>CM075338.1:0-600000 GCA_037788925.1 Mytilus galloprovincialis | reverse complement strand
ATTTGATATAAAAGCAGACAAATTGCATTAAAGTCTTTGTGTGACCATGTATTGCTTACATGTTTCTTGTTGACCCACGCCCCTCTTTAAAAAATCTGGATAAACTTAGAAATTATATAACCAACACTAACCAAATTAGATTTCTCATAAATATATATAAGTTGATTTTCAACTTTATATTTTTGAAAAATGATTCATTATTTAAAATAAAATCAGTTTATAAAACATGTAAAATCAGGTTACCCAGCATTTTTTTTAAAAACTGTAAATACTGAAAGTGTTGCATGCATCTATAATACTATTTCCAGTATATGATTATTTATAATTGCATTTATTCAAGAATGTATGCCTTATCTGTTATCTGCTCTTTGGTTGGGTTGCCTCATTGACATGCACATTTGTAACCAAGAAATCCACAGTCTAAAACTAGGAGACTGATATGAGAATTCGGTCACAGCTAAATGTTAAACCTAAATAACCAAGCACTATAAACTAGCAGTAGTACACAGAAGATTAATTCAACTTAGTATATGATTTATTTCCAAGACTGGAACTTGTCACTAATGCTGTGACTTCCAAACTTATCTCTTTCACAAAATAGTACAATATCTATATATGAGAATTAAACAAAAAGCTAAGATCAATTATTACATAATGTGTTGACAAATATAAACTAGTTATTATCCAGATAAAGAAAGATTAATAATTAAAACAACTCTTTTAGCAATGTCTCTAATTTAAGAAGGATACATTTAAAGGATTAAGCCCTGAGGCATTATTGTCACTTTGATTATAAAATGTCCATTATCAATTAGATATATATTAACTTATTGTCCAGGTAGAATATATAATATAAAACATAATTAATGATAAATTCTTTGAGTCTCAAACATTAGCATTCAAAACCTAAACACATCTGAAAGTCATTTTAACTCTGTCATACATTCCCCAAATTCCATTCTCAATTTTACTAAAAAAATGTTTATTTATTGAGATTTCTAATAATTCCTCATAAATGTGCATGTTTCATTTCAGTTTTTTATTGCGATATTTACCTAGTCACATTATTCGCATTCAATTATTTCTGAATTTTCAGAACTGTACATGTATAGTTTGAGTGGTTTATAATAAGAAAAATGTGTTATGGAACTTTATTGAAGAAAAATATATAAGCGAAGACATTGATAGAAGTGTCATCTGTGTCTTATTAAGTCTCTCAAACAAAGTTTGGAGACTTATTGTTTTTGGTCAGTTCTTATTATGGCACCCTCAACGGAGTTGGGGTGACATATTGTTATTCTACGTTTCTTTTTTTTCTTATTTTTCTTTTTCTTCTTCCACACATTTTGTCCGTCGTGTTTCTCGGAATCCAATGGACCAATGTTGATGGAACTTTACTATAAGGAGGACCCCCATGTAAAGTTGTGCACCTTGGTATGGAATGGTAAAAGATGGCCGCCGTTTCCATGGAAACAGCATAAATGCGAAAAAAATCAAAGTGTTCCAAACTGGAAAAAACTCCACAGGAATGCTGACTGGCATGTGCTGATTTCCAGTTTGACTTTGGAATTTTCAAAATGGCTGCCGTTACCATGGAAACAGCTTAAATATAAAAAATTCTAACTCTTTCGTTATAAGATCCAACTGGATGAAACTTTATGAAAATGTTCTCCAGTATGCCAAGATGTCAAGACAATATTTTGATAGTTCAAAATGGCCGCCGTTGTCATGGAAACTGGGGCCAAGTTTTGCATTGACCCTATGGAAAAATGCATAAAATCAGCATTTTCTCAGAGAGTATTGCACCAAAGTAAATGAAACTGTATTGATATATAACATGACATGTGGCAATGAGATGTACGCTTTTAGAATTTTGGAATTATCTACTGTAACCATGGTTGCAGCACAAATGTTCAAAATTTCCAAAAAAAATAAAGTGCTGCAAACTGGATGAAACTTAATAGGAATAGTGACTGACATGTGCGGAGTTGCATTTTGAAGTTGGAATTTTCAAAATGGCTGCCGTAACCATGGAAACAGCAAAAATATCAAAAATTTCAAAATGATTCAAACTTAATGAAACTTTGCAAAAATGTTACTAGACATCTGTAAATGCATTCTTCGACTTTGGAATTTTCAAAATGGCTGCCGCTCACCTGGCAATGAGGGGAAGGGTGCCATCCGTTATTGCTAGCAATTACAAATCTAGTTATGTCACCCGATCGACAATGTCGGGTGACATATTGCTTTTCTTATGTTTCTTTGTTATTATGTCACCCGATCGACAATGTCGGGTGACATATTGCTTTTCCTCTGTTTCTTTTTCTCTATTATTATTATTATTATTTTTCTTCCACCTAATTTTGTCCGCTCGCTTTCTCAGAGCCAAAGGAACCAATCTGAATGATGGTGCACTATAACAAGGAACCCTGACTTTCCTGTTGCTTTTCAATATTGGCACTAAAAAAATGGCTGCCATCACCATGGAAACGGAAAAATGGTGAAAAAATATAATTTTGGAGAAAGGTGAATTGTTTGAGAATGCTTTACCTTAAAATCTTTAGATTTTAATACAATGTAGGTGCCCACTATATACTGCTTTGGGATGATTTTGGCAATCATTGGAACTGCTATGTTGCCATGGATACTACACCAAAAATTTCCAAAATATGGAAATGCTCCAAATTTTATTAAACTTCACAGTAACGATGAGCAACATTGGTAGAGGTGGAATTTGGCGTTGGAATTACGAAAATGTCTGCCGTTACCATGGAAACAATGCAAAACAGGTCAAAATGGTCCAAAAACCTTAAAGTGGCATTTACTTTCTTAAAATGGTAGGTCAAATTTAACGAAACTTTGATGGTATGGTCCCTCCCATGTACCAATTTGGTATATGCCATTAAATTTTGGGAATGGTCTCTGTTGCCATAGGAACCATCACAAATGTCAAAAATTTCAAAAATTTCAAAATGCTTCAAAATTGATGAAACTTCATATCATTGTAGACTGTCAAGTCTGCATGAGACTTTTGAAGTTGGAATTTCCAAAATGGCTACCGTTGCCATGGAAACTGGAAAAATGTCAAAAATTCCCAAAATGCTTTGAACTTAATGAAACTTGATATTATTGTTACCTGACAAGTAAAGATGAGACTTTTGACTTTGAAATTTTCAAAATGGCTGCCGTTGCCATGGAAACAGCAGAAATGTGAATTTTTAAAAATGCTTTGAATGTACTGAAAATTTACAGAAAAATGTTTTGCCATGCATATATGTGCATTCACTGTTAAACAATTTTTAAATGGCTGCCGCTTAGTGGCAATTGGGGGAAGGGTGACATCCGCTATTGCTTGCAATGGCAATTCTAGTTATGTCACCCGATCGACAAAGTCGGGTGACATATTGCTTTTCCTCTGTTTCTTTTTCCCTATTATTATGGCACCCTCAACGGAGTTGGGGTGACATATTGTTATTGTTCGTTTCTTTTTGTCTTATTATATTTATTCTTCCACACTTTTTTGTCCATGCTATTTCTCGGAATTGGCTTGAACAATATTGATGGAACTATACCATAATGTAGACCACCACATTCTATAGTGCAGTGGGGTATGGCACCATCAAGATGGCTGCCGTTACCATGGAAACGAAACAAATGTGAAAAAATCTAGTTTTTTGTTTTGGTGAACTATTTGGATACTATTAAACTCAGAATCATTATATTTTCATACAATGTAGGTGCCCACTATATACAGGTGTTAGATGATTTTGGCCCTCATTGGAACTACTATGTTGCCATGGAAACTACTCCAAAAAATTCAAAAATCTCAAAATGTTCCAAACTTAATGAAACTTCACAGTAACGATGAGCAACATTGGAAGATGTGAAATTTGGCGTTGGAATTTCCAAAATCGCTGTTGTTACCATGGAAACAATGCAAAAAGGTCAAAACTTTGAATTTTCACAGAACATTCTAGAACATCAATGTTTAATTTATTCTAGAGACATTAAATGGTATATGATTATGGAGGGAAAAAATTGCAGCGGGGGTTTGACTTTGGAATATTCAAAATGGCCGCCGTTACCATGGAAACAGCAAAAATACAAAAAACTTCAAAATGCTTCAAATTTATTGAAACTTATAACAAATGTTGCTCAGCTAATGTAGACTTGACTTTTGAGTTTGGAATTTCCAAAATGGCCGCCGTTTCCATGGCTACCGCTCACCTGGCAATAGGGGAAGGGTGCCATCCGCTATTGCTTGCAATCGCAAATCTAGTTTTTATTAATCTTCTTCCACACTTTTTGTCCACGCTAGTTCTCGGAATCTAATGGGTCAATGATGATGGAACTCTACTATAATAAGGACCCCCATGTTAAGTTGTGCATCTTCCTATGGAATGGTCCAAGATGGCCGCCGTTTCCATGGAAACGGTAAAAATGTAAAAAAAAATCAAAATTCCAAATCTTTCATTGTTAGACCCAACTGGATGAAACTTTATGGAAATGTTCCTTGGTGTGCCCTGATATACCGACAATATTTAGAAATTCCAAAATGGCCGCCATTGTCATGGAAACAAGGCGAAAGTTTAACATAGGCCCTATGGGAAAATACATTAAAGCTGTATTTTCTAAAGGAATATAAGATCAAATCTATTAAAACTTTATTGATATATTACGTGGCATGTCCCAAAGTGGCACCTTTCTTTGGAATTTTGGAAATAGTAACTGTTACCATGGAAACAGCAAAAATTTCAAAAAATTCAAAATGCTCCAAACGAGATGAAATTTTACAACAATGTTGATAAACATGTCTAAAAGCATTCTTTGACTTGAAATTTTCAAAACGGCTGCCGCTCGCCTGGCAATAGGGGGACGAGGGTGCCATCCGTTATTGCTAGCAATTACAAATCTAGTTATGGCACCCTCAACGGAGTTGGGGTGACATATTGTTATTCTACGTTTCTTTTTTTTCTTATTATGGCACCCTCAACGGAGTTGGGGTGACATATTGTTATTGTTCCGTTCTTTTTTTTCTTATTTTTATTTTTATTCTTCCACACATTTTGTCCATGCTATTTCTCGGGATTGGTCAGACCCATGTTGATGGAACTATACCATAATATGAACCGCAATGTGAAGTTGTGCAAGAGACATTGGAATGGTAAAAAATGGCTGCCGTTACCATGGAAACGAAACAAATGTGAAAAATTTCTGTTTTTTGTTTTGGTGAACTGTTTGAATATGCTTACACTCAGAATCATCATATTTTAATACAATGTAGGTGCCCACTATATACAGGTGTTGGATGATTTTGGCACTCATTGGACCTACAATGTTGCCATGGAAACTACACCAAAAATTTCAAAAATTTCAAAATGCTGCAAACTTCATGACACTTCACAGTAACGATGAGCAACATTGGAAGATGTGGAATTTGGCGTTGGAATTTCCAAAATATCTGTAGTTACCATGGAAACAATGCAAAAAGGTCAAAACTTTGAATTTTCACAGAACATTCCAGAACATCAATGTTAAATTTATTCTAGAGACATTAAATGGTATATGATGGTATATATGATTATGGAGGGAAAAAATTGCAGCGGGAGTTCGACTTTGGAATATTCAAAATGACCACTGTTACCATGGGAACAGCAAAATTATGAAAAACTTCAAAATGCTTTAAAGTTAATAAAACTTAAAACACATTTCGCCTAGCTCATGTAGACTTAACTTTTGAGTTTCGAATTTTCAAAATGGCCGCCGTTGCCATGGAAACAGCAATAATTTTCTGAATGGCTGCCGCTGGCCTGGCAATGGGGAAAGGGTGCCATCCGCTATTGCTTGCAATCGCAAATCTAGTTATTATTATTATTATTATTTTTCTTCCACCTAATTTTGTCCGGCAGTTTTCTTAGAGCCAAAGGAACCAATCTGAATGATGGTGCACTATAACAAGGAACCCTGACTGTCCAGTTGCAGTGCAACTTTGGAACTAAAAAATGGCTGCCATCACCATGGAAACCGAAAAATAATGGAAAATTCCAGTTTTTGGTTTTGATGAATTATTTGGAAATGCTTTGACTTAGAATCATTATATTTTAATACAATGTAGGTGCCGGGCATATACTGGTTTTGGATGATTTTGGCAATCATTGGAACTACTATGTTGCCATGGAAACTACACCAAAAATTTCAAAAATATCAAAATGCTCCAAATTTTTTGAAACTTTAGCATAACGATGAGCAACTTTGGTAGATGTGGAATTTGGCGTTGGAATTTCCAAAATGTCTGCCGTTACCATGGAAACAGTGCATAAGTGTCAAAATGCTTTAAAAACTTCAGGGTTTGGTGAATAATTTTGATATGCTTTAACTTAGAATCATTAAATTTTTATACAATAGAGTTTTCCACTATATACAGGTTTTCAATGATTTTGACATTCATTGGAACTACTATGTTACCATGGATACAGCTGCAAAAATTTCAAAAAATTCAAAATGCTTCAAACTTAATGAAACTTCACAATAATGTTGATTGTCATGTTTGGAAGCAGCAGCTGGCGTTGGAATTTCCAAAATGGCTGCCGTTGCCATGGAAACATCAAAAATTTCAAAAATTTGAAAATGCTTCAAATGTTCTGAAAATTTGTAGAAACATGAATTGCCATGAATATATGTAAAATCACTGTTTAAAATTTTTGAAATGGCTGCCACTTAGTGACAATGGGGGGAAGGGTGACATCCGCTATTGCTTGCAATGGCAAATCTAGTTATTATTATTCTTCCACCTTTTTTTGTCCGACAGGTTTTTTGGAGTAAAATGGAACCAATCTTAATGATAATTCACTATAAGGAGGAACACAAAATTTCGGGTTGCAGTAGGGTCTAAGACCATAAAAAATGGCTGCCGTTTCCATGGAAACGGAACAATTGTGAAAAATTCCAGTTTTTGGTTTTGTGAATAATTTAGAGATGCTTAAACTCAGAATCATCATATTTTATCACAATGTAGGTGCCAGCCATATATTGGTTTTGGATGATATTGGCAATCATTGGAACCACTATGTTGCCATGGAAACTACCCCAAAAATTTCAAAAATTTCAAAATGCTCCAAATTTTTTGAAACTTCATGGTAACGATGAGCAACTTTGGTAGATGCGTAATTTGGCGTTGGAATTTCCAAAATGTCTGCCGTTACCATGGAAACAGTGCATAAGTGTCAAAATGCTCTAAAAACCTCAGGGTTTGGTAAATAATTTTCGTATGCTAGAATTTGAAATCATCAAATTTTTACACAATATAGTTGTCCACTATATACAGCTTTTGAATGATTTTGACAATCATTGGAACTCTTCTGTTACCATGGATACAGGACCAAATATTTCAAAAATTTCAAAATGCTCCAAAATTGATCAAACTTAATATGATAGTTGACTGGCAAGTCTGGATGAGACTTTTGACTTTGGAATTTCCAAAATGGCCACTGTTGCCATGGAAACTGCAAAAATGTCAAAAATTATAAAAATGCTTTGAACATAATGAAACTTAGTATTATTGTTAACTGGCTAGTAAAGATGAAACTTTTGACTTCGAAATTTTCAAAATGGCTGCCGTTGCCATGGAAACAGCAGAAATGTGAATTTTTTTTAAATGCTCTGATTGTACTGAAAATTTTCAGAAATATCTATTGCTATGCACATATGTGCATTCACTGTTCAACAATTTTGAAATGTCTGCCGCTTAGTGGCAATTTGGGGAAGGGTGACATCCGCTATTGCTTGCAATGGCAATTCTAGTTTTTCTTATTTTTCTTCCACACATTTTGTCCGCGCGAGTTCTTGGAATCCAATGGACCAATGTTTATGGAACTCTACTATAATGAAGTCCCCCATATGAAGTTGTGCACCTTGATATGGAATGGTAAAAAATGGCCGCCGTTTCCATGGAAACAGCAAAAATACGAAAAATATCAAAGTGCTCCAAACTGGAAGAAACTCCACAGGATTGGTAACTGGCATGTGCTGATTTGCAGTTTGACTTTGGAATTTTCAAAATGGCCGCCGTAACCATGGAAACAGCAAAAATATATAAAATTTCAAAATGCTTCAAACTTAATGAAACTTTGCAAAAATGTTACTAAACATCTGTAGATACACTCTTTAACTTTGGAATTTTCAAAATGGCTGCCGCTCACCTGGTAATAAGGGGAAGGGTGCCATCTGTTATTGCTAGCAATTACAAATCTAGTTATTTTTATTATTCTTCCTCTTCCTCTTCTTCCTCTTTTTCTTCTTCCGCCACTTAAAAAATGAACTTGTCCGTAGCGGTTCTCCTAAACAGCTTGTCAGATTTACTTAGGATTTTACAATATATTAGACTAACATGTCTAGGTGAGCCATCAATGTTTCGTTTGTGCATTGGGGTCTATTAAGGGGTATTTTAGGGGGTAGAAAGGAGGGAGGGTTTTACTATAGAATCCTATGGGATTTTATTTTCTAAAATTTTCAAATGAATATAACTTGAAAACTGTAAGTGATAGATACATGCAGTACATACATCTTGTAAACGGTCCAGATCCCCACCCCTAAACCATATATATTCTTGAATGGGACGATAAAACAAATCAAATGAAATTAAAGGGAAGTCCCCGGGGGTCATCCCCACCCCGTTCAATTTGAGAATGTGCTATTAACTTGTAAACAGTCCAGATCCCCACCCCTAAACCATATATATTCTTGTAGGGGACAATAAAACAAATGAACTAAAATAAAAGTGATGTCCCTAGGGGCTCACCCCACCCCCTCTTGTTTGAAAACTTGTAAACGGTCAACATCCCCACCCCTAAACCATATCTATTCTTGTATGGGACAATAAAACTAATCAAATGAAATTAAATGGAAGTTCCTGGGGGTCACCCCCACCCCGTTCAATTTGATAATGTACTATTATCTTGTAAACGGTCCAGATCCCCACCCCTAAACCATATATATTCTTGTAGGGGACAATAAAAGAAATGGAATGAAATAAAAGTGAAGTCCCGAGGGAGTCACCCCACCCCTCTTGTTTGAAAACTTGTAAACGGTCAACATCCCCACCCCTAAACCATATATATACTTGTATGAGACAATAAAGCCAATCAAATGAAATTAAAGGGAAGTTCCTGGGGGTTGCCCCAACCCCGTTCAATTTGAGAATGTGCTATTATCTTGTAAATGGTCCAGATCCCCACCCCTAAACCATATTTATTCTTGTAGGGGACAATAAAACAAATGAAAGGAAATAAAAGGGAAGTCCCGAGGGGGTCACCCCACCCCCTCTTGTTTGAAAACTTGTAAACGGTCAACATCCCCACCCCTAAACCACATATATTCTTGTATGGGATAATAAAACAAATCAAATGAAATGTAGGTAAAGTCTCTGGGGGTTACCACCTCCTCCTGTTTGAATACTTGTAAATGGTGGAGATCCCCACCCGTAAGCCATATATTTTCTTGTATTGGACAAAAAATCAAATCAAATGAACATGGGACCATATAAATGGCGAGTTATGGGAGCTTTGTTTGGGAGACTTCGTAACAGCATCCTGTTACAATTACTTCTTGTTTTGATAATGGAAATGGCAATATTTTATGATTACATGTACATTGTATCTGTATATTTAACACGACTGAAAGTATGTTTTCTGTCCAAATACAGTCTAATGGAACATACTTCAAGTTCAACTTTTACTAGGATTCATGTTTAGTACCAAATTGTTGCTTTTATATCGATATATATCACTACAAACCATTAAAAGTCTGAAATGGCCTATATCTATACTCGACTGTACTGATTTTTACTCGACCAGTCTGAATTCGTCTGAGATTTACTTGATAATACTCGACTGTAGTCTGAACCATACTTAACAGTCTTAATGTGTACTTGACCAGTACTTAACCATTTTATACTAGTCTGAACCGTACTCGACCTAGTCTGAACCGTACTCGACCTAGTCTGAACCATACTCGACCTAGTCTGAACCATACTCGACCAAGTCTTAACCATACTCGACCTAGTCTGAACCATACTCGACCAAGTCTTAACCAACCTAGACCTATTTTTTGTATCTATCAACTGAATTTTATCAATTTAGGATTTGTTTTTAAATAAAAATGAAATTTGAACAACAAATTTAAATAAAAAATGTATTCAATACAGTATTGAAATTAAAATTTCACAATAATCAATCATAATATAACATCAACACAATATTAATCAACACTTACGTAAAAATATATATCAACTTTAAAAATATAAATAAAACAAGCTGATCACATAATCTAAAAAAATGAATTGTGACTAACCAATGACTAATATTTTCAATATTTATTCAAAATTTTATGAATACTTCGGAAGTATTTTATGGTAACTGGACTATTTGCACCATTAACTTAAACCTAGTAAAGATTTAATTGAGTTGAATTAATAATGCAGTGAATGTTTTTTTTATTAATATATATATAAAATAGAATATAAAACAACTTAATAAATTTTAAAAAATGAGAGCTTAATTGTTTTGTTTTTATTAAATCAAGAATTTAATGTAATCATGATAATATAATTTCCATAGCAATCCTTGATAACCTTTTTAAAAAAAGAAATGTATTCCAAAGTAACAGTAAAATTTATTTCAATTAAATTAAGTAATTTGTTTTGTCAAACTAACATGGCATACAGAAAGCACTTTAATATGTTCTAATTACCTCAATACATGTGTGTTTTACAGGTAAAAAGAAAGCCCTATTTTCTTAAATTCGTGTATTACTTATCTAGTACATACATGTATATTTGAAAGGCCTTGTTATTTAACTTAAACAGGATGTTGCAATTTTGAAACAATGTTATTTAGAATTTAATACCTCTGACCAGGTGTTATCTTATTTATGAGTTTGCCACAAGCAGAGGTTATTCTTTATATTTCACCACTAATCAGAAAAACAATTTTATTTATTTATTTAATATTATCCCTTTTTGATATAAGTTTTATATAATATTATTTTTTTTCATGATAAATATAATCATAGATATATTTCTAATATAAGGTTAAATTTCTTTATAAATTTTGTTGGCTGTTGTTATATATGTCATTAAATAGAAATTCATTTTAACATTTAAAAAAGTAGAGTTTTTTGGTCTAGTATGGTTCAGACTGGTCGAGTACTGTTCAGACCTTTGGTTAAGTATGGTTCAGACTGGAAAAATAGGTCGAGTACAAGTCGAGAATGGGTCAAGACTGTTTCAGACTGGTCGAGTAATAGTTCAGACTATTTTCAACGGCAAAGATAAGGGTCAAGTACGATTCAGTACAGTCAAGTATGGTTCAGACTGGGGTCGAGTAATGTCAAGTAAAAGTCAGACCAATTCAGACTGGTCGAGTAAAAATCAGTACAGTCGAGTACAGATATAGGCAATTTCAGACTTTAATGGTTTGTAGATATATATATATATGTTTAACTTCTTTAAATATTTCTTTAAGAGTCCTTGTGCATGTTTTGTGTGTTTTACACCAATCAAGTTTGATTGAGCTATTGATATATTTTTTTCTTTTTTCTGCATTGTCTACAGACATGACCGAGTTTGAACTTCGTCAATTGCTGGTATTCATTGATATCTACATGTCATTCATGTTGACCGACACTCTTTACCTTATAGTAGATTCTTTTAAATACAATCATGACAATGTATATTGCAAGAATATAAAAATCTGAAATTTAGCTAGTGAACATGGTGAATGTACATGAAACTTTCCGTAACATTAGAATTAAAAGTACATGGTACCACCTTCTATTGAACAACCTGCATCTCAAACTTTGAACCTGTATTCCCCACTGCATGTTTCATGTGTTTCATTTGTCATTATTTACATAATTTTCTAAGGATTTTTCAAGGTTGAATTTTTTTTCTGGTTTCTTTTTATTGAATATTGTACCTTAACACCCTCAATTGTTAAAGGCAGTACAATTTTCAAGACAAGCATTTCAGCTAAATGACTATGTTGTATGAAATTTGCTCGTAATTGTAGGCCTAACACTGACCTTTAGTTTTTTCCTTTTACGTCATTTAGTTGCTTGCCCTTATTTGGGAGAGTTGTCTCATTAGCAATGAAACCACATTTTCTTAATTTTGTATGTACCCATACATGTACATGATATTTAATGCCCTTTCTTAATCTGATATATGTTAATGTCACAGAAAAACTCTCAAAAACATGTTTACGATCACATGACTATTGTTTCATTGGCTATCATACCACATCTTCTTTTTTATATTTACTATGTCACATTTTATGTGCCAGTCTCTCAACATGCTTAAGCTAAAGCTAATGTTGTTCTTTTTTGGTTGCTGTCTGTCATTATTTGTTAATATGTGTATTTAAAAGGTAGCATAATTCATGTACAAATGTAATTGTATGTATAAATGCAAATGATAAAGAGTTTTACTCATTGTTGAAAGCTGTACAGTAACCTATAAATAGTTGTGATGAACATGATGAAACATCCAAGAACTTTCATAAAAATCTGAAATCAAACTGGCCTTATTACTCATGAAATTGTAATGTAAGTACAGTGCATAAATAGAAATATTTAATCAAATTAATGTTTTGATACACACGCTTGACAAAAAATTAATAGATGATGTTACTGTTCAAATGTTGATACTGCTGTTCTTATGAACATAATGTAAATTTACAGATATCTATTATAGGTTTCATAACGAGTGAGAATTAGATATCGATTGATATCAACTCGAGTTATTTAATTTCAATAATAATAAACGAGCCTATGGCGAGTTTATTATTATTGAAATTAAATAACGAGAGATGATATCAAGCGATATCTAATTCTCACAAGTTGTTAAACCTATTTCTCTTATGGCAAAAAGTTGTATGTGCATGGCCTATTTGTTGCGAGTTGTGTTGCTACGGCCGTTTTTCTTTGCAACGCGTACTGATCTTTCTCTTATGGTTGGGGCCTGTTATCTAATTTGTAACAAGTGTATTGACACGTTATTTCTACAATAATAAACAAATAACTCACTTGTTCCGCCTTAAAATCTTCTTTTCATCAAATTTTATTACATTCTGAAGTGGCACAGAAGCCAGAAAATGCCCGGTGTTTATGTATGACACCGGAAGCATACCTATGACGTCACGTAGTGTAAGGACCAAAGAAGATAACATCTTTTCGCGGAATTGTCTTTAATGAAGATTTTACACTGAAATTATGATTAAATTTAATTATGAACTTGTTTTGCATTAGAATAGAGATAACTGTATTGTATTTGATGCTTTGCGGACGTCCATCGGTAGTTTTACTGTTGCATACAGAGGGAAATTGAAATTGGAAGTTGTGCCAGTTATAATGCCCTTTGCTCCGTTACATAACCGTACACAGGTTCCTTTCTTTATTTCTTCGTCCATGATAAGATTTATATTAGATAAAGCAGACAAAATCACAAAAACCGGAAGTAAACAATCAGTTGTCAAGAAAAAAAGTAGTCCCGTCATGACCTTTTCCAGTGAATAATGACCTGATCAATGGCCAATGAAAATATTGGAAATTTACGAGATAAGCCAATCAAATTAACGTAATTTTGATATCACTTTTTCATATCACACTCCGTACGGTGTGATACAAAAATATCTTTTCACGTGGGAGTTAGATAACAGGCCCCAACCATAAGAGAATAACATTAAGCCCTTTTATGTTGGTCTCTCTTCGTAATAAATTGCACATGCAATTTTCCACTATTCAGGCACAAATTCTTTTTAATCAAATTGTACTTGTTTAGGTTAATCTCTGTTTGACATGTCTGTGTTCATGTTGAAAACTAGAACTGTTCTGTTCACCTTTGGTCATCCTAAACTGCTGTGGAACGATCTCTACGAGGCTGCTACAAGATGTTGAATTACTTTATAGATTACATGAGGTTTTTTCTTTACACATGTTTCCATCTGTAGGTTCCGTTAATTTTACAATTTAACAGTCACTTTCTGCATTCTATTTAAATGGAGGGTTTTCTTTCTGTCCAGAAAAAACAGGCAAGAAAAAGTGGGTGTCAAAAACTGGATCCTCCTTTCACCTTTTAACTGAGTCTTACTGTATTGTTTTTAATCATTTTTAACATGCTGTTTGACATCACCATGATCACACTGTGGAATGTCTGGTTGGAAAGTTATCTTTACTCCATTTCAAAAAGTTATGTTGCCTTGAACACATTGTTGTCCATGTTTTCTGTTCATACATCCTGCAGTCACGTATTGCAATTTTCATGTAAGGCTTATCTTTTGCACTTTTGTTCTCATCATTGTCATCTTGAACCTGTAATAAAAAAAAGTTTGACAATTGTGTACACAAAAAAAAAAAACATCTAGTAAGCAGTATAACGGTATTACTGATAAAAATATTTTTCATATATATAAACATGAAGGACTAATTATAATGTAATCCAAACTTACATGCAAAAATTCTGTGAAAAGCGATGTGTTAAAAAATATCCACCTAACATTTTTGTAAAACAGTCACTAATTATCAAAATAACAAGTTTTTGCAAAATTAAAATAACTCCGCTACATTATGTATGTATGTAAATATTTGTGCCTGTCTCGTTTGAACATGTTGAATTGTTTTACATTGTAATTTCGGTGTCTTCTATAGCTGACTATGCGGCATGGTCTTTGCTCATTGTTGAAGTCCCGTACCGTGACCTATAGTTGTTAATTTGTGTGTCATTTTGTTCAGACTCTCTTGTGGAGAGTTGTCTCATTTGCATTTATACCATATTTTCTTTTTTATATTAGTTAATTTCATTTAATTCAAACCAAAACGAATTTAAATTATATGCTTGTTTCCAGCCTCCAATTTGAAACAAAAAGGTTCAGGTAGGTAATTCGCCTTTTCCATAATCTATATATAGGACTATGGGTAAATGGTAATCTCATTGTTCGTACACCAAAATGAAAATAACGCCACATAATTGGATGGAATTCAAATATTTAGTACGTGTTTAGCCAATCACTACTTTTTGGTGAACGCTTTTGAAAATATTAGCCAGAATGCATAAGATTCAGAAACGACAACTCTATTTTATGTCTTATTTTTTAAAATGATTATACAGGTACATTTCAGAACAGTGAATGTTCTAATACCAAGCCTATACCAAATTAGCATTAAACAGTAACACTAACCCAGTGTTCACATTCCGCAGGGTCTTTCAGTGTTTTCATGTGATGCTATACATGTATTTCTTGAATGTGATGCTATCTCAGTGGTGGATCCACAAATTTTCATAAGTTGGGGCCCACTGCACTGACTACCTAAGAAGGGTCAACAAATAAATTTCCTCCAGAAAAGGTGGGCCCAGAATAATTATAATATTAATTTTCCTTTTTAGGCCACACCAATTCATGATTTAGTTTCTTGTTTTACGGATTTTTGGACTCCAAAAATTGGGGCGAGCGATTAAAAAATATTCAATTTGCAATTTTTTTAGATGAAGAATTAACCAGGTGCTCCGCAGGGCGCAGCTTTATACGACCCCAGTGGTTGAACCCTGAACAGATAGGGCAATTTTGGTCACAATATTCAAGCTTGAAGTTGATTCTGTCTGAAATTGGATTGTGATCGAATTTTTGACATAATATAGGTTTTTGTCACAAAATTAATGTGGTCAAAGATTTCTTCTTGAAACTTTTCAAAAATTTTGAAAATTTTGAATAAAAAGGAAGCCCTTCAAAAAATGGTAAACAAAAAATCCCCCCCCCCCCCCATCTTTTTGAAACCCCCCTTGAGCAATAACCCTTAAACTCAATCCTATGCTTTCGATTGCATGTATTGAACCTTGTAGTACAATTTCAGAGAGATCCATACACTTAAACACAAGTTATTGTCATGATTGTTTGGAAACTAGAAACATGCTTCTTGTTGGCCCCTAATTCCTACATATTTTGGGCAATTAACCCAAAACTTACTCCCAGCCTCCCCTTTGTTATATGGTACATTGTGGTACAATTTCAGAGAGATCCATACAATTACACATAAGTTATTGTCTTGTAACTAGAAAAATAATTGTTTTTACCCCTTTTTGGCCCTTAATTCCTATATTCCGGTATGATTTCAGAGCAATTGAAATACTTCTACACAAGTTATTATCCTGAAACTAGAAAAATGCTTCTTTTGGGCCCCTTTTGGGCCCCTAATTCCTAATCGTTTGGGACCATCATCCCCAAAATCAATCCAAACCTTCCTTTTGTGGTATTGAACCTTCTGAAAAAATGTCATGACGATCTATTCACTTAAACTAAAGTTATTATCCGGAAACCAATGTGTCTTCAGACAACGACATCATACCATTATACGATCCCAAAATTTTTTTCGGGTCGTATAAAAATAAAGGCGAACGATTATAATTTTTTTTTGTAAACATAAAATATTAGATTTTGACAATATTCATGATATTAAAGCTTGATTTATCACAAGTTCGTACCCTGACATTTCTTTAATTTATGAAGTGTTTTTCCCCTGTACACCAAGAAATAATTGAATAATTAGATGTGGTATATGTATGTGTGCCAAAGAGACAAATCTCCATCCAAGTCATAATCAGGTTGGGAACCACCCCACAATGTTATAGAATATCCCTTTTATGAGGGGTCATTTAAGTTATTATATATTTTTTGTAAAAAAAAACACTTTTTAGTACAAAACGCCTCATCTTTTCTGAAAGAACTATATAGCTACATGTATCTGGTATTAAATGGTCAAAACATGTCTACAAATTTTGTAATATTTCTGGACTTTAATCAACCACACATATCATTTACTTTTATATTATTCAGAAAGTGCGGATTCCTCTTTTAGAAAAGTTGTTTCAAATATGATGTAGTTTTCCTCGTTTTAAGTAAAAAATTCTAAGCTTTTCAAGGATATGTATAGTAGTACTATACAAATCCTTGGTTTATTCTATTTTTCTTTTCTATAACCATGATAACAGTAAAATAACCCCTTACTTGAAGAAGGGTTCTTCCAAACCTGATAATATCAAATTCAAGTCATTTATCGGCCTTTTACACAGGCTAGGGCTATGACCCAGACTAAACAGCAAGCTATAAGGGCATAAGGGACCCCAACATAACTAGTGTACACAATTCAAACAGGAAAACCAACAATCTAATATATATACAAACTGAGAAATAACAGGCTAGCTATGAACCACATCAACAAACTACTGAACGACAGGCCCCCAAATCAATCCTGATGGGTACATAAACATGCAGCGAGTATGGGTTGTTTTGTTCTGCCGGCATACAATATATTTGCAATTGAAGCCAACTGTTTTTTAGAAGTTCTGACAACGAACAAATTTTGTAAGTTAGGGGAAGGAAACCAATGTACAGGCATTTTTTCCTGTTATATATTTATATCGGAGTACTCCCACTTGGGATATATAGGTTTATAATTAACTATTAAGTATAGTTCTTCCTAAGGACCATGCAGTCGTATAACAAAGGGTGGTAAAGTAAAAATTTCCAAAGTTCTTTATTTTTGGGAATTGACTTCCTTTATTATTTTTAGAAATACAAAAAAATTTTTTTTTCGTAAAAATGAGGTTTGTGAAATTTTTTGGTGTTAATTTCCCATTACTGTCCATTTCAGAGTACTATACATGCATAGTAATGTGACCCACTTTGTTCATTTCCAATTTTTTTTTGCAACTGTTAATAAGAAAGTTATAATCTGTATATATAAGAAAAACAATACTTTTTTAAGTTTAAAGAAAAAAAAGTAATGATAATGATCGTGAAATATGAAATATAAGACCTCAGAATATTGAATTGATCATCAGTGGAATTATCCCAATTACCTCCCTTAGAAGAATGTTTACATAGAGGGCGATGTTTCAATGGCTGCCAATGTTGATAAACAGACGACACATTGTCCATTGCAGAAGTTTACTGGGGGGAAGTGTGGGTTTTCTGCTACATTTTCCAGAGAAAAAGAATATGTGAAACTTTCTGAATGTACCAAAAACATTTCAAACCATTTAAAGTCTTGCAAGTTGCCAAGTGGCCACCAATCGAAATGGGAGGCAGATGTATCAAGTGAAGGACACCTCATATCATACAGATGTGGACTTTTCAGGTAGGAAAATAATTATTCTCACTTTAAAAAACGTTATAATTGATGTTTATTACTATTTCCTTTCAGTTAAAGCTCTTAAGATTTTTTAAACTTCTCAAAAAATATTCCCACCCCCCTTTTTTATAGATAGTATACTTTTGTTTATGCTTATAGTGATACCTGTTACAGGCTGTGTTACATGTATGAATAGTAAACAAATGTTGGCTTAGAATGGTTCAAATTTAGAACATAAATAATTAGCAGCTGATATATTGATAAGCATGAATACTCAGAAAAGATAGGAAACATGTATGCATCATGATATATATTTATAACTACAGTAGCATCCATTTTTAACAAATTTAAAATATGCCAAACAATTTTGTTTTCATCTACTTGTATGTAAAACATGGCCCTGGATGTAGGGATAATAACTATTCTTGATAGACAGAATGAGATTTATATTTTTGAGTCTAAAGCAAATTTGGAAGAATGTTTACATTTGCATGCCTAGTGACCAGGAACACATGAACAAAGGTAAATGATTTTTACACATGCATATGCAGACATGCATAATGAGGTTGATAATCATACTACAGGTGTTGTTATTTTTTTGTGAACATGAAAATTGTCCTCAACAGTCATTACAGCAGTACATAATGTACAAAAAAATGATGTAAAGTTGTTGTTTTTCAATGTTTAAGCCAAGTTTGATTTTTCTTTAAAAAAAAATATCTGATATTGTAGCTTTCAACCAGACTTGAAGGTGTGCCCTGTACATAGGTACAATTTAGGGTTGTTATGGAAACCTGCAAGATCTTGTGCCAATCCAGACCATAAAGGAAGTAAGAAAGTGACTAAAGTGGTGATAACCAAATTGAGCAGATATTTATTCATCAGAGAAGGCATCTTTATTCCTGTTGGAGCAGGTAAATTATATTCAAGTTATATTGCTGGATAAATTAAACTGATTATAAATCAAACCAGTTATGAATGGTTGACTGCAAAAATGGGTGATGCATGTACATTTAAAGTGATTTAGTCTAAGCATGGTCTTTGTACTTTGTCTGAATTGGAATACATGATTTCTTCTTATCATACATGTAACTTTACTTTACTGTCTTTTTGATAAATATGATAAAGAATTGGTTAATGAGGTTTGATGTCCAGTAGCAAATATGACATGTATATAAGGACAAGAACATGTTTACAGTTAATCATGTTAGTTTGTACTAAATTGACAAGCATGACATTTTGAAATGGATTTTTAACATTCTAAGAGTCTAGGAAGCAACCCCCAAACCCAGGAGAACATTCCTGTTTGACTACAAAATAAATATAAGGAGGTGTAGTATAACTAACATTCAGACAACTATCAACCAGAGTTCAAATGACTCAAAGATAAGCAGTTTAAAGGTCACACAACAAAACCATTTTATTTGATTTGGTTAAATATATGTTCAAGTTTTCCCGTTTTATTCCATTAACAATTTCAATATGCTGAAATAGTATATTTCTGGGTCTCTTAGAAGTTGGTATTGTATACAACACATGTATAATGCTGATGTTTAGCATTACTGTTACAAAAAGTTTCCAAAGGAAAAATGAATTGTAATTTAAACAACTGCAGAATTTGTTATACATGTACAACAGTTGTCTATATCATATATAAATGTAGATGCATTAATGTATTTGTTTGCCTTCATGTATATTTCAGGCTTATGTAGTTCATGCTTTATAATCTTAAATGGAAAGTACAATGAGGAGCAGATAGAACTAGAAAATGTCAGTCCAGTAAGTTTATAAACATTTGTCTTACCATTGAACAATTTTTTTAAATTGCAATATGATCAAAATACAAATGAAATATATTCATTTTGTCTGTTTGTTGTGGCATAGAGGACTTTAACCTTATTTCATGGTCTGATAGTAATTTAAAAATACTGGTTGAATTAAATTTTTTGTATGGAATTGCAAAATGTACATTTTTGTCTGGTACAGATCATCTGACCATTACCTCCTTTACCTTGATCATTGATTATGTTTATTTGATGTTGGTAGAATAACATTTTAACAAACAACCATATCATGATCAGTCTACACCATTAGCCACTAGAATACATGGAATAGTAAAAAATTAAAAAAAAGAATATGTGGCATGATTGCCACTGAGACAACTCTCCACAAGGTACCAAAATGACACAGAAATTAACAATTGCAGGTAACTGTATGGCCTTCAACAACGAGCAAAGCCCATACTGAAGTTAATTTGGAATGGTACATATTTGAAAATTTTTAGTTAGACACCCAAAAAAAATGTCAGAATATAGCCATTATTGGTCTTTTGGCTATATAATGTAGTACATGAAGTTGGGAAATATTTGTGTGTACACTTCTTGGCTTGGTTAGTAAAGTAAACAAGACATTTTAGTGTGTAACACCTTTTGTAACACTTATTTCCTCTCTATGTGACCAATAAGTACTGCTTGCATTACAATCTGGTTTTTTTTTAAACCTGGTCTTTAAATAAATCTCTTGTTACAGCCTGAGATAGTCATGAATGATTGCAATTTTCTAGAAAAGTCTGATTCTGATTTGAGAATTCTTCAAATGCAAGCAGTCTATGAAATAAAAAAGGAGGGGGGCAACATAAGACTATGGCATAAGTGGTGGCTTACTTATTTCTACTCTTTGACTTTAAACAATATGTATACACATAATAATATTTGAAATTTTATTTTACAGGACTGTATTGATAAAGAAGATGTAGAAAGTTTAGACCAGGAAGCTTCATATTCACTAAGACCAAGGACACAGAAGGTAAACATAAGAACAATAGCTGTCAGAAATGACATATATGCCATTAAGAAGGATTAATTCATATAACACAATAGCAAGCTCCTGAAAGTATGGACAAAAGGATAAAAAAATTAAAACAGCTTATATAATCAATTCCTGAAAAATCAAAATAAAAAGGAATTTAAAAAAAAATACAAAGAAACAAATAAACAAATACACTCTTGGCCTTTGACATATTCAATACGTCTGTTCCTGGTCTTTGCGGGGTCAAAATAGTCTTAGACATATAACCAAATATGGTCAAAATATAAACTTCTTGGTTCCCATTTCATTGTGCTCTTTATCATCATTTGTCACAAATTATTTAAGCTGTACAATTTCTTAGCCATAAAGGTTCTAAAGTAAAGGCTCTTAAAAAAGTAATCATTATGCAAATATAAAAATGAGAGAAAAAAATTACTTTTAATTGTTACATGTACATGCATGTATGTGTATCAGAGGTGAAAAAAATAATTTGCAACCTACAATCTAAATAAAATCAACCAGATATATATTAAAGAAGATGTGGTATGAGTGCCAATGAGATAATTCTCTATCCAAGTCAAATTTGTAAAAGTAAACCATAAAGAGGCTGTATTACTGTCAATTTCTTGATCTAGTACAGTTCTGTGTCAATCACAACACTGCTGTCAAATATCACAATTTGGCCAAATAACCATTATTATTATGTCTGTAGAAGCACCATTTAATTTTGGTTTAAATTAAGAAAAAATGAGCTATATTTCAGAGTCCATAAATTATAATATATGAAATTAAATCAGATCATATAAGATTAGATAATAAAGAAATACTATCTTTATTATCGAAAGCTTTTATACCACCGTCAATAATTTTAAGGCCGTATATTGGTATCACATTGTCGTCATCAACATCAGCATCATTGGAAGAAACTAAATTTCCTGACAATAACTTTAGTTTAAGTTAATGGATCTCTATGAAATTGAAATCAAGGTTTGAAACCACACAAGGAAGGTTTAAAGGTTTTGGGTTTAAAGTTCAAAGAGTTTAAGAACAAGGGGCCCAAAAGGGGTCAAAGTAAGAAAAACTTGTATAATTTCTTGCACATGATAAAAACTCGTATAATTTCTTGCACATGATAGGTATATAGCAAAGTTAAAAATTTTCATCATGAACAACAACACAAGGATTTCTGGATTCAGTTTTAAGCTTAATTTTTATTATAAGTCATCTATTACTGTCACTCAACAACTTCCAGTAGATCATAAGTTCACATGTTTTTATACCCCTGCTTTAAAAAAGGGGGGGTATACTGTTTTACCTCTGTCTGTCAGTCCGTCCGTCAGTCAGTCCGTCCCATGAATATTTTTCGTCGCATTTTTCTCAGGAACTACAATACAAGGATTTCTGAGATTTGGTTTCAGGGTTTATCTAACTCAGCTATACTGTGTGATGCGTTTTAAGATTTATCACTTGACAACTTCCTGTTTACCGAACACTTGTATGATTTTACACATGATAGCCAAGTTGAAAATTTTCGTCACATTTTTCTCAGGAACTACAATACAAGGATTTCTGAAATTTGGTTTCAGGGTTTATCTAAGTCAGCTATACAGTGTGATGCGTTTTCAGATTGATCACTTGAGTCAACAACTTCCTGTTTACCGAACACTTGTATGATTTTACACATGATAGCCAAGTTGAAAATTTTCGTCACATTTTTCTCAGGAACTACAATACAAGGATTTCTGAAATTTGGTTTCAGGGTTTATCTAAGTCAGCTATACCGTGTGATGCGTTTTCAGATTGATCACTTGACAACTTCCTGTTTACCGAACACTTGTATGATTTTACACATGATAGCCAAGTTGAAAATTTTCGTCACATTTTTCTCAGGAACTACAATACAAGGATTTCTGAAATTTGGTTTCAGGATTTATATCAGTCAGCTATACAGTGTGATGCGTTTTCAGATTCATCACTCGACAACTTCCTGTTTACGGAACACTTGCATATTTTTACACTATTAATATTATCCACTTGCGGCGGGGGTATCATCAGTGAGCAGTAGCTCGCAGTTTCACTTGTTTTTTCTACATTTCAGGGTGATCATCATTCTGAGTTATTTGATATGGATCAATCTCAATCAACAATAGAAGATTTTGATTCTCAAGTGTCAAACTGGAGTGATGCCTTAAGCAAGCCATCAATTGAAAGTTTAAATGAGGCTTTACAAATACTTGGAAAAGGATCAATCAGCCCTTTGAAAAGCCAGCTTAAAACTCCAATAGAGGATGCAAGCAGCAGGACAGTAAGGCTGTATAAAAGAAAAGCAGTTCAAGGTATTGATGCATTGATTGAATGTATAGCACCAGGCCAAAGCAGTAAGCTTTTCAAGCATATAACTTCACAAGTCAGTAACAATGAAGATACAGATAGTCAGCTGACTCAAATGATTGTAAAGCTTTATAACAGTTCCGATAAAAATAATGAAAAGTTACAGCTGCTCTCAATGATTGCAAATAAATACTCCAAAACCCAACTGCAGAATTTGATACCTGGACTTACAGTATGGCGTATAGATCAAGCCAGAAGGCATTTTCAGTTTTATAGTAATGGGCCGGGCAGTTTCAGTGTAGATTCAAAAGAAAAACTGCACAGATTGAGAATGGATCCTGTTAAACTGGAACATGCTTTGGATTTTTTTTTTGATCATCAGTTTATACAGGTGTCATCATTTGGAATGAGAACAGTGAAACTTGAACAAGAGACTGTATCTATTCCACAAGTCATAAGAACCTCATGTAACTCTGAGTTAGTCAATATGTATATAACCATTTGCAAGGAGCAAGACTTCTCTCCACTGTCTTCTTCAACACTTTTCAAAATTTTATCTTCATGTTCAGCTGCCAAAAAGACAAACTTACGTGGACTTGATAATATTGCTGCAGATGGAAACGCAGCATTTGACCTTTTGATTAATGTAACAAAAGAATTGGTAAACATGGAGGTATTAGACAGAGATGATTCAGATGAAATATTGTCAAAGCTTAAAAAAAGTAAAATCTACCTGAAAACAGACTATAAGCTCCATGTACAAAAGAATGATAGATGTGCTGATCACTGCATTAACTGGGCATTAAGTGATACAAAGGAGAAAGAGTATGCTGTAGAGTGTGACCACCTTCATGATCTAGTGTGTGACAGATGTAACCTGCTACCTGATGTCTTGCAAATGTTGATCGACAGAGTGAATAATACTTCAGGTAAGTGAAAAGTTAAAAAAGAGTTTCAAGTACACATGACTTACAATGAATTACTGTAATTCTGAAATGTGTTTACTACATTGCAAAAATGTGACCAGGTTATAATTGAAATAATTTAAAATCACAGTCTGATTTTTTTTATTTAAATTAAACAGGATTTTTTTTCAATAACACAAAAATTAAAATAGAATTTTAATCTTAAATTACAAAATCTAAAAAATAAATGTACACAATAATTCCTGAATTTACAGTAACATCGATAGTACATTTACACACAAGGGGGAAAAAGTCACTATCACTGGTGTGGAGTGATTTACTGTGAATTATGGTGATTGCCAGTGGTCTGTGCTGATAAGTTAGATTATCATCTTCTTGACAATCAAAATGAAGTAAACATCAATCAGCAAAAAACTAAACAGCCTTATCCAATTTGACTGTCATGACTCTAAAGAAGTTATACTAGCTAAACCTAAACAAGAGACTTTTTGATACCGTAGATACTGGTAAATTTAACTAATTTATTCTCATAAATTTGTAAAAACATTTCAATTGAGAAAACAAATGTCAGTCTGATTTAATTTATCATGTTTATGTACCAAAAAATATACGACCAAGCAATACAAATTAGTATTTATATACATTCAGTGACATACATGTATGATGTATATATGTTTTTTTTTAAGATAACAATGAGATAAGCTGAAATATTATATATATTATTATAAGTTATAAAAGCATAAAAGCAAAATGAATATAAATATGTTGGACATATATGACAGTGTATAAAAATGCTACTGGATTTTTTTGGTGTGTGTGAAGCACATATCATATGTTAAATTTAATTTTATTTATCTCTTATTGATCAACAGAGCTAACAAATGAAGAAAAAGAAGAACATTTAAGAGATTTAGAGGCATGTAGCTACAAAATAGAACTTTGGAAAGCCCATCTATTAAAAACTGTAAATCAAGATGAAGCTAGAACCAAAATATTTGATGATCTAAATGAAAACTCTGCTGTAATTGTAATAGACTGGGCTATGAAATTTCTACCAGCACTTCATAGAGAAAAGATGACAGACTTCTTTGGGCAGAAAGGACTTTCATGGCATGTTGCTGTGGCAATTTTCAAAGATTGTGATCAAAACTTGAAGGTATTATTTATACATGTACCTAATGTGATCTTTTTTTAGGAATTACTGTAATATTGTTTGTCTATGAAGAAATAACATTAAAAATGTGGTGCACACTAAATAACCCACATATTTTAAATTGTGCACCCTTTTTTTTATATGTTATTTGGAATAGACTAAAAAAAAAATTATACAGTCATTCCTGATAATTTTAAAGTTCTTAATTCTATTTAAACCAACTAAAGTCATGAAAAACTGTTGATGACGTCCCAGTCACATGACATACTTATGTCGATGAGATGATAAACAAAACACTGTCAGCCAATCAGACGTTACAACCAAAAATTAAACTATTTGTAAATGTAAAGTATTGTGAAGTATACATGTTCCACTGAATCAATACACTACTCCTTAAACTTTTGTAATTAAACACAAGTACTGTAACTTTGGAAATCCTGTGTGTGTTTTTATTTGCAATCCTTCAAAAACTGATAAACCCTACAGAATTATTTATTGCAATTACAGGAAATGCTTAAAAAAAAGTAATTACGATCATTAAACGAATTAAGTGAACAAACAAAAGTTAGCTTGTAGGAAGTGATCATAGGCATTCTACAAACATTTCAATTTGAATGTATATATCATCAGGGAACCATTCTATTAAACTAGTGGACAGCAAGATAATTTTATTACCATACAATCTTCAGTAGTTCTGGGAATAAAACAATAAAATCATAATTTAATTTACAACCAGTCACATTCAAATATTTTATAATCAATA
Source organism: Mytilus galloprovincialis (assembly GCA_037788925.1). Lineage (NCBI taxonomy): Eukaryota > Metazoa > Mollusca > Bivalvia > Mytilida > Mytilidae > Mytilus > Mytilus galloprovincialis. The sequence continues at coordinate 573,842 of CM075338.1, read as the reverse complement.
ATAATATTAGTTACACAGTGTGTAATTGTCCTAATACGAGAATTTATCGGGTCAATAAAATTCATATCGGGTGAGGCGAAGCCAAACCCGATATGAATTTTTTTGACCCAATAAATTCCGTATTAGGACAATTGAACACTGTGTAACGAATTTATCCTGATTTTGTTATATTACTTGTTATTATATTTAAATTCAATATAATGACAACATCAACCAAATATATTTTAAACATTTAATCTAAAACTGTGAAAAATTAAAATATTAGGACTAAGAAGCAACACATTTAAAAAAAAAATTATTAGGTCAATGGTAGAAGGGAGATAATCCCAATTGACGTAATAAATAAGGGAGATAATTCCTATTGACGTAATAAAAAATTGTACTGAAATTTATTAGGACAATATCAGCCAATCAAATTGCGAGAAATTACTCTAAATCAGGATAATTATAATTATGTTCAATATTTTTCAGCATAACACGTTTGTCCATTGCTTTCACTCTGTGAAGCAGGATTGGTTCACAGTTGCATCAATAATGGAACACCTAATTTCTCATATGAAATCAGTCATACCGTCATTAAAGGAAGTGTCTGTTAGATCAGATAATGCTGGTTGTTACCATTGTGGTCACTTCTGGTTGTCATTGAATGGAATAAGTGAACGAACAGGTAAGTGTATTTAGGTGTTATTGAACAAAATTTGTATATATGAATTACATCTTACGGCTGTTCCAGATTCCAACAGATTTATCTGGAAATTAGGCACTGAATGAAATTAATTTTGTAAGTTAAAGTTTAATGATATGGGTAAAAGTGGTTTTTCCTGTTCTACATGTATCTAAGTCAATTAGCCTGGTCACTTCGCCGTTTCAGAATCTAATGCATTATGGGTAATATATGAAAAACGTACACCACAATGTTGTGATTGGTTAAAAACGTTCTAAACAATTGAAATTCAACCAATGACGTAACGTTATTTTCATTTCAGTTTCTGAAAAGACGACTTCAGCTATAAGATCTCTAACCACTTGGCTTCAACTTTATAAATGTGCATGTAGTTGCGTTGAAGATATTATAATGTACATTTTGTACTAAATAACTAGTGTTAAAATAGGACTGTCACATGATCTTTATTTCATGGTTCATTGATTTTAAGGTTGAACTTTGTTGAGCTGAAGTTTATATAAGGGAGCTACCATTTGATTTTTATGGGAGGGCTAGGATGAAATTTGAAAAAAAAAAGGCAGGACAGGATTTTGAGTAAAAAAAAAAAGGCAGGATGAGTAACTTGGCAAAAAAAAAAGGCAGGATGACAATTGTTGTAAAAAAGTCAGGATAAGCTAAGAAAAAAAAAAGGCAGGACCGAATAGCCTGAAAAATAAAAAGGCAGGACAGAGATTACAACTAAAAAAAAAGGCAGGACACAATTTTTCATTCTAGCCCCCCCCCCCCCCCCCCCCCATAAAAATCAAATGGTAGCTCCCTAACCTCAAAAACTAAGTAATTTTTATTCAGTATATTTGGGGAAAAATGAGAAAATAATGCAAACATTCTTTTTTTGTAAATACTTTCAAAAGAAAATAAGTAAAAAGGAGATTGTAAATGATATTGCATTTTTTGTATGTTATATTTTTTGAGTGAAATGATATTATTTAGATGTTCATGGCACATAATTATTTATATACACCTGATAAATAACTAAATGCCATTCCATGCTAAGCTCATATTTAACTGCAAGAATATGAGACATAAAATAAATAAACCCTTTTATTTTTCAGGTGTTAGGATCAGTAGTTACAATTATAGTGAAAGACAGTCAGGAAAGTCATATTGTGATAGTAAGATAGCTCACATGAGGTGCAAGATGAGAACGTATGTAGCTAGTGGTGGCAACATTCAAACTGCAAACGACATGAGAGCTGCAATTTGCAGTGGGAAGGCTGTCACAGGATGTCAGTTAGCTGTTGCAAAAATAGACACGTCAAACCATGAGATAAAGAGCCATAAATGGAAGGGTGTCAGCCAAATTAGTAACTTGAAGCTGCATGAAGATGGAAGCATAACTGTCTGGAAAGCCTATGACATTGGAACAGGAAAAAAAATATCAAAAGAAGAGGTAATGTTAATATTTGTATATGTCCAAAATAAGTAGACACATATATTCATATACCTGTTTATATCATCATTTATCAGTTGTCTAAGATAAGTGAAACCAAACTAGATCATGGCCATATAAAAAAGAAGACGTGGTATAATTGCCAATGAGACAACTCTCCACAAGAGACCAAATGACACAGAAATTAACAACTATAGATTACTGTACAGCCTTCAACAAGGAGCAAAGCCCATACCGCATAGTATTGATATATATATATATATATATGTAAAATATGTAAAAGTCTTAACGATCATGACCTCAACAGTTTATTTATAATATTAATTGTTGATGATAGTTACCATGTACATGTAATAGTACAAATGTGAAGTATCAACATATTTGGGACTTAATGCTATATTAGTAGATTAGAACTAAAACATTTTCTGTTGCTATTAGTTTGAGGTTCAAACTTAGTTTGACTGGACTGAAAGGAATCTGTTTCCCATGACACAATCTTTATGTATTTTAACTTCATTTACATATTAAATTACATTTATATTTGTTTTAGTTGCAGACATATTCCTGTGAGCAAAAGAGTACAGGAATCATCATTGAGGAGGATTTTTCTGGTTCTGAGAAAAGTGGAAACATCAAAACTAGCAGCAACACTATCCAAAATGACAATCAACCTGCAGATCTAGCTTCAAGTGATTCTCTATGTGAAGGAAATCCAGAGGTAACAAATGAATCTTCGTACATGTTTAAGTGCCCAATAACAGGATGCACTAAAATGTATATGAAGCACCATTCACTAGAAATTCATTTGTTACTTGGTAGGCATGAATTCAAGTTAGAAAGGAAATCCACATACGATGAAATTAAGATTCGTTGGATACAATTATGTAATGATGTATCCACAGATGTGAGAACAACCTCTGAGGGAGCATCTTCTAGAATTCAGTCCAGTCCGCTAACTATTTTGTCAAAGGGATGGGCCTTAAAGAAGGACAAGAAAGCTGTTAGATTTTCCTCTGACTTAAAGAGTTTTCTTTCAGAAATGTATGAAAATGGAGACAAAACAGGTGAAAAAGTAACAGCAAGTGATGCTGCTGTGAAAATTCGGCAGGCTAGGTTGCCAGATGGTAGAAAAAGATTTCAGGTGAATGAATACCTTGATTCATCTCAAATAACATCATTTTTCTCAAGACTAACTGTAGCAGGAAAAAGAACAGAAACAAGAGCAGCTAAAGTTGTTGTAGACGTTGTAGATGATGAGGATTTAGAAGCTGTTTTAGCTGAAATTGAAAATCAGGAGATAAGAAACATTACTATGTCTGATTGAATGTAAAATTTTAAACAAATGTATGATGAAGTATTATTTATAGACAATATTTTTGAAAATGTGATTTATTCATGTATTTCTCTCATGATGCTTATGGTTCTGCATCTTAATCTCCACTTTATTTTTCATCTATCTGTCTAATCACCAATATCTATCACTGATAGTATGGGTAGGATGTTTGTGAAATGTCACACAGTTATTTACATAAGGTTGATGTGCATACAGATAAATGTATAACATTTCAATGAAATTTGTTAATTAATTTTTGATAAAATCAGGGTTCTTTTTAAACACTTTTTGTAAAAAAAAAAAATCCATTAGAATATAGGGGATGCTGCAGCAGTGTTGCATATTTGTTCGGGGCAATGAATTTTTTTTAAATAAGTCGGGGGCGTAGCTATACCAAGATGGTGTGTACTCAACACAGGGGAAGAAGTCATTTAGCCAGGAGTTTGGAGTAAATGGTGCTAAATCCTGCATTGTAACAATTTTCTTGGGCTTAAAAGTACCTCACGGAAATCTTTATTTCCATAGTAACCAGTCAAAGTTTTGAAAATGATTGAATTTGAAAAAAAAAGTTATTTAGAAAAAAATAATTTCTAATGAGTAGTGGGTTTTGCTTGATACTAACTTTCAGAACGAGTCTTATTTTTTTAATTTTTACCAAGCAAGGGAAACAATCACTTTAAATCTCAAAGCGTATGAATCGTCGAGCATTGGTTTTTTTTAAATGTCATATTTTATTTCATCAACTATTTTGAAATCTTCAGAAACGTTGTAAAGAGGCATTGCATATATATGTTTTAATTGTGGTCTGACGAATTGAGGACTCGAACATCTTAATTGCTTGCATCAGCAACGTAATCATCATGCTGATTCTGTAAATCATTAATTTATTACTTTAACATGTATAAGTAGCTTTATTCTTACTTGATTTACCATACTTTTATTTTTGTCAAATTTCTGATGTGTACTTAACTGGGTTTTGGCGTATGTGTTGCTACGAGCCTGTAAGTAAGTTTTGTTTATAATAAATCATCATTATTAAAGGAACTATTTTTGTGCTATGGTGTTATTGCAAAAACGAGATATCAAATTAATTACTGTCAGAAATAGAAAGTTTTGATAATTGGGGTGTGGGTGCGAATTTGCCTTAAAATTTATTTCATTTGTTGTGAAAAAAAACATCCTTCTGGGGTACAACTACAAAATAAAATGAAATTTCAGGTACTGTATGAAATGCTAGTATAAATTAAGTTAACATTTTTTGGGTCAATAATTATATTCTAGCTACCACTTTTATTTTAAATTTGTGCACATGCCCAAATACATTTACAAACGTATAGTGCTTTGATTCTTTAAATGTAAACTTGATATTTATAGTGAATATATCTGGAGTCATTTCTTGGTGTCATTTATAAAACCTGATTTAGTGAAACATTGTACATGCATATGTATATGTTAATAGAATTTCATATTATAAAAGATCAAACTTGACTAAAGTTTTGTGTTGTTGATTTCTAGAAGTATAAGAGTAATATTTTTGAGACGCCGTAGTTTAGGTTCTTATAAAGTTCTAATAATTTTCCATGTCTATCTTAAGTAGAAATATGGAATTTTTTTTAGACACACCCCGACCAGAGAGCAGAAAACAGCCTTATACCATTAATGTGTCTTCCAAAGCAGGTGAGAAAACCCTGCTCTTGAAAACTGTGTTCAGCAAGCACCCAAAACAACAATATATACTAGTTCAGCAAATTACACTTAACTCGAGCTCTGAAACATATGAATATGACTAATGAACCAATATCATTATAAAACACACAATAATAACAAAGGCTAGATATTACTCAGACCTGCAACAGGTGCAAAAATGTGGTGGGGTTAAACATGTGTTGTGAGATCTCAATCCTATACCTCTAGCATATGTGGAATAAACAAATACATCTATAGATCTATTTGCACAGTAAAACTTATTTAAAGAAGGTCAAGTCCAATGTGCAAATGGGTAATAGAAGAAACTAAACAAATGACAATGATAAACACCAATTATAATATGACGACCTATTATTGTCAACCAGTATATTCAAAGTATATCTTCATATAAAGCACAAGCCAAAATTCACAACACTAGCTGTTTCATGTCACTTATTTATCATGTTTTAAAATACTACATGTAGAAGATAATCTCAATAGTCAAAATCAAAACCAAGTTTTCATAGGCAAATATTCAGATACAATGTAGTTATTTATCTCTATATATTCTAATGCCAAATAAAAAAATCAGTTCATTTCAATTTATGTTTAATGGTAAATTTTCATAAAATGAAAATCCAGATAAATGATGTTATCAACTCCATGGCTAGGAAACAAGGTGACTTTATCCCCTTCGCTCAAAGTAAAATAATCGATTAGTGCTGTTTCAAATTGTCCTCATCCCCCTACCACCCCAAAATAAGAGAGAAATTTACTCTCTTCTCTGTTGGGCTTTCCTGCAATACACAATGATGTTGCAAATTGACCCCTACCACCAAAAAAAAAAAAAAAAATTTTTTTTACCCCACCCCCCTTTTTTTCCAAAGATTTTTTTTTTTTTTAATTCTAAAATAGTGGGGAGAAAAATTGTTTTTTTCAATATTTTGCTTTTACTCCAGGTTATCTGTGGATTATATATGTTTTAACTGGATAAAAACTGAAAAAATAAGGAAAAAAATACCAAATTTGAGCCAAAAGTGAAACGGAATGAGGAGCCATAAGACATGATTATCATTACTTTTTATTTTGTAATAATTCTAATCTTATTCTGGACCTTTAAAAAAAGTACACCTATTTCATTTCCACGGTTGCAAAAAAAAAATTCAGTCTTTTAAAAAAATCACATTTTTTTCATTTTTGAGCTTGTTGCTATGGTGCTGATTTCGTTGCTATGCAAATTGTTTTATCTTTTCTCATTATCATTAAATAATTTTATTTAAATAAATCATTGATACACTTCTTTTAAAAAATACACTGTGTTTTATTGTACCCTTTTTTATATATCCACCAGGGCATATTACTTACTGTCTCTAATTATTACATCACTTTAGTGGTATTTTGAACCTCAAAAGTGTGTTAACATTGAGTCTTATTGCTATGGCAACGCATGGGACAAAACAAAAACCACTTTGCAGAAAAAAGTTTTTTATCATATACTACAATATGACAATTGTTTGGAGTGATTTTGAAACAACCCATTTACCACCTTCTGCATGGTCCTTAGGAAGAACTGTACTTAATAAAAAAAAAATACACAAGATATTTATACAGTGTGGTCAGGTGCTTATATAGGTTTTAAACAATAAATACAGGTAAGACAGTGATTTGAAAACAAGTGCTAATATCTTTTTATAGTTTTTACAAAAAAAGATGCGAGAAATGGACATGATTACATTTCCAGTTGCGGGAAGGGGGAACATAAAAAAAAATCCTGTTTTGAAAAAAATAAGTGCGGGCGGGTTGGTCAAACAAGGAATTAAATTGGTGTGACCTTTATACATGTTACTTATTTCATAAAGACTGTAACTAGTATAGCAACAGAATGAACCTTATTCTGGTAGTACAAAATGTTGAACAGAAAGAACTTCTGTAGCTGTCTCATGATATATGATTATGTACACACAAAATGTACACCCTACAGGCCCGTAGCCAGGAATTTCCAAAGGGGGGGGGGGGGGGTGTTCGTTGGACTCACAAACTCGACTTCAACAGTCGCAATTCGAATAGAACATTGACTTTAACAGTGCTTATTTGTTTTCAAGGGGGGGGGGGGGGGGGGGGGGGGTCATCCGAACCCCCCTGGCTACGGGTATGCCTACATCTCCTTTTATTCATATACATATTAAAGAACTTAAACGTGAAGCATACAGAATAACATAAGGGTATATATTGTATATATAAAATTTACACTTAGGTACAGGACAAATAGCCCAGGTTTTTTAAAACTTCATTTAGGTCTGTCAGAATTTCTATTCAGTAAGTACTACATTTGCTTGTACACTACAGACAAATTAGTATACGTACTATGCAAAATTTTCTTTAGAAAATAAGAATCTTGCCTGCGGCAGCCTAAGAATAAAACATCAATCAGTATACTATACAGTTACAATTAAGTCTTTCAAGTCTTCATGTGAATAAAAATCTACAATTTTTGTTGTTTTAGAACGTAAAAAAACTGACCTTGCATTCATGATGCAGCTTTGTAATTGAGGAAAGTGTAGTTTGTGCATGTATGATCATGCACATACATGACATAGCTAACTTTAGAACATCTGGCAGTGTCTTGCCTACACACTGTCTGCAAAGTTATAAACTCTGTGATATTAAAGGTGCTCACTACAGTTCCTATTAATAATATTGAGGTGGGGTCTTTGTTGAAAATTTAGTCTAGTGTCTTCTTCTACAGATTAAATTTTTTTAGACCAGCAACTTATTATTATAATTGCCAATCTCCTGTCTTATATCACTCGCTCTCAAAAAAAATTATATCCATGATTCATGAATTCAAACAGATTGACTGTCAGCTGGCCAACCATGGAATAGACTAGACCTTCAGTTTTTTTTTACATCAACAAGTGAAACTATATATATATATATATAGCATAACAAACTTCCTGGACAGCTCATGGGTATTCTAAAACTTCACATAAATGGCACACAAACACTGTTGACCATGAAAGGACTTGCAATTAAGACAGTTCAGGCATAGTACACTATGCAATTCCTTGGTTCACATGGTTCAGGGATAATTTCTAAAACAGATGAAAAAAAGGGGAAGAATTTCAACCTCAAGGGTAGATTTTTGTCAAAATGAAGATAGTCGGCTAGAGAAAACAGCAAAAAGACGACAGAATACTTACTCATAGTCAAGTTATGGCGTACTATTCGGCTTGTAAGCTGAAATCCTTGGGTACATGGGCCATTATTCGCCTCTTGCAACAAAAACATTCCGTCCGTTCAAAACATGTGGGTTTCAAGCTTCCTGTTGAATCGGTTTTCCAAATAAGGAAAACAAGCCACGCCTCCGTTGCGAGATCGACAAGTAGGATTTTCATACAATACAAGTTATGGCTTGTAAAATAATGTGACATTTTATTTTTATTTTCAATAAATTATCATTATTTATCTAATTCTGCATAGTTTATCAATAAAAAGATTAAAATACAAGAGCGATTGACGACCAAAGAAATGAAGCGGACAGCGTCATCACTATGGAGACGCAACGTTACTTATTAATATTCATGAGCATTGTAGTCATCCGATGTTTAGTCAATACATTGATTTCTTTTAAGATTGGTGAATGCTTGATTTCATCGTCTGTTTAAAGACAAAAACGGATATAGATAGTAAAAGGCACTGGAGAAAAAAATGTATTTTTATTGACATAAAACTTTTTGATGAGAAGCTCGAAGACACACTTTGCATAATTCTTTCAACATGAGGTTTCCCGCACACGGCACTTGAGATATGTTTCATTTTTATTCTAACGTTTTTATATTACTTATTTGACCAACATAATTTTTTTCTGAATAGTCTTATGATTTGAAAAAAATACATATGTTTTTCAGAAAGATCTTTAACTAAATAGATTGAAAAGTAATAAATCACCATGTTAAACAAAAACAAAAAAATGTGTGAAAAATCTTGATGAAAGTTCATTTAGAATTTAAATTTACTGCACACAATCATTTTTTCAAATTATTATACACAAAACGATTATAGAAATAAAAATTAACAGCTGTAACAACAAACAGCAATTAATCAGATTAAAATGTCCAGGGGCAATGCCACTATTACATGTATTTTATCTAATGAGCAAAATATTTGCTAAGATATAGACATTATATTCATTGTTTGTAATAAAAAATATTTTCAATGTTGTGACAAGCATACCTTTAAATAATTATTAAGTGATTTTTTTTTTAATTTATTTATAATTTCTTTATTCATGCTATGTTTTATTTAAATAACTTCATTTCTGAGATGTTAAAATACCCCTTAATGTATTGGCAAGTTAATAAGAACTAATTTCCTCTTCTATCAACACATCTACTGGTTATGGAGGTATAATACCTCCATGTTCTAATCAAGCGATATATGCCTCAATACCTCCTATAGAATTATTTTTGAGAATGGCTGTCTAAGTGTACAGACCAGAGAGATGCAGACTAAATGACAAAACATTAAAATTACTCATGATTATCAAATGCAACGCTTAAACTATGTTAACAAATATTATGATGAAATGTAATGTGTAATTTAATTAATTACTTTAGTAAAGTAATTGTAATTTAATTAATTACATTTCAAAAACTGTGTAATGTGTAATTAGTGTAATTGACCATTTTTGCAATGTAATGTGTAATTTAATTAATTACATTCCAATGTAATTGACCCCAAGTCTGATGCCAACGTTAAACAGATTAGTTACCCATTCATTATGTTTTTAGAGAAAGAAAAACAAAGAGCAAAACTGTTATATACTTAAAGAACAACTATCAATATTTTACCGAATACCAGTACATTTTAGTTTCAACATTGGGGGGCCACCTTTTAATTGAAAACAAAAGTCTTCAAATAAATTTTCGCTAATTTTAAATTACTTGAATAATACTCTCTACGGGTTTATTGGTGGATCCGGAACATTTTTATAATGGGTGCACTTGATGCATCAAGAGGATGCAAGTTACAGTCGTGCTTCAGATTATTTTGCCGAAAACAATTAAAGTTTGTGAGAAATATTACATGTACATATATCATGTATATTATTATGAAATATACACAAAACGTAAAAGTGAATGACTGGTAAACTTTATATATTTTTTTTATTTATATATATTACCATAACTCAAAAGATAACAAAAAAATCAGAAATTAGTGAAACTGAATGGTAGAGCCGGGTTATTTGGAAGGGGCATAACTCACTTTATATTTTATATACAAGTTGCGTATTAAACAAGACGTACCCCTCTGCACTCCCTATCAACTCTGGTACACGTTCTTAAATAATAATGAGCTCTTACTATGTCGTACAGACAACGAACAACTATAGTTTTAATTGTGTTGCTTATTGACGGTGATTATAATTATCAAAATTAAACAAAATCAAGAAATAAATGATTTTCTATTTTGTAAAAAATCCAATGACTTAAAAACCAAATATCTCTTGCATTGCTCATTTCAACTTCATGTAAATTATAGAGTTATTGTCCTTTAAACCTAGTGGCAGGTAGAAAGGCTATTAAAATATGTGTATTAAACTATTTGACAACTGTTCACATGGGGCATGATAGTTTAAATAGCATATTTTTCTTTTGTAGACTGCCATGTCAAAGACATCCCCAGAAGTAACTCCTGACACCCATTTACAGGAACCTGCAGGTAATCATCTAATGTTAATTATTCAGATACCGGCTGAAATGATTTATAATTACTTGTTTCTAATATACGGAAACCTTGATATCTGCTTATAATGTTATAATGAAAAATGATGAAAAAAAACCCAACAAATTGATGGGAAAAGTGACGTAGGCTATTGATGAAGATTGATTGATTACATATCACCATGATCACATTAACTTTAAAATCATTCTCATCTAATTTATTCTTTCCTCAACGTGCTGAATATATTTTGGATATCCCTTTCTTACTAGTTCCTCTCAAGGCATGTGACGTCAAAATCATTCTTACTAGTTGTTGTCACAAGGTATGTGACGTCAACATAATCATAAAGGCAACAGTAGGATACCACTGTTCGAAATTCATAAATCAATTGATAATATGTATAAATCAGTAGACGAGTATTACCTCTTACTAATGACGTTTTAGTATAAACATTTATTTATTTACATTTCAGACAGCAAAATACCAGAACAAATAAAAAAGATGGATCATGAGTCGATTGCCATTTATCTGAACGCCCTTGAATCGGGTTCAGAAAGAAGACGGGATATAAATTTAATAATTGTTGGAAAAAAATCTGTTGGAAAGACTTCCTTAGTACGAAGATTGTTCGGGGAGGAGTTACAAAGCGTTAAAAGCACAAATGGTATAGAAATTCATCGGCGGAGATGTCGAATAAATCTAAGTAACTGGGAATGGAGTAAAGTGTTAGGTAAATATGCGATTTTTTGCTCACTCTCGTTTTACATGTTTTATTTATTGCAAAGTTATCATAGAAAAACTAAAACATAGTAAACATAATTATAATTTTTTTTAAAGTTCTGTGTATGCTGTTTTTATGTATTTACTCTTTTTTTTATTTTTCAATTCTTGGAAACACATTTTTGCTAGATCCTAGTATGAACCGTATGTCTCAGACCTAATATGAATATTCAATATTTAATTAATGGAATTAAAGATAGGCATGTTGAATGTAATTTAAATTAAAATACAGACTAATGATTTCTACTGCATTATCACAAAAAAAATTTCTTCGCAAAAATGACTATGCTTATGTAAACTTATCCTCGCATCCGTTTTATTATATGTAAAAATGTTTTGTTTTTTTATATTTGTACTCTTTTATACTTGAGACTTAAAAAGCTGTGTAATTAGGATTTTTTTAAATAAATTTTTAGTTCCTGCATTTCATGACGTTTATATGATCTTCAACGTCTTATTAAAAATTGTTCTCAAAAAAACTAAATGAAAATATCTAATCAGATGGATGTCTAATGCGATGGATGTCTAATCCGATGGATGTGTAATCAGATGGATGTGTAATCAGATGGATGTCTAATCAGATGGATGTGTAATCAGATGGATGTCTAATCAGATGGATGTCTAATCAGATGGATGTCTAATCAGATGGATGTCTAATCAGATGGATGTCTAATCAGATGGATGTGTAATCAGATGGATGTGTAATCAGATGGATGTCTAATCAGATGGATGTGTAATCAGATGGATGTGTAATCAGATGGATGTCTAATCAGATGGATGTGTAATCAGATGGATGTCTAATCAGATGGATGCCTAATCAGATGGATGTGTAATCAGATGGATGTCTAATCAGATGGATGTGTAATCAGATGGATGTCTAATCAGATGGATGTGTAATCAGATGGATGTCTAATCAGATGGATGTGTAATCAGATGGATGTCTAATCAGATGGATGTGTAATCAGATGGATGTCTAATCAGATGGATGTCTATTTGATGGATGTCTATTTAATGGATGTCTAATCAGATGGATGTCTAATCAGATGAATGTGTAATCAGATGGATGTGTAATCAGATGGATGTCTAATCAGATGGATGTCTATTTGATGGATGTCTATTTAATGGATGTCTAATCAGATGGATGTGTAATCAGATGGATGTCTAATCAGATGGATGTGTAGTCAGATGGATGTGTAATCAGATGGATGTGTAATCAGATGGATGTGTAATCAGATGGATGCCTAATCAGATGGATGTCTAATCAGATGGATGTCTAGTCAGATGGATGTCTTATCATATGGATGTCTATTTGATGGATGTGTAATCAGATGGATGTGTAATCAGATGGATGTCTAATCAGATGGATGTCTAATCAGATGGATGTCTGGATTGAGTGTTGTATAAACCCTTTGGCAATTTAATCCTTTAGCAAATACTTTATTTCTACTGTAATTTCATTATTTCAATTACTGCGATAGTTGTTACTGTAAAGGTTTTATATGAAAATAAAATTTTATTGATATCTATATTTTTTAAATGCAGATACCCTTATTCGTTTAACATGTTTAATGTGTTTGAGCTTTGATTTTGCCATTTGAATACGGACTTTCCGTTTTGAATTTTCCTCAGAGTTCGGTATTTTTGTTAATTTACTGTTTTCTTGATAATGACCTGTTAACAGATTATTGTTTTATGTGTTTAGTTTCTGAGAAAGGGGTGGACGTGGTTTTCTTTATTGTTTCTTTGTTGTATAACATATGAAATCGGTGAAGTTTAATCCTAACTTCCATAGATTTCTCCTATACTCCTATGAACACTTTTTAATATTTTTTTTGTAGATACAGGATTAGTGAAAAAAACAAGTATCAACAATAGAATATTGCAGTCAATTGTCAAAGAGTTGCATCAAGATAAAGAAAAACCAAAGCATGACATATTGGAGATATCTTCATCAGATCAGATATCAACAGATGATAATAAGGGCACAATCACCAAAAATATTGAACATGACGATGAACCTCAACCCAAACGTGCCAAAATGAATTATCAGTTTGCTTATCCGGAGATTACAGAATCGCCGTTGTCTAAACTGGCAAAGGATGAGCTGTTAAGCATAATCGGATCTGCTGTAGACTTACAAGACGAAGACGGCTTTGCAAATTTAACAGTGTGGGATTTCGCTGGTGACATTGAGTATTACAACACACATCAAACGTTTTTGAATTCAGAAGCAATTTTTCTTGTGGTAGCAAATTTACATGACATAGATGACAAAGTAGCTTACGGTTTGTAAAGTCAATTTGTGCTTCCTTATCAAATTAAAAGATATAATTATATTAAACATAGATACGAATTATTCTTGATGTTCAGCTCATATAAAAACAATGAAACTAAACATTTAAGACAGCAAATTTTAATACATGGCTTTTTTGTTAAATGATTTTTATTATTTGCTCTAAACGACACTACTTTTCGTGTTTCATTTAATATAGCCATTTACTATCTTGACTTGCATCTAGAAATTGACAATGAGGATCGGATGAAAACAAAAGTTCGTGACAAAAGAGATGACTTCAACTTCCCAATTGTTCTGTCATTTTCTATGTAGCAACATTCTAGCAGTGTCTTCCCATGAAGTATATATCTCCAAATTGATACGATATTCTAGGACTTGTATTTCCTATCATGATGTCCTTATATAAGAAGGTTGCTGCTCACAAAAAAGCTATCAAGCCAAGTGTCAAAGAGGTGCAGTTGAAATTGTCCTTTCTAAAAATTTACAGACGCCATCAATAGTTGGTTTAACATCATTGAATATCTGTTTTAAAGATGATGACGGATATGTTCCAAAAGTCGTTAATATAATCCTGCCACTTTTTGCATACCGAATTACACTTATCACCAGGTTTTTAAATACACGAACAACACGACGTGTGCACATGTAGAGGAGAATCTTCCGTGAGTGTATGAAATCACCCCCGGTTTTTGGTTGGGTTTTCTGTTGCTCAGTATTAAGTTCTCTACGTTGTGTTTTGAATATATTTTATTGTGGTTTTAGTCTTTGGCGTTCTTTGTCATGTCTTTGTCAGTTTATTTTCGTCTTATGATTATAAATGTTCCTTTGATATCTTTCCCCTCTCATTTACACGTAAAATCGTGTAATATACTTGTAGCTAACCTATTTTATATCTTGCTTAAATAGTTATCAAAGGTACCAGGATTATAATTTAGTACGCCAGACGCGCGTTTCGTCTACATAAGACTCATCAGTGACGCTCATATCAAAATATTTATAAAGCCAAACAAGTACAAAGTTGAAGAGCATTGAGGATCCAAAATTCCAAATAGTTGTGCCACAAAAAAGATATCACCACAAATGTTGTTTTCTTCTTATCTCATACAAACATCCTTTGTTATACGACCGCAGATATCTTGCGTTGTCCGAAGACATTTGATTTCCAAACAATAGCTTACATATTAGTGATTGGATCTTGATGAAATGTTACCACAAGGTTTCATATACAAAAAAGAAGGTTGGGATTTATTTTTGGGGCAATGGTCTGAATTGTTTAGGAAAAACAAAACTTTTCTAATACAAATGTATCAATTGTTCATTTCTTGACCTTATTCAATGGGATTTAATTCAAAGTCTAGAACACGGTGGGTTCTTTATTATGCTAAATGTAACCGTATTTTTAGATTTTTGATTTTTTGCCCCGTGTTTAGATTGATCCACATTGAGGCCCTATGGGTCCGAATTAAATTTAGTTTGATTTTAACATAACTTGAATTCAATGGTGTTGTTTTTTTTATATGGTGAATCTAACTATGCAGAACTTCATGGTAGGTTTGTTTATAATTTTAGAAAAAAGTAAATTTTAGAAAGCTTTATACATATGTGTCAAATATTTAATCAGAATCCTAATTCAGATCTGTATCAAGCTTGAATGAATGAAGTGTCGATTTTCGCCCAAGCTGTTTAGGGTTCGACCTCTTCGCTCTTATCAAGTTGCGCCCCGCAATGCGTTTTATTAATGTATAGCGTTTGCTTCCTGTATATGGAAAATTTATGGACTCCATCAATAAATTAGCTTTATTACCAGATTACCATAGGCATGTTCCATTTGTAGTTACCACAATATCGTTCTATTTACGTCGACTCTGACGTACAAGTGAGACTTATCGCCGAATTTGCACTTACCACAAACAACAAGACGGGTGCTGAATGTGATATAGGATCTGCGTACCCTTCTTGAGCACCTCGATTCAACCCTGATTTATGCAAGGTCCATTTTGTTCTCTCGATTGTGTTCTATGTAATATTGTGCATACTTTTGTTTGTTTATTCTTTGAGTTCTTTTTATCAGCCCGATCGTTATCGCTTTCTTTTTGACTGATGAATTTTGATTAGCCTGTTTGTAACTTTCGCCTCTTTTTTAACACTGATTAAAATTAAATTTAAAATAATTAGTTATATTTTTTAATTGCAATATTATAGCGGAATGCAGGATAAATCATTATATATTTTTTTATTGAACGAAGTAATTATATTCTTAAGACACATTTCAAGTGCAGTCATCCACCGAAATATTTAAATATTAATTTGTCTTTAATCACAGGCACATTCAATTTCTGGATGGATACAATACATTGTTATGGAAGCATAAACAACAAAACTGAAGCTGTATTGCTCGAAGGAGCTCACAACCTTCTAGATCCACCAGTTATTGCAATTGGTACACACAAGGACAAATTTCAGGTATTTATATCAAAGTAACAATGGAGTAGACATTTTAATTTAGTCTCTGTTTATAAAAAACTTGACCACTGAATTTGCGCCTTTGAAAATATTTAGGTAATGTTAACTTGTGTTCGTATAAAAACGGTATTCTAGTTAAGTTTAGACTATGGACATTGGAAATACTTCAGCAATGTATCGGATCTATAAGACACGATTAGATCTAGTTTGCCACAACGTCTTACACATCTAACGGGTTTATTGAATCCCTCATTCAATGTTACGTTAGAGCGCAGTTTAAATAGAAACTATGGAAATTGTTTCAGTCTAGATTGTATAATATCTATTTCATTTTACTGTACGAATATGTACCTTTGTCATATTGATAACAATGTATCTCTTTTTCTGTCCTGACGGTCAAGCTTGCCAATGCTGATTGTCGTTTTTGTTTTTAAAGTTGTGCTTGATCTTTCTCCTTGATGATTTTACATCTCAAGGACATTTTTTGAATGCAGTGTGAATGAGATGCTAGAAGTACTGGGGTTTTCTTTGATTAAAGAAAACTATTAAAATATGAGCTATGTTTATTTATCATCGAAGACATTTCTCAGATATATCGACCCCCGCTGATTTGTACTTATTGGTAGCCCTAAGCTATATTGAAAACTTAAAAGCAAAATTATTTTTGGTGTGCTTTTCAAAAATGTGTGTCGGACCATTGAGTTTGTCGTTAAATGAATGTGTTTGTAAAAGATATCATTCCTTAAATGTTAGGTAGTCTTTTTAAGACTGACTAAACATAAACTATACATGAACGTATTTGTTTCTAGTTGCCAGAAAAGGAAAAGAGAATAAAGAAGTGCTACAATATCAACTCAAACACAAAAAGTCCAAGTTTAAAAAATGTTTTTATGTGTACCCACACTACTCGAAGATGTTATTACTATAACAGTGTATGTAAATAAGGAGATGTGGTATGACAATGAGACAACTACCGACCAGATAAAAATGATAAGCACTCATACAATGTAGGTAACCGTACAACAACGACAATAATACACACCGTATAGTCCGCGAAATGAAAAATTTGAAACAACGGAAAAACTTATGGCCTTATTTATAGCGATACAATTTATTAAATACTAATTGACAGACATGCTTGAATCAACGACAGCCACTGAATTACAGGCTACTGACGTCGGACAGACACATAAACACATTAAGAATGTTGTGGGGTTAAGCATGTTTGTGAACACGCGACCCTCCCCATTGGATCGGTACGAAGCACAAACCAATCAGCATAAAAACAAAAGACTCAAAGCCAGCTTAAAAACATATGAAACAATAGAATGCGAAAACTAACAGCCTAACTTATATCATAAAAATTTTGGAAAGCCAGAGTATTTATAAATCCGCTCTAGAAAAAAAGACACAGAAAAGTACAGATATGAGAGTAGTAATAGTTACAGCCAAAAACATCTTATAAGAAATCATGTATCTAAGACTGTTTAAGTTAAATGATAATGAAATAATACAATATCACTGTTTTTGTTTTTGCGAAAGGACGAAGAACAATGCAGAAAACGTCTCGAATCCTACACTGATAAAATATTTAAAGATTCCAAGCTTCACCTGAGATCAATTCACCTGATATCCAACACAGAGGATGTGGAAGATGCTTTTGAAAAATTGAGGAATGATATATTTGCCACAGCAAAGAGTACTGCAAATTGGAATCGAGAATATCCTGTTAAATTTATTCAGATGGAAAAAGCCATCAACTCTGAACTTACGATCGGAAAACAAATAATTTCTTTTGAAAGATTAAAAGAACTAGGTGAGAAAATACCACTTCCGATAACTGATAACAAGGAGCTTCATCTCTTTCTCAGGTATCAACATGAAATTGGTAACGTGATATTTTTTGAAGACATTCCGTCATACATCATACTTGATCCCCAATGGTTAGCAAATGCCTTTAAATGCATTGTTACAGCCCAGCAGTTTCAATTTGAATTACCACACTTACAATGGGACAACTTCAAGAAAACAGGAAAGATGGATGCTAAACTATTGGAAGAAATATTCAAGAAACAATCAGCAGACATGAGAATTCATAAAGAGCATATACTGGAAGTAATTGAAAAGTTTGACATTATCATCTATCCATTGCTACTGACGGAAAGTGGAAATGTACAAAGGGAGCATAGTTTTTATGTTCCATGCATGCTTCAAACATTAAAAATTAAGGATATTGATGCATTGTTTAACGTCCCAAATGCTAGCAAATCTACATGTTTGTGTTTTGTCTTTAGTTTTTTACCGCCTTATCTAATCAGCAATCTGATTGTCTCTTGTCTACGAGAATATCCTCTAGCAGTGGTAAAGGGCGAGATAGGTCTCTTCAAGGATTGTTGTGTATTCAATATTGGCAGAACTGGCTGTGCAAAATTTGTATTAGCAAAGAGTAGCCATATGATTCAGCTGCAAGTATGGCAATGGGATGAAGTAGATACAGAGATTAACCAAGCTGTTTTAAAAGTTGTCGAAAGAGAAATCAACAGAATTGTCAACACGCGATACAAGTTGAAAACAGTATCTTTCGAGAAAAAATGGAAGTGTGAGACCACCAGTTTCTCCTTTGACACAGGATTCCTTGAATTTGATCAAGTAAATGATGGGGAAAATTATTATTGCGAAGAACATGCGACAGTTCATAAATATAAAGACTATTGGTCTGGTGAAAAATCAAAGGTAATGTCTTTATTTGCTTTAGATTATTTTCATTTAGTGGGCATATATTTGTGACATGATGAAATCCAATTATTGGTAATTTGTATATTAATTCCTTTGATGTGTACTCGTTGCCAATGTCAGTATCAGTGTGGACTGGTTGTGATAAAGACAAAAGTATTGGGTCCATTCGCAATTAATATGCGCGACTGTACAAAGTTGAAGAGCATTAAGGATCCAAAATTCCAAGAAGTTGTACGTGTCAAATATGACTAAGGTTTTTTTAAATGTGTCAAATAAAGGCAACAGTAGTATATAAACTCATCATAGATACCAAGACTAAATTTTATATATACGGCAGACGTGCATTTCGTCTACAAAAGACTCATCAGTGAAGCTCGAATCCAAAAAAGTTAAAAAAAAAAGAAGCCAAATAAAGTATGAAGTTGAAGAGCATTTAGATCCCAAATTCCTAAAAGTGTTGCTAAATACAGCTAAGGTAAATCTATGCCTGAGGTAGAAAAGCCTTAGTATTTCAAAAAAATCAAAATTTTGTAAACAGTTAACTTATAATATAACAATATCAATGATAATTCATGTCAGCACAGAAAGTGCTGACTACTGGGCTTGTGATACCCTCGGGGGAAATAAAACTCTACCGGCAGTGGTTGTAAATAAACTCATCATAGATACCAGGACTAAATTTCATATATACCGCTGTTCGAAAGTCATAGATCTATTGAGCGAAAACAGATCCGTGTTACAAACTAAAACTGAGGTAAACACATTAACTATAAGAGGAAAACAACAAAACTTGTTTTACAGGAAATGTATGCAAAACCCGACCAACTTCAAACATTTGCGTAATCCACACTATAACTTATAATTTAAAGCTCACCTAACCGTATTCCGAGCAGAGACATAGTTTTCTTTAATAAACTTGAAAAAAGTCTTATGTGTCTTCTTTTTCTGTTTGTTCAGAAGGATTTGTTCAACCTGTTCATTCACTATTGAGGGTTATAATTCATATTCAGACACAACCCATAAAAAGTGACCAAAAAGGTATCGCATGAGAGAAGCTAAAAAACATACACACTTTTTACATTTTTTGTGGAACTTCATATAAAATAAAGATTGCATTGTAAATGTATGAATAGCTTTTCATAGATCAAAATACAATTTGTGAAAAAAATACGAATTACCCTAGGGTCTTCATCGATTCATATTTCTGTTCCGGGTTGAAAAACAACATGACACGAAAAATATCACGAAAAGCGAAAGTAACAGTTGAGTTATATCTATTTAAATGTTTGAAATCATAAATGAACTTACAGATAATTAACAGCCAGCCTACAGGCTTCACGCCCACACCTGTCAATGTTTTAAGTGCCTCCTTTTTACGCATGTTAAGTGCTTTCCTAAAAGTAATGTGATCGTCTACAGGATTAACGCTGTATAACCAAAATATTAATGTGATTTCTAAGACAATTATCCATCCTATTTTACTTGTTTTTGATCATATCATACTATATGCTATATGAAAAATAAAGAAATGTTACTGACCGGTATGTTGCTATTATATTCTGAGTTGTTTTATGTATGTTCAAGGCAGAAGTAATGAAATGCATGTAATAATGCATCTTCAATTAATTGAAAAGAACGCCATGTTTACTTGGTTGCGTTGAATATCATAGCATTTTGAATAGCCCCTAAATATCTATCTTTGTCGAACAACATACTACGTAGCTAGCTCATTTAAAAAAAATGCTCCACTGTAAAATTATTGTTGAATGGAAATACTTCTAGTATATTTTTAAGAACATTGTGTCATGCTTTGTACAAATCTCGCATGCTTGCAAGGATATATATGTATATCTTTTTTTAAAGTTTTTTAATTATTCAACAAAATTTGACGTAATTTTGAATATTCTGACGTCAACATGAATTGTCTGTCTATCATTAATTCTGGGTTCTATCATTTTTCACTGTCCCGGTGTATTTACTGCCTTGACCATATCTGTATGTCTATCATTAATTCTGTGTTCTATCCTTTTTCACTGTCCTGGTGTATTTACTGCCTTGACCATATTTGTCTGTCTATCATTAATTCTGTGTTCTATCCTTTTTCACTGTCCCGGTTTATTTACTACCTTGACCATATTTGTCTGTCTATCATTAATTCTGTGTTCTATCCTTTTTCACTGTCCCGGTGTATTTACTGCCTTGACCATATTTGTATGTCTATCTACCTGTTAATAGATGGCAATTATATAGCATTAGTTTGTATCATTACATATTTGTATGTCTATCTACCTGTTAATAGATGGCAATTATATAGCATTAGTTTGTATCATTACATATTTGTATGTCTATCTACCTGTTGATAGATGGCAATTATATAGCATTAGTTTGTATCATTACATATTTCATTGATATTAATAGATGGCAATTATATAGCATTAGTTTGTATCATTACATATTTCATTGATATTATAGGCTCCCGTTAGATTAAGTAGTGAGGAACAGAATTACGTCAGAATGTCAAAGATAGTTCTAGAGGTATTATCAGGCGTTTTATATGATCGCTTATTCTTAGATACAAAGACTGGAGAAATACTTGATCGTAAAAAGTTGGACATAACAGAAATGTGTAAGAAATATTGTGCTTTAAAAATAAACTTTCCAAGTCAAGGCTTTAGGAAAATAGAAGAGGTTGACGAGATTTCTACCACTGAAACTACTATTGGTGACGACATTCAACGGATACGTGTGATCAGAAATGAAATGCAGCATTCTTCTGTCTTTGGATTAGATGACGCACGATACGAAACACTAATCAAAATAGTTCGTGCTATGCTAACTAGATTTGATCAGTGTAACAATCCAGCAGGTGAATCCTACGTAAAACGATTAGATGAAATCAGGAAAATGGAATTAGAGACCAGGAGTTTTGAAGAGATAAAAGAACGAATGAAAGCAGGTAACTTAAGTGATATCTTTTTCATGTTTGAAGTACAGGAACAAATCCTCAATCTTGAAAGACAGATAACACCACGCTCAAAAAGAAATCGATGGAAAAGAGTACAACAGTAAAATATTACTACACAAAACAGTAAAACTAATGCTTTGAAGCCATAAAAAAACGTTCTCCTTTGAGCTCGGCTATTGACGATTACGATCGGAAAACGTGAATACAAAAGTTTATCCTGTTTACATTTCTTTGTTAATAAAGGTAGATAAACTGCAACTTTCAATTATAATAAGTCTCGTCAGATAATATAATACTTTTCTAAAACTATTAGAAAAATGCTTGCTTTTATACAGAAAAGACAAATAGGAATGCAAGTATACAAAACCAAATATATCAACCCCGAATTTAGAACACCTAACCATTTGTTTGCATGATGTGCTTGTCATTTGTGTGACGTTTTGTATAATATGTGTAGATAGTGGCCATTACATTACCTCCTAATCAAAACAAATGTTCTTAAACAGCTATTAGATATATCTAGACTTAAAAATGTCAAAGTGAAAACAAATCGATATTTACGACTTGTGTTTTATACCTTGTTGATCTATTTCACATATTTTGAATTATTGTATTGTATCTTTCGACGTAAATATGCTTCAGACATGTATATTATGTATACGATTTAACTGTAGTTCAACATCATTTATTACCAATGTTATTTCAACTGATCGGGCGAAGCTTACGTTTTAATTTGCATAAGGACAGTCTATGTGAAGATGTGTGTGATAAGGATGATTACCGTTATAATTATTACTGATTTCTAATCACCTATCAGTGTCATCAAAGGAATTTACAAAGCAATTACTGGACACTTCATTTTTGAGTTTATCCTTAAACCCCTAACTATAGATGGACTGGTTTATTATGAGCGAACAGGTTAAACTCCGCCCAGTCAAGTGAAATAGATTGAGTAATAGATGCATACAAAATATGACAACATCCGGAAAAATCAAACAAATACTTAAACCATGTCTGCATCATCAATTCTAACTTAAAATGAATAATAATACATACAACAAATCATCTGGATAAAGCGAACACAACTAAGTTATTCTTCATGTTAAGGTAAACGAATGTTGCTCTAATTAGGTACATTATATTATCTCAGTATCGGATGCAAACACGTTTTACAAATGATTTTTTGACAGAATTTATTTTGAATTTTTCAGAATTGATGGAAAAGATTCATGCAGTTTTCCGATAGTGTGGTATCTGATGATTTGAACGATATTTGTTAATTCATTTTTGTATTCACCATTTGCAGTCAATGGGATAAATATTGAATATGTGAAAAATTTGCATATTAGAAAAATGAAATGAACTACTCAAACTATAATTTACTAATTAAATTGACAAAAAAGTCAATGGTAAACAATAAATATAAACAAGAAGATGTGATTTGAACACTCCATTCGAGTCCCAATGTAATAAAAGTAAACTATAGGTCAAAGTACGAAGCCTCGGCGCACACCAATCAGCAAACTATAAATTATAGTGTAAAACCATTCATACAGGACGACCGAGGTCTTATAACAGAGAAACACATATGAACCGAACCAACAAACCACATCCATCGAACAATAAGTTACTGACTTAGGACAAGCGCATATAACTGCAGAATGTGTTTGATATATTAACTAGTATTTCAAGATAAGTTAAAAAATAGTTGTTAATCAAAAATTTAATCATCAATATGTTTTATCATGAAAAGAAAGCTTTGTGTCGAAAGTTGTGAAATCAAGGATCTTTGACATAAAATTGCTATAGGAGGCATTTTGATTTTTTTGTATAATTAGATTCTTAATTTTAAGCTAGAGATGTCCATCAGAAACCAAAGATACGTCAATGCTTCATTTAGATCATTATAACAACGTCTAAATTCAACTATGTGAAGATAGTCGAAGATAAATACGTTACACAATGTGTTATTGACCAGACACTATATTAACGGAGTCGTTTATGGCATTAACCGATTCTGATTTTATCGCTTAAGGTCACAAGCACACTGTATCTTATTATATTCTCGGTTAATGCAATTTGTGTATTGATTCTGTATACCTATTATTATTGATTCTTTATACCTATTATTATAGATTCTGTATACCTATTATTATAGATTCTATATACCTATTATTACTGATTCTGTATACCTATTATTATAGATTCTGTATACCTATTATTATTGATTCTGTATACCTATTACTATAGATTCTGTATACCTATGAGTATTGATTCTGTCTACCTATTATTATTGATTCTGTATACAGGTACCTATTGTTATTGATTCTGTATACCGGTACCTATTATTATTGATTCTGTATACCTATTGTTATTGATTCTGTATACCTATTGTTATTGATTCTGTATACCTATTATTATTGATTCTGTATACCTATTGTTATTGATTCTGTATACCTATTATTATTGATTCTGTATACCTATTATTATTAACTGTTTAACTTTTTCTGTTTTGTAATTGTTTCATCATTAGTATGATTGATATGAGTATACCACATCAATTATGTTACAAATGTAGTGCAGATAGTATCAAACATCAATTGTATCATCAGATAACATCTTTTCTCGTTTAGTTTGACCGTTATTGAATTAAATGTTTAATGTTAAGTAAAACAGTTTCTCAAAAGTCAATAAATACACCATGTTCACTTGAGTGTATTGATAACAAATTTGATTTCCTACACTTTTACAGATGAATAAGAAAATAAGAGTAAAAATGTTTCAATAAAAATAACAAAAGCCCAATGTATATCAAGTAAATGTTGTTTGTATAACAACACAGAATTGTCATTATATATTTAGAAAACTGCTGGGGTATATACGACATTTGTATCCCTAATTGGAACATCAAAAAACGTTATCATAACAACGGTCAACGTAGTCAAAAGCTGTACGGAATGCTAAGGAATGTCAGAGCCTCACATAGGCCAAATAATGATGTGCTTCAGTCAATAGTACATTTTAAATACAAAATCACTTAATTTACACTTTAAATACTTAAATTTAATGTTAACAGTCACTGTCAGTGTTATTATAAATGATAACATACTCGATAAAAAAAAATTCACAGCAAATTTGAAAATCCTTCACGTATGCCAAACATATAAGGTTAGGTTTTTCAATATATGTGTTGTAAAAAAACAAAGCCACACACACATACAAACACAACATATGATATCTAAAAACTTTATTGAAACTATTTTTTAACGGGAAAAAATTTATCAAGATATAAAAGGTGCATTTAAATGGATTACTCAACATATTAAAGAAACAATAAACATGTAATGCATGTACATGTTGCATTGTGAATGTTCAACAAATACCTACACTGGAAAATAAAAGGTCAGGGGTAAACCGTAATATATGTGTAATTCAGGTCTCAGACAGGGTATATACTGTGACATTCCCGGCTTAGAGTTTATATCCCCTGAGACGAAGGCGAAGGCGATATAAGCCCTGAGCCGGAAATGTCTGAGACCTGAATAACATATAATATCTTTCTCCGTTCGTATTTTGTATATTGTATTATGCATTATTTATTTCTTGTCACCTTTATGTTAATATATTGTATTACTCAATAATATTTTGTAAGAATCCGTATTATGGGTGCGTACAAAATTATTTTTATTATGTGTATGCTTCCTTTAAGCTGTATTTCTTTTATTAATAAAGTATCATTGGTATGCACTGTTAAACTATTGCTTTTCAAAATAACAGTAATGACTTTAAAGATTAATATATCAATTAAATTGTTTTGGAAAGATTTGAATATTTATACTATATCTAAACTTATTTTCTTATAAAAAAAGTTTAATTATGCAATCAGAAATTAAAAAAAAAAAATAACGGAATATAATATGAGGCCTTTAGTTATCAAAGGTACCAGGATTATAATTTAGTACGACAGACGCACATTTCGTCTACATAAGACTCGTCAGTGACGCTCATAGCAAAATATTTATAAAGCCAAACAAGTACAAAGTTGAAGAGCATCGAGGATCATTCTATTAAATGGTAGAGCGATACGAAAGTCCAGTTTTGCCTTCAGTAATACAATTACCTTCTAAAAGGGGTCTATTTATCTACTTCAGTTTTAATAGAAGGCTTACAAGATGTGTTACTATTTTAAATAAAAAGTCAAACTAATGTAAATACAAAAGTGTTTTATTTCATTTCTAAATACATATTACAGTTCGAATACTACACGTATCTATGGAACGCCATGGCTGCCTTATGTTAATGATCAGCATTATATGATGTGCTCACAACATTATATGCAGTGCTCACAGCATTATATGAAGTGCTCACAACATTATATGAAGTGCTCACAACATTATACGCCGTGATCCAAACATTATATGCAGTGGTCACAACATTATATGAAGTGCCCACGACATTATATGAAGTGCTCACAACATTATATGAAGTGCTCACAACATTATACGTTTTTTGTTGATGAAGGTGATGATCGGTGATTGTGATGATGATGTTTGATGTATGATGAGATGATTCGGTAAACTTCGGTTTTTTTTTTAGCGGAAATTATTGAATACAGTCATAATTGATAGTGGCCCGTAAACAAATTGAAACAGTGGTTGAAGTCATGTTATCAAGGCAATTCGATTATAAACTATATCAGAAGAAAAATAACGCCTGCTATTGTCTGCAATTGGACAGATATAATTTTATTAATTTATTTGAAGTTCATTCTGAAGAAAATATGAAACTAAGAGGTGAATGAATGAACTAGTTATGTTCATCGTCAGAAATACGCATGGCATAATGTAAGGTAATGAAATTTTAGTTAATAAAATATTGAACTGAAGGAAAATTTGTATGATATATGCCTCGAGTTCATTTTCTACTGAAGAACTTTAGCAAGGTGCCATTTTATAGTCAGTACTCAGTTTTAAAAAGCTTAATTACCTTTTAAATAAAATAGTCAGCTTTCTATAACAACTAAGTGCCATATTACGCTAGCTTATATATGTCATGAAAGAGTCATTATTGGCATCGATTTTCAGAATTTGGCATTTTTACATGAATAAGTATCTAACATGAAAATATGAAAAATGCAGTTTAAAGCATTTCATTGTAGGTTTTTAACATAACTTTACATCAATTATTCCAATTTTCCAAGTATAAAAGAGGGACGAAAGATACCAAAGGAACAGTCAAACTCATAAACTCATAAATCTAAAACAAACTGACAACGTCATGGCTAAAAATGAAAAAAGACAAACAAACAACAGCACACATGACACAACATAGAAGACTAAAGAATAAACAACACGAACCCCACCAAAAAATTAGGGGTGATCTTTTGCCCCGGAAGGGTAAGCAGATCCTGCTCCCCATTAGGCACCCGTCGTGTTGTTTATGTGATAACAAATCTGGTAAATAGTCTTAATTCGGTAGGTCACATTCATGAAAGGGAAGGGGATTGTAGTTACGACGTAAGGAACATATCCGATATCATTTGTGAAACAGTTATTCCATAACGGTCAACCAACTTGTGATGGCGTCCGTAAAATGTACGAAGGGATGATTTCAACTTCACCATTTGGAACTCTTGGTTTAATAGCTTCCTTGTGAGAAGCAACCTTCTATTGCAAAAGCATAGTGTATTGCACCAAATCAACAAAAAAGGGGTAATTTTTGGAGGGGGTGAGGCAATTCGCAAAAGCGAAGTGCAAAACCAAAACAATAAGTATAAATTCAAATTATTTAATTAGTTTTAAGTTCTTCGACTACAGTTATTCTGTGTCAGAATATTTAATTACATTCCAAATTCAGACCTGTAGCAAGCTTAAATAGTGACTCTATTTTTGTCCAAACGGTTCAGGGTTGGAACTATGTGGTCTTATCCAGCTGCGTTCGGCGAAGCAGTTTATTAAGTTGTGAATATGATGAAAATGATTAGCAAGAAAAGTTTAAATTGCCCTGGTATGGAATAAATTTGTGGTAAATTGATCATATTTCTTAATTTTCTTATTTCAATCAGTTTTAAATATTGTATACTGCTTTAATGATAACATGACTTTAATAACTGTTTAAATTTGTTTGCTTGGCATTACCAATTATAGATTGGATAATTTTCCGCTAAAAAAAACCTCGAAGTTTACCGAATCATCTCGTCATACATCAATCTCTTCATACATCAAACATCATCACCACAATCACCGATCATCACCTTCATCAACAAAAAACGTATAATGTTGTGAGCACTTCATATAATGTTGTGAGCACTTCATAGAATGTCGTGAGCACTTCATATAATGTTGTGACCACAGCATATAATGTTGTGACTATTGCATATAATGTTTGGACCACTTCATATAATGTTGTGAGCACTGCATATAATGTTGTGAGCACTGCATAGAATGTTGTGAGCACTGCTTATAATGTTGTGAGCACTGCATATAATGCTGATCATTAGCATAAGGCAGTCATGGCGTTCCATAGGTATCCATGTATAAGTATACCCAACACGACAAAGTTATTTTTCATTTACCTGTATTATTACAACCGTTTGTTTTCAAAAGTGATTATTTTCGAAGGGTTAAATCTTTCGCAGTGGTGTCTTGTCATGGCTTTGTTTGGACTTGTTTGTTTGCTTTTTGGCCTTGAATGTTTGTCCCTAATATTTTATTAACTGTACATTTGCATTCAGATATCGCAGATCAAATTTATTCATTCATAGTGTGTTAATTTGCGTTTTTATACGACCGCAAATTTTGAAAAAAATTTCGTCGTATATTGCTATCACGTTGGCGTCGTCGTCGTCGTCGTCGTCGTCGTCGTCGTCGTCGTCGTCGTCGTCCGAATACTTTTAGTTTTCGCACTCTAACTTTAGTAAAAGTGAACAGAAATCTATGAAATTTTAACACAAGGTTTATGACCATAAAAGGAAGGTTGGTATTTATTTTGGGAGTTTTGGTCCCAACATTTTAGGAATTAGGGGCCAAAAAGGGCCCAAATAAGCATTTTCTTGGTTTTCGCACTATACCTTTAGTTTAAGTTAATAGAAATCTATGAAATTTTGACACAAGGTTTATGACAACAAAAGAAAGGTTGGGATTGATTTTGGGAGTTTTGGTTTCAACAGTTTAGGAATTAGGGGCCAAAAAAGGGCCCAAAATAAGCATTATTCTTGGTTTTTGCACAATAACTTTAGTTTAAGTTAATAGAAATCAATGAAATTTAAACAGAATGTTTATGACCACAAAAGGAAGGTAAGGTATGGGCTTTGTTTTTTGTTGAAGGCCGTACGGTTACCTATAGTTGCCATTTAAGTCTTTTATGGATAGTTGTCTAATTGGCAATAAAGCCACATCTTCTTTTTTATAAGGATTGATTTTGGGAGTTAAGATCCCAACAGTTAAGGAAGTAGGGGCAAACATAGTGAAAACTTTTGTTTGATAAGATTGTGTGGAAGTGTAGTATAGAGAGTGAAAAAGTCAAAACTGGCAACCAAATCAACAGGACCACCAAAAGCACGTAATTTATCTAAAAAATCTGAAGAATCTTTTACACTCTAAAATGGTCAATTCCACTGTTTTCATATGATATTACAAAAATTATTGAAATGTTCTTTGATAATAGTTAAGGAACTCGTTAAAAGCACAGAAAGATTAGTTGTAGATCACTTACAAGAGGCCAAAATGAAACGATATTTTACCGTTTTTTTGTAGTTTAGGTAACCAATACATAGTGGGAATCTTCAAATGTATTGATTTTGGGAGTTTAGGTCCCAACCGTTTAGGAATTAGGGCCAAAAAGGGACCCAAATAAGCATTTTTCTTGGTATTCGCACCATAACGTTAGTATAAGTAAATATAAATCTATGAAATTTAAACACAAGGTTTATGACTATAAAAGGATGGTTGGTATTGATTTTGGGAGTTTTGGTCCCAACAGTTTAGGAAAAAGGGGCCCAAAGGGTCCAAAATTAAACTTTGTTTGATTTCATCAAAATTGAATAATTGGGGTTCTTTAATATGCCAAATCTAACTGTGTATGTAGATTCTTAATTTTTGGTCCCTTTTTCAAATTGGTCTACATTAAGGTCCAAAGGGTCCAAAATTAAACTTAGTTTGATTTTGACAAAAAATGAATCGGTTGGGTTCTTTGATATGTTGAATCTAAAAATGTACTTAGATTCTTGATTATTGGTCCAGTTTTCAAGTTGGTCCAAATCTGGGTCCAAAATTAAACTTTATTTGATTTCATCAAAAATTGAATAAATGGGGTTCTTTGATATGCCAAATCTAACTGTGTATGTAGATTCTTCATTTTTGGTCCCGTTTTCAAATTGGCCTACATTAAGGTCCAAAGGGTCCAAAATTAATCTTAAGTTTGATTTTAACAAAAATTAAATTCTTGGGCCTCTTTGATATGCTGAATCTAAACATGTACTTAGTTTTTTGATTATGGGCCCATTTTTCAAGTGGGTCCAAATCAGGATCTAAAATTATTATATTAAGTATTGTGCAATAGCAAGTCTTTTCAATTGCACAGTATTGTGCAATGGCAAGAAATATCTAATTTCACAATATTGTGAAATAGCAAATTTGTTTTTAATTAGAGTTATCTTTCTTTGTTCAGAATAGTAAGCAAGAAATATCTTATTGCAAGATTTTTTTTTAATTGGAGTTATCTTTCTTTGTCCAGAATCCACTTAAATCTTTGTTATATACAATATACAATGTATATTCACTTTTTACTACCAACTGATAAATTTAAATAATCTTTACCATTCAGTGATAACAAGCAGTTTTTTTACATCTTAATATTTTATGATGTATTTAAATGAGTAGTTATTGTTGCAAACTCCATTATAATATTTTAATTGAGATTAGTTTTGGAATAAGGGAAAGGGGGATGTGATTAAAAAATTGGGTTCAATTTTTCTCATTTGAAATTTCATAAATAAAAAGAAAATTTCTTCAAACATTTTTTTGAGAGGATTAATATTCAACAGCATAGTGAATTGCTCTAAGAGAAAACAAAAATTTTAAGTTCATTAGAACACATTCATTCTGTGTCAGAAACCTATGCTGTGTCAACTATTTAATCACAATCCAAATTTAGAGCTGAATCCAGCTTGAATGTTGTGTCCATACCTGCCCCAACCGTTCAGCGTTCAACCTCTGCGGTCGTATAAAGCTACGCCCTGCGGAGCATCTGGTTTGATTGAGTTAAGCCTGCCAATTGATATTTTATCGTGTTTTTCTATGTTTTGATGTTATGCTATTGTTTCAGAAAAGTGGAGAAGGTTTGGTACCATTAAAACGTTTGATCCCGCTGCAAATGTTTGCGCCTGTCCTAAGTCAGGAATCTGATTTATAGTAGTTGTCTTTTGTTTATGTAATTTATACATGTTTCTCGTTTCTTGTTTTTTATATAGATTAGACCGTTGGTTTCCCCGTTTGAATGGTGTTACACTTGTTATTTTGGGGCCCTTTATAGATTGTTGTTCGGTGTGAACCAAGGCTCTGTGTTGAAGGCCGTACATTGACCTAAAATTGTTTACTTTTACAAATTGTTATTTAGATGGAGAGTTGTCTTATTGGCACTCACACCCTATCTTTCTATATCTATTGTTTTTTTATACTAAGAAGAGTTCAAAACAGCAGTTAGGCCAAAACAGGATAATACATACAATTTTTGGCAATAACTAATTTCACTTCACATAAAAGTGAATGACACTTACATTATAAGAATGAGGATATGTATCGGTGTAACTTTCAAACTGCAAGAGAGCTTTTTTTATAGGAGGTCCATGGTTGATACACAGTAAAATGATCTCGAGGTAAAATGTCAAGGTGATGATCTAATTATAAAACTTGCACAGAAACCAATAATGTTATCGACATAACGAGTTTATAAAATTGTATGTTACATGTATAACTCCAAGTATAACAAAATCATTTCGGTTGAACTGTTTTTTAAAAGCAGTTTTTCCGGTTTTTTAATCCAATTGAGATGTTTGGTATAATAATTTCATAATCAAAGGGTTCATTTCCAAAATAA
Organism: Mytilus galloprovincialis; assembly: GCA_037788925.1. NCBI lineage: Eukaryota > Metazoa > Mollusca > Bivalvia > Mytilida > Mytilidae > Mytilus > Mytilus galloprovincialis. The sequence goes on along the minus strand of CM075338.1, from coordinate 541,650 downwards.
TAACACACAAGAATATGCTTTTTCTTCACTTTTTAGCTGATGAAAAACACCTTTAATTCCTAAAACATGCTACACGATAGTGTGTACTTGCGTTATGGCGTTTCATATCATTTAAGATTACTGTTCTACGTCATTTGGTAAAATTGTTGGTAAGCAGTACCAAATCTCGTTACTTTTGCTTAAGTATTAAATGTTGTATTTTATATTACTTATTTTTTGAATTTATCAATGTATGTGCTGTTTATACCGTTTGTAGTCTTGTCATATCATTGCCATGATTATCGTTTTAGAATTAAGCACAGGATAAGCACATTTCCCTACTTTACCGATGGTAAAGTTAATTGTTGACATCATAGAGTTAGATAAGAGTCATTTACCAAGCCTTTATATCTATCTCCTTGTAAAAAAACAACTTTTTTATAGAGGCAACACGAACGGTTGTGAATTTTGAGCAGGTGATCCTCCAGAAGCACCTACAATTACTCTCGATTATTTTGGGGTTTCTTAATGCCCATTGAAGAGATGAGGTATGAGAACCTTCCAGTTGAAAATTTTATTCCAACCCAATCTTTGTTATACTTTGCTAGACTAAATATTGATATGTTGAACCCATTATTGAAAGAGGCCTTTGAACTTTCAAAACCCCTGTATATTCTCGGTATACATATGTCTTAACAGATGAAAGCCTCAAAGACAAAGCGGCGAATTGTAAGAACATTACAGATGTGAGCCATTTACAATCAGAAATTAAAAAATGAAATAAATGACTATTATAAGGATTTATATAAAAGTTAAATAGAAATAGAATTACGAAAGAAGCAAACTTTTTCTGTATAAAAACCTTCACTTATAGCAAATCTTAACTTATTGTTTAATGTTTTTTCTATCAAGAATTTTTTTTTGCTAAACGTCATACAAGTGACCATGACCTTGAAATAGAAAATGATCGTTACATTAAATTCCTCGAGAACACAGACTGTGTAAAACCAGTAAAGTCATGGAAGATGAATTTCATTTTATTTTCAATTGCTAGGTAAACGAAAATATCAGACAAAATTTATGTAATGATAGATAGTATAATTAGATGATGAGCATTTTATTTATTTCCCTGATGATCAAAAATTATTTTATATATTAAAACACACTTCCTTTAGACATGGTATAATGATTTGCTTCTATATAAAAAATGTATTGATTTTGGGAGTTTAGGTCCCAACCGTTTAGGAATTAGGGCCAAAAAGGGACCCAAATAAGCATTTTTCTTGGTATTCGCACCATAACGTTAGTATAAGTAAATATAAATCTATGAAATTTAAACACAAGGTAAATGACTATAAAAGGATGGTTGGTATTGATTTTGGGAGTTTTGGTCCCAACAGTTTAGGAAAAAGGGGCCCAAAGGGTCCAAAATTAAACTTTGTTTGATTTCATCAAAATTGAATAATTGGGGTTCTTTGATATGCCAAATCTAACTGTGTATGTAGATTCTTAATTTTTGGTCCCTTTTTCAAATTGGCCTACATTAAGGTCCAAAGGGTCCAAAATTAATCTAAGTTTGATTTTAACAAAAATTAAATTCTTGGGCCTCTTTGATATGCTGAATCTAAACATGTACTTAGTTTTTTGATTATGGGCCCATTTTTCAAGTGGGTCCAAATCAGGATCTAAAATTATTATATTAAGTATTGTGCAATAGCAAGTCTTTTCAATTGCACAGTATTGTGCAATGGCAAGAAATATCTAATTTCACAATATTGTGAAATAGCAAATTTGTTTTTAATTAGAGTTATCTTTCTTTGTTCAGAATAGTAAGCAAGAAATATCTTATTGCAAGATTTCTTTTTAATTGGAGTTATCTTTCTTTGTCCAGAATCCACTTAAATCTTTGTTATATACAATATACAATGTATATTCACTTTTTACTACCAACTGATAAATTTAAATAATCTTTACCATTCAGTGATAACAAGCAGTTTTTTTACATCTTAATATTTTATGATGTATTTAAATGAGTAGTTATTGTTGCAAACTCCATTATAATATTTTAATTGAGACTAGTTTTGGAATAAGGGAAAGGGGGATGTGATTAAAAAATTGGGTTCAATTTTTCTCATTTGAAATTTCATAAATAAAAAGAAAATTTCTTCAAACATTTTTTTGAGAGGATTAATATTCAACAGCATAGTGAATTGCTCTAAGAGAAAACAAAAATTTTAAGTTCATTAGAACACATTCATTCTGTGTCAGAAACCTATGCTTTGTCAACTATTTAATCACAATCCAAATTTAGAGCTGAATCCAGCTTGAATGTTGTGTCCATACCTGCCCCAACCGTTCAGGGTTCAACCTCTGCGGTCGTATAAAGCTACGCCCTGTGGAGCATCTGGTTTGATTGAGTTAAGCCTGCCAATTGATATTTTATCGTGTTTTTCTATGTTTTGATGTTATGCTATTGTTTCAGAAAAGTGGAGAAGGTTTGGTACCATTAAAACGTTTGATCCCGCTGCAAATGTTTGCGCCTGTCCTAAGTCAGGAATCTGATTTATAGTAGTTGTCTTTTGTTTATGTAATTTATACATGTTTCTCGTTTCTTGTTTTTTATATAGATTAGACCGTTGGTTTCCCCGTTTGAATGGTGTTACACTTGTTATTTTGGGGCCCTTTATAGATTGTTGTTCGGTGTGAACCAAGGCTCTGTGTTGAAGGCCGTACATTGACCTAAAATTGTTTACTTTTACAAATTGTTATTTAGATGGAGAGTTGTCTTATTGGCACTCACACCCTATCTTTCGATATCTATTGTTTTTTTATACTAAGAAGAGTTCAAAACAGCAGTTAGGCCAAAACAGGATAATACATACAATTTTTGGCAATAACTAATTTCACTTCACATAAAAGTGAATGACACTTACATTATAAGAATGAGGATATGTATCGGTGTAACTTTCAAACTGCAAGAGAGCTTTTTTTTATAGGAGGTCCATGGTTGATACACAGTAAAATGATCTCGAGGTAAAATGTCAAGGTGATGATCTAATTATAAAACTTGCACAGAAACCAATAATGTTATCGACATAACGAGTTTATAAAATTGTATGTTACATGTATAACTCCAAGTATAACAAAATCATTTCGGTTGAACTGTTTTTTAAAAGCAGTTTTTCCGGTTTTTTAATCCAAATGAGATGTTTGGTATAATAATTTCATAATCAAAGGGTTCATTTCCAAAATAATAACACACAAGAATATGCTTTTTCTTCACTTTTTAGCTGATGAAAAACACCTTCAATTCCTAAAACATGCTACACGATAGTGTGTACTTGCGTTATGGCGTTTCATATCATTTAAGATTACTGTTCTACGTCATTTGGTAAAATTGTTGGTAAGCAGTACCAAATCTCGTTACTTTTGCTTAAGTATTAAATGTTGTATTTTATATTGATTATTTTTTGAATGTATCAATGTATGTGCTGTTTATACCGTTTGTAGTTTCGTCAAATCATTGCCATGATTATCGTTTTTGAATTAAGCACAGGATAAGCACATTTTCCTACTTTACCGATGGTAAAGTTAATTGTTGACATCATAGAGTTAGATAAGAGTCATTTACCAAGCCTTTATATCAATTTCCTTGTGAAATAACAACTTTTTTTATAGAGGCAACACGAACAGTTGTGTATTTTGAGCAGGTAATCCACTAGAAGCACCTACAATTACTCCCGATTATTTTGGGGTTTCTTAATGCCCATTGAAGAGATGAGGTATGATTACCTTCCAGTTGAAAATTTTATTCCAACCCAATCTATGTTATACTTTGCTAGACTGAAAATTGATATGTTGAACCCATTATTGAAAGAGGCCTTTGAACTTTCAAAATCCCTTGATTGACAAGGTGTATATTCTCGGTATACATATATGTCTTAACATATGATAGCCTCAAAGACAAAGCGGCCAATTGTAAGAACATTACAGATGTGAGCCATTTTCAATCAGATATTAAAAATGAAATAAATGACTATTATAAGGATTTATATAAAAGTTAAATAAAAATAGAATGACGAAAAAAGCAAACCTTTTCTGTATAAAAACATGAAAAACTTAAAACCTTCACTTGAAGCAAATCTTTACTTATTGTTTAATGGTTTTTCTATCAAGAATATTTTTTTTTGCTTAACGTGATACAAGTGACCTTGAAATACAAAATGATCGTTACATTAAATTCCTCGAGAACACAGACTGTGTAAAACCAGTTCAGTCATCGAAGATGAATTTCATTTTATTTTCAATTGCAAGGTAAACGAAAATATCATGAAAAAATTATGTAATGACATACAGGACAATTAGATAATGAGCATTATTATTCATTTCCCTGATGATCAAAAATTATTTTATATATTAAAACACACTTCCATTATACATGTTATAATTATTTGCTTCTATATAAAAAAAAAATAGGTCATTAGAACAGAGGAGAGAGGTCTTATCATAACATGGGTGTTCAATATAGTAATATTTTAATTTTAGCACTTATGTTTTTGAGTTTTTTCCATTAATTTTCATAAACTGTTTTTTTTTAATATATACTAAAACACACTTCCTTTAGACATGTTATAATTATTTGCCTCTATATAAAAAAAAAGGTCATTAGAAAAGAGGACAGAGGTCGTATTGTAACATGGGATGTTGAATATAGTAATATTATAATTTTTGAACACTTATGTTTTTGAGTCTATTTCACTAATTTTCATAAACTGGTTTTGTTTTCATTTTGTTGTTAATTGTTTGTTTAAACTTGTATTGCAACAAACATTGTAAATGTTTAATAACAATTAATAAAATTATATAGATTACCAATGAGACAAATATCCACCAAAGTTCTAATACAGTGGATGTTAGCAATCCTAGGCGACTTGACAGCCTTTAACAATGAGAAAACCCATATCGTTTAATCGACTATAAAAGACTTAACTCATCATATCAATACAAAGAAGAAAAAACATTTAACATTAATCCTTACAACAAGAACGAGACAGATCTTAGCGGACTCACAGCTACTGAACGCTAGTTTAACGCTACTAACAGCTAATGTATAAAATCATCTTTCTAAGATTCTAACATGACGTCATTCAAACGCTTTGATTACACACCCGTGGTAAAATATGAATATATTGTTTGAGCTTTTCCGATCTTCTCCCTGGTCATATGCTTTATTATGAATGAGTTATCCGTCGTCATAGAACGATAACGTCAGAACATAAGAATTTTACGCAAATGATGTCTTACCTAGGGCGCTTCGATCCAAAACAATTGCCGTATTTGTCTTATTAGAATCCAAATAGTTCATGGGGGCTTGAATATATCTTGATTTTACCACGGGTTGTCCCTTTATGCCGATATTTTACCCCTTCCTATCGATCAGTGTAAAATATATGTCATAAAGGGACAACCCGTGGTAAAATCACGATATAGTCAAGCCCCATTAATCATTTCTTAAGTAACATACATATCAGAACACATCTGACATCCAATTGATGTTGTATAAGAAGTCATAAACAGTCAGAGAAACGCCTTAACTTGTGCAATGCCAAAATAAAGGTATCGACAGACTGTAGTATCGTTATACGTCTAACAAAATTTAAAACTTTTAAGTAAGATTTTAATTTACTGATAACAAAAATGTGTACTCATTTCAATTCAGCTGTTGATTATAAAAAAAACTTGATGCGTAAAATGTGTTATTTTTTTTAAACCAGCAAAACAAATAAGAGACTTTGAATACAACTTTCAATGTGCTCAACTCGGCATGCAAAGAAGTTTTCACGTTTCAAATAATCATCTACAGATTGACATTTGGCACTTAATAAGACTTGAAATTGACTTTTTTTTTTAAACTACTCTTTACGTATCAATAAATCACTCTAAAGTTTTTATAATTACTATTTCTTTAAAGGATTTAAAACTATTTGAAAATTAAACCATGACACTCTTTTGAAAAATAACCTTTTAATGCTGTTTTTTTTAAATTCTAATCAATTATCTTTTATGTATCCCTTTTATCACAGAGCGTTAATTTCCACTATACACAACCATACTTTATTCTGTCTTTCCTCATTATTTGTTACACATCGCTTTAAACACTCATAAATGGTACAAATTTAATAAGATAGCAAACATGCTGTGTGTTTGTATATCTTCTATTCGGATCCAGTTTGTATTACATTGATCTAGCTGTTGTTGAACAATGTCAGTCAAAGAATTCTGTAATTTATCCCTTTACGACCCTTTTAAGATTTCTTAAACTTCATTTAGATAAGATTGTTAAACTTGTAATATGCCATTTTCAACAAACAAGTCATAAAAGAGGGACGAAAGATACCAAAGGGACAGTCAAACTCATAAATCCAAAACAAACTGACAACGCCATGGCTAAGAATAAAAAAGACAAACAGAAAAACAATAGTACACACCACACAACATAGAAAACTAAAGAATAAACAACACGAACCCCACCAAAAACTAGGGGTGATCTCAGGTGCTCCGGAAGGGTAAGCAGATCCTGCTCCACATGTGGCACCCGTCATCTATGATGTAACAACATCATAAAGAACCTGAAATTAAGGTAGACAGAGGAACACATTTTTGTCTCATGATTTTGTAAAGAAAATAATTATTGGTGTTATAAAACAACTCTGAGGTTCATTGAATGTTATAACACTAATAAGCTATTCATTATCTAAGATGCCACATAAATACTTTGTCAAAAGCTTAAGGTAGAAAATGTACTTATATATTCAATACTTGACTTTTATGTACCATTATATTGAATAATATTGTTGTTGTAAATTTAATATTACCTATCATAATAGGTTATTCTGTTTGTTTATATGTCACATCTTTTTATGTTTTTGTTTCAATGAAACAAAAGTCAAACCTTAATTATTTCCTACAATTGTTTTGAGATTGGCAAAGTACATTTGAGGGGGAAATGTAAACTATCATTTCCACACCAGTTAAAGTTTCCTATCATCAATGTCGTCATATTGTTTTACTGTAAAGCTATAAGTATTACATAAACACTTGACTATCGAAATGTCTTCTAGCAATGTGTCGTTTGAAGTGGGAGATACTATGGACATAATTGTGCAAATCGTGATACAAGCATGAAATTTGGTATAAAGGTTAACTAAATGATACTTATAAAAAATCCGCTGCTGGCTAGAAAAAAAAAACAATTTTTCAAGATGGCCACCACACATTACAAATTAGCCATTATTTGTTAATCCTTTGAAAGGTGTGTTATATGTAAAATTCAATGTTGGATTTGATAAAAAGCAAATAACACTTTATAAATTACGACTAGACGTTACAGTAATGAAACTTTAGGTGACTTCCGTTTCAAAATGCCGGCAAAAAAGTCAAAAATTTCGATTTTTATACTTTCAAGCAATTTCACAAGGGATGTAAACCCTTGAAAGATGTGTTATAGGTATAATCCAATGTAAGTCATGATAAAACGTTAAAAACAGCTCCGTAGTACGACAAAACAACACATAAATGAATAAAAATAGTGATTTCCGGTTCCAAATTGGAGGCAAATACGTAGAAAATATTTTAATAATTTTCATCAACTTAACAAGTAATAACACTCTTTGTTAAGTTAAAATGCCTAGTTTGGTTAGAAAGACTGGTTGCTCGTCTTATAATTATCTGACAGTTGCCTATACCACAACCCGTACAAGGAAGGCCAGAACAGTAGCATATACGGTCACAAACACAGCTGGATATTTGCCTCCGCATTTCAAAAGTTCCTGACACGAGGATGCAGCGGCAGTCAAAGAAGTCCATTTCGGTTTCCAACTGTCATTGATTCTTTCTTTCATCCAACCCCAGTGTTCATCACTTGGTACATTTACCTGTCTAATACATGTACAGGAAGCCATCAAAAGTCTTTATTCCTTCTATAACCTATCCACAATGTGTTCTAACTAGTTTTGCGATTGCTGCAATTCTTGATACTATTACATCTGTGTCAGTACTACACTTCTCATAATCATGCCGAATAGGGACACACATTCGTGTATCTGCTTCTTCATGATTACAATGGGTAGATAGGAAGTATCCTTATTAAAATTGCAAAGAAGATTTTCACCATGAGTAACATGCAAATTTTTATTAGTCTCTTAAGAAACTTGAAAAATTTCGTTTCGTTATCATCTTCACACAGAAAACTACTCCAAACCCTTGGTGTTCTACCAGAACCAACACCTTTCCATCTTGCACGAAAACAACTTGCCTTTGTCTTGTCACAGCCTTTAAATTATTTATTTAGTAAACATCAAATACAATGTCTACTCTTGAATACTTATCGATGCAAGATTATATGTAAGGCAGTATGACATTATTTGCATAATCATCAACTATGTTTGCCCAACTTTGTGACCTGGAATGAACCATTGCTGCCCCACCGACGATAAATGAACCAAATTTGGATCAGCAAATCGCAGAATGTTTCAAGTTAAACCCATTTGCAGCGATTTAATACCACTATTTCAAGAAACATCCTGCGATAAAGACGGAGGAGCAGTTTGGTTTTTATGGATAAAGAAATATTCCAAGTAAAAGTGTCTACTGTGACAAGAAATGAAAAGTCTAGAAAAGTTTCCCAATCATTTTTAAGGTTCTCTAGCTATGTTTTTGACAAAGACGTTTCTAGTGTCAATTTGCGGCCAAAATAGGAAGTTGTTATTTTTTATTTGGTTATAAAAAGCAGGTTCTTCTTCGTTTTGCATTTGCTTCAAAAGATCTTCGTATTGTTTGGACCAATATCTTGGAGTTTATTTACATATCTTACCTGTTCAACCATTTCCTAAATGGAGTATTTTTTTTTTTACAAATCTGACGACTCTTCTAGAAACGAGTTTCTCCACTTGTTCATCACTTTACAAAAGCTTCAAATCTGTTTAAAGACATCTTTTTGTGTTTTTTATAGAGTCTTCATTATGTCGTTCATCTGTTATAGAATGACCCAAACCACAAGATCTTTCAAATTCATTCTCTACTATACTGACTCCATCCATCCACTTGTCTAAACGGGATCTTCGGTTAATCCTAAAGCACCAATATCGCCCTTCACAATTTCATTATTCTGTTTTTGTGCCTGATCAATTGTATTATAAGAAAGAAATTTGCTGATCTTACGTACAGTGCAATTTTCAAATTCCATTGCCACCTTTGGGTAATGTTCGGGAAGGGAAGTCATATCTTGGAGATGGGTCGGTAGCAATCGAACATAATTTACTTGATCAAGACCTAAATCAATACCCTATCATGCTTTATATGGACTATTTGTAAAGTACGAAATCTCATGAAATGAGCATAATATTAAAATCAGAAGAAGTTCTTATTTTATAATTGAACGCCAGGAATGAAACTGTGAGATAACTATATTTCTTTACACCAGTCTTTAAAATCATTGAACGTCACAGAGCCATGACATAATTATATATTCTGAGTTTAGCTTTCATAATCCGAAATTAACAGTTCAAGCAAAAGACATGCAGTTATCTGATGCGCCTGTCTAGTTCTAGGTACATTTGAACATATATAAAAAGAATCTGCCGTTCTTGGTGTTGCAATATTGGCTTTAGTAAGACAACATGCCCATCCCCTATCACGCAATATATTACCCAGAGTTTTATAACAAGTCATTTCAATGTGCAATCCACCAAACATGACGACAAACTTATCTTTTCCGTACAAATCAGGCCATTCCCAGTGAATTTGCTAAGTCATTTCCAAAAGTGGCCGATCTGCAATTGATGTTTCTGATTCACCACATTTTCGCCTTATCCATCGAATACCTGAGAAATGCCTGGTAGTGCATATATACAAATCGCTCTTGATGTCTATAAATAGTTTGCATATGCGCAAAAGTGTTAAACACATGTGTATCATAACCTTGAAAAATGTTATTAAACCAATTCATAATATCATTAGACATTAGACTAAATATATAGTAAATAGTTCAAATGATTTTGAAAGAATTTTGTAATATTTTTGCGCATGCGCAAAAACTGGAAATGTCAAATATTCATTTTTAATAAAATATATGATGTGAGGAAGGTAGCCGCCAAACCTGATGATTGTTTTTTTTTACCAAAAGAAGGTCAAAGAAAAGTTTTCCAGAAAAACAATATTTTGAAACTGAAGAAAACAGCCATTTTAGAAAATGGCCGTGGCCATCTTCAAAGAATATTTGTTTTTAATGGCGAGCAGCTATTTCTTTAAAAGGATATTATAATAATGATGCTTTGTGGTAATTTTCATGCTTGTATCACCATTTGCACAATTCCCTCGATTTTGCTTGCTAATATCTTCAACTATTTAGTAGCTGTCTTGTAGATAGTTTATCACTCACGTAATCAGTTTCAGACTAACATGTCTGGTATATTTATATTGAACTTAACAATAGAGTTCTCTTGTCAATGTTGGTTATCGTACAGTACACCAAAGGAAATTTAAACGAGTTTCGGTACTTATCTACATGTATCGTCGGAATTTAAATGTTTGGCTTTGAGCGTTTCTGATGAAGGTAAATCCAGAAAAGCACTTCGGACGCAATTAATTATTAAACGTGTTGTTTTTCATTTTTTACATCACTGGGTCGATACCTCTGCTGGTTGACTATCAGTTCCGAGGGTATCATCAGCTCAGTAGTCAGTGCTTCGGTACTGACATGATATAACAAGCTTTACTAAATTTGTCCGTTTATAAATTTTGAAATTATTATAAAACCAAGGTTTCAACTCTCTCAGGCAAAGTTGACGTTTTGGCTATTTTTTCAGGTATTTTTGACATATAGCTCTTTAACGATTTTCGGGACTTATCTACATGCATCTTCGGATATCAAATGTTTGGCTTTGAGCGTTCCAGATGACGGTAAATCTAGAAAAGCGCTTCGGACGCAATTATTTATTTAACATGTTGTTTCCATTTTTTAAACATATATGAGCTTGTCAAAAATGTTGCTATCTTCATAATAAAAAATATATTTCCATTTTACACAAAATCATGTTCTTCATTAAGAATCTTGAGTCCGTTTTCTAAGGATAAGAAATAAGGTTAAGTCATGTCTCTTTACATACTATTTACAACACAATTTATACCGCTATCATACTCATAACCAGTCATCAAGTGTTTATTATACGAAAAAACTGGATTTTCAAAGAAATCCAAATATCTCATCTGGTCTTGAGCAATAGCTAATATCTCAGGGACAACAAACTTATTAATTCACACGCCCACGTGTCAAGTGTATATTATTACATGTTATCTGTTTTACAGTTTTTAAAGTTCCTTGCTTCAAAATGAAAAAAAAGTTGATGTCAGAATAGTTGCATTATAAGCATTGTAGTTGTAGTTCTGTCTCGTCTTTTGATAAACTGTGTATTTACATAAAGTATAACCTCAGTGCTCTTTAACTTTGTACTTATTTGGCTTTATAAATATTTTGATATGAGCGTCACTGAAGAGTCTCATGTAGACGTAACGCGCGTACTAAATTATAATCCTGGTACCTTTGATAACTATTCGTCCCCGAGGGTATCATCAGCCCAGTTGTTAACATTTCGGTGTTGACATGAATATCAATAATGTGGTCATTTTTATAAATTTCCTGTTTACAAAACTTTTTCGAAAAACTAAGAATTTCTTATCCCAGGCATAGATTACCTTAGTCGTATTTGGCACAACTATTTTGAATATTGGATCCTCAATGGTCTTCATCTTTTTTGGCTTTATAAATATTTTGATATGAGCGTCACTGATGAGTCGTATATAGACAAAACGCGCGTCTTTGGTTTACCAAATAGAAATAAAAGTATAATCTAGTTACCATGCATCTTACAATTACATGAGGACAATTCTTACTGTCCATGTAGTTAATATGCACATGTTTGCAGTGATCATTATTTACAACTGTTGATATTGTAATTTTATCTTAACATTTTTGACAATGAAATATAAATCAAGTTGACGGTTGTCTTTATGTGTGCTTGCCTCTGCTCTAATGTGCATTGTTGGTGTATGGAAAGAAAAAGGTTAAGATGACATTACCTCCTTCTATATACCATAAAAGGTCAAATAAAGTACGAAGTTAAAAAGCATATAGGACCGGTTAATCCCGAAATGAAAAGCACTTGACATTATAATATAAAGATATAATACTTCCTGTCTCCTGGTGGAAAAAATAGGACACATGTAAGTAGGGAAGATTATTTCTTTTATAAATAGTTTACATATAAAAAAAGAAGATGTGGTATGATTGCCAATCAGACAACAGTCCACAAGAGAACAAAATGACACAGACATTAACAACTATAGGTCGCCGTACGGCCTTCAACAATGAGAACAGCCCATATCGCATAGTCAGCTATAAAAAGCCCCGATGAGACAAATTAAAACAATTCAAACGAGAAAACTAACGGCCTTATTTATATAAAACAATGAACGAAAAACAAATATACAACACATAAACAAACTACAATCACTGAATTACAGGCTCCTGACTTGGGACAAGCACATACTAAAATAGTGTGGCGGGGTTAAACATGTTAGCGGGATCCCAACCCTCCCCCTAACCTTGGACAGTGGTATAACAGTACAACATAGACTGTATTAATCTCAGGGGCGGATCCAGCCATTTTAAAAAGGGGGTTCCTAACACAGGATAAGGGGGGGGGGGGGGGGGGGGTTTACACCCACATGTCCCCATTCAAATGCATTGATCGTCCAAAAAAAGGGGGTTCCAACTTCAGGACCGCCCAGGAGGAATCGCCACTGCGTCTACTGGAGTTAGTGCATTATCAAAAATATTTTGATTTAGCAATTTTCATTTTTGTGTCAAACTAGGCACGAGCATTTTTGGTTGATAGTGCGACAGGAGACAAAAAGTAGCAGCAACATAAAAAAGTACAGTTTGATCAAATTATTTGGTGATGTGTTCAAATGTGACCCACCATGACATTTCCGTTGATTATTTCCCTATACAGGAACTATTTCATTTGATAGACACGCACATTACACACTTTGTACGTTTGTTCCGATGTTCATGTTATTGAGGTGCATTATATATATTGACTTAACAATGCCCATGTTAATTTTTGGTTGGTACTGCAAAAGGGAACAAAAAGCAGCAGCCACATACTAAAGTACAGTTTGATCAAGTTTCTTGGTGATGAGCTCATATTTGAAAACAAGCTTCAGATAGATTATAAAACAGAAAAAAAATGTAACAAAGAAACAAGTATACATTTCAATTCAATTTTGTTATTTGTTTAATTTAAGTTTTCTTTTAAAGATATCGCTATTAGAAGAATTACTTGGAGGACTTTGTCATTAGAGTACCAGTACGTGATACGATGTTCATTTCTTTTAACTTTTAGACGAGAATTTCTAAACTTATTTGCAAATTTGTCCCTTTGACTTTTATAGATCAATTATCATGACGTTTTGTTTTGTATGAGGAACAATCTATAATAAATAACACGCACTGTTATCCATGGCACCGCAAGAGAAAATCAATTACTTCAAATTAGTGGCTCTCATTGCTGATATTGCATGTCTTGTTATCTGGAAGTATATTAGGGAAAAGATACTTGGAAAAGATTCTTTTGAAACATTTCTCAATAAGGAAAATCATTCATTAGTGCACTTGTTTGAAACATTACCATGCTGTGAATGTATAATCAGTAAGAAGATAAATGGATAGAGACTAGTCTCAAGAAAACAGTTCCTCATATTATATAAATCTATTGACCGGAACAAATGTATAACCACAACAATTATGCTTGCAGAAAATTGACACAAATTTGCATCTGTAATTATTCTGCGAATGAAAATGTAAATGTCAAAGTTGTTGACATCACAATTTCAAACTATATCATTAAAAAGTGTGGAAAACGCGAACAAGGGGTAGACGATTGGATTGAACAAATTAAAGACGTGCAAAACAAAATATTCCATCTGTCTGATATACAAAAGATAACAGATCACAAATTTAACATAACATGATGATGGACAAAACTAGAAGGGTCTATATTGGGAATAGCAAAGCTAATGGGCAGTGCATACGTAGATGGAATCGAGAAAAATATTTCACTAACAAAGGAACATATTTTTATTTCTTCATATATGTTAAAGTATGAAAAACTTTACTGTGCCTACTAGATAAATAAATGCGCTGAATTCGAGGTAATATTAACCATGTTCTGTTTTCCTTGAATAGAATAAATAAGTTTCAAGCCTCAGTTAAAAGTCAGATTTTCCAATTTGATCTTTTTATAAACTTTAAATAAACTCATCATAGAAACCAGAATTGAACTTTTTTTTTTACGCCAGACGCGCATGTCGACTCCAAACTACTCATCGATGACTCTTGAATTAAGGTTTAAAAGACCAAATAAAGTACGAAGTAAGAGAGCATTGAGAACCAATTCCTAAAGGTTTTGACAAATACAGCTAAGGTAATCACATCGATTGACACATGTTATTATCGACGCGCTTTTTCAGATTTTTTCTCTCTTGTTTCTTGTGTCTCAATACCATGAATACGTTAACATGTATTGGTTGAAAATGTGCTACTTCTCGCATCACTCAAATTGATTTCAATTGATTAGTATTAGCGTTTGAATATGATATTCAACTTTTCAAAACATTATACATTTTCTTTTCTTTATTATTGTTTAAAGAGAGCTCAGATACAGGTTATCGAAAAGAACACAAGGCTCTACACATGAAAGATCCTAAAGTGTTCAGTAAATCCATGGAAAAGGATTGTCATAAAACCATGGAAGAAATTCGTAAATATGTAGATTTATGTACCTAAGAACTTTGAAAATGTCTGAGTTACAAAGATGTGGTATTCTTGCCGATGATACAGAGACCAAATGAAATGTTTGTTGTTAATTATAAATAAACTGTGACGTTCAACAATATAAAACACACATAAACATATTATCATGAAGATACAAATGACCCTGAAATGATAAATGTAAATCAATTCAACCGGTGAAAAGAATAAAAAACATAAACATACAAAGGACCAAACCACAGATTTCTGTAAAACCATCGTGCTGGTATCTAACACATTTGTTGTAAATAATAGTAATGATATTGTCATAACTAATTTTGACCAGTTCGACAAATAAAAAAACACCAACAAAACATGTATTGCTACGTGTTTTCGACTCTTTTATGAAAGACTCTATGTATGTCTTGAAAAGCATTACTTATTACTATTGTTACATCATTCATTGCTTATATTTGGATTGAAAAGTTAAGAACTATTGTTAACAACATTAATATACTGATCAAGGTGTTTGGGAAGAGCGAAGATGTGAACACATTATTAGTGAACGAAGGTATGATGTTTCAAGAGTAATTGACTCTTTAATATTTCCTCAATTATGTATGCATCTTACCGGTTCCCACAAATTTGGTCAATTTCGATAATTTCCCGCCGTATCCATTCGGTCGTTAGCAGATTTTACTATATCATTTGAGAAACTGGGTTTTAGCCCGTTGACTACATGTACAACAATTATCTGCTCTCAAAACTTAAATTGAAAAGAGGGGGAAAAAGGATCGATAAGCTGGCATTGTTGAGACAACAAATTGTTAGCGAGAAGATTAAATACTATAAACTTTCTTACTGTGTATTCTTAATGATTGGACCTTCCGGATTGACATATGACCACACATTTGTTAAAAAAAAAGAGCGACAAAAGATACAAAATGGACATTAGAACTTCTTATTCGAAAATACATTGACCAATTATCTTAACCACAATCCTGTTTGATTTTCACGAATGTCACATATTCTTTAATGCATGCTTATTCGCAAAATCACTAGATATCAAACCTTTTTTTGGTGGGATCGGTGTAACCGAGTAAAAAAAAACAAGGACTTGTGGTTTGATTTCTATTCAGACAAATATCCGCATATATATAAGTACAAATGAAAATAATTACATTAGATGTATGTTTCATTATTATACTTTTTTGATTGGCTAACATAAATAGTGCGTCATTATTGATTTCCACTTCCAGCTTCATACAAAATATATTTCGGTCAACGCATCCCCCCAAGGGATACACAAAAAGGAGCCTTTAATTCTAAATTGATTTTAGCTATTATATGCATCAAACAAACCCAAACTTACCCGTTAGAATCACCAGATACCACACCATTTTTGGTGGGATTCATGGGACTTAGTCTTCGTTGTATTTTTGTTGTTATTATTTCTTGTGGACGTATGAGTTTGAATACCTTCATAAAGAAGTGACTAACATTCTTTGTTTGATTCATGATTAGAACAAAAATAAGGAGATATGATTGCCAATCAGAAAACTATTCACTAAAGTTTGAATGAATTGGATGTAATCTCACAGTCTTCAACAATGATAAAAAAAAATCACCGTATAGTCGTTTTCTGGAGCCAACATGCAATCAAAATATGAAACAAAATTGAGAAAACTGACTGCTTAATTGTTAGCAAAACATTTTAAAAATAAATATGATAGACATAAACCAACGACATCCACTGAACTACTAAACTACAGGCTCCTTATTTCAGAAAGGCACATTAAGAATGTAGCAGGCTTAAACATTTTTGTGAACGCTCAACCCTCCCTATCATGGAACAGTTTGGTAAGAGCAAAACATAAGAACAAACCATAGAATGTGGCAGAGAATATATCAATCCCTCATCTCAAACACCATAAAAAGACACTAAGTAAAGGTCTGAGAGTACCCAAAGTTGCTTACTGTACATCTTGTTAAAAGTTAAAAATAACATAAAAAAGAACAGTACACACCCAACATCTAATGGATTTTATTGTCAATACGTCATTAACAGTCACTTTGTTTCTGATATTTTAGACATCCAGAGAGAACCTGTTTCCTACAACTTGACTTACCAGCTTCATGGTCCAGAACGAAAATTTTGGGATATCTCGACAAAATGAGAATAAATGAAACGTCTGATATGAATTTAAGAATTATCACAGTTTCGCCTGATGATCTCAACTTGTATTCAGAGATAGCAAGGACAGTTCTAAGTGAAGTCCAAAAACTATTGCCTGGAATGCTTTTAGAGGCGGCGATTGACACAAAAGAAAGTGCTGAAGTGGGTTTAAATGTAACAATATCAACAATTACAGGTAATCTTTTTTTCTAATGCAGTGGTTGCTATCACTTGGTTTGGTTTCAGAAGTAGCACTTTTTCAAAATGTTTCAATATTTGCAAATATGGTAACAGTTATCTCATTAGCAAGCATACCACATCTTCTTTTTTATATATGTAGGTCTGATAAACACATGCAAAAATGTCTATGGCATGATGATTGCACTACATGTATATGTTTAAAGAAACAAAAGTTTGAAAAGCATAATATATATATTTGAAAGAAGCATACTTCTTATGTAAGTACACCTTGTTAATACAGCCAACAAACAACAAAACGTTCGATAAAACGAAACATATATGTAGAATTGTTTTTGCTTGGGAGATACATAGTCTGTATAAAATAAATCGAAATATTCCACATAAAGATATGTACATAGGGTATACAGATTGCAGTTTTCACTTGTCAAAAAGTCATCGAGCGTAATTTGTTTTGATAGATTGTACTTACAGGGGCACTAGCTGTCAAATTCGTTTGCAACAATTTGACTCAAATTCTCATAATAGTTTTATAACAATTCGAAACATTTATCGAAATTTAAAAAAAATCTAAAATATATAATGTACAGGGCATGGGCTATATAATATGTAGCTTTGATTCGTGTGTATTTTAGTCTGGATAGATATAGGAAATTAGTATGGCGTTCATTATCACTGGACTAGTATATATTTGTTTAGGGGCCAGGTGAAGGACGCCTCCGGGTGCGGGAATTTCTCGCTACATTGAAGACCTGTTGGTGACCCTCTGTTGTTGTTTTTTATTTGGTCGGGTTGTTGTCTCTTTGACACATTCCCCATTTCCATTCTCAATTTTATAGGAAGATGTGATATGAGTGTCAATTAGACAACTCTCCATCCAAATAACAATTTATAATAGTAAACCATTATAGGTCAATATACGGCCTGCAACACGGAGCATTGGCTCACACCTAACAACAGGCTATAAAGGGCCCAACAATTAGATGCCTTCTAACTAACTATCGAGATGACCCCGAAAACAACCGACAATCACATAACGCTATATAAACATAAACATAAATGCAAATAGATATATGGACCTCAAATAATTTTTCTAGTCAGTTTGATTTCAAAATTTAGGTTAAAGTTTGTTTTTAATCTGTATAAAATGATGTTTTGTTGACGATTCAGTCAAACAAATGATTTACATTTCATTCCCCTTCAATGTTGACCTTCTCTTTTTTATAGCATAACACGAATCAATCATGCATAATCCATCCCGAGCTAAGGGGTTAAATTAAAGTTCACATTAATACGGATTCAATAAAGTCGAATTATTCACTTGTAAATGTATAATTCTTCATCGATGTCTCCTAGCTTATTTTGACAAAATTGAACCATACTGGCTGATAATATCGAATTATTATTTCACTCTTTCACTTTCAATAATGATTGAACAGAAAAAAATCATAATTCAAATTTTTATGTATCTCGTAGCTAGTGCCCCTTTAATGGCTTATGGTACTAAATGCCACAGTACGTGGAAGAGACATGGTGACAAATATGAAATTTTAAGGATGTTTGCATTGTTAACCATACATAAGAACCCTAGTTTAGGTGGTATGGGTGTCTTTCGCCAGCATGGATTGTGAAAAAAAGAGAATCTAAGGTTCAGATTTCCAATCAAGTTCGCAAAATTTGATGCAGGAATGCAATAAACAAATGTGAATTTGCGTTTAAAAGAACAGATTTAAAAGATCATAACTTATAAAGTTTAATAATTTTACAAATGTAAATTATTTTAGATTGATTTCTAATGTTTTAAATTTACATTTTAAGGGAATGTTATTCTGAAATAGTGCATTTTTTGCTGGAATCTACATGAAATTTTGCTATTTTGAATTATAGCCGGAAAAAGCACGGTGACCCTATATTTTCTTTTGATATCTCAAAGCATGGTCAATAGCTATTATATCGTGTTTTACTTTACAATTCTTTCATTCAATTTAGCTGATAATCACATACTGATGATGTTCCTGTATAAACCCTACAACATATGTTATTTTATCGTAACCTGTAGCTTAAGAATGCGCGATGACCTATCATTTTAATATATTTTTGAACTTGTATCAACAGAAACTAAGTTTTGTCAAAGTATGAACAAATTCTATAATTTTTAATTTAGACACCCATACCACCTTAATATATTTTAGAAGAGACTAGTCAGATAAATAGTGACGATAGACATGATGATGTTTTGATAATATCTATGATGAACTACATTCACTCCATTGGGAATCAATAATATCTTCAGAGCCTAAAAATTACATCGAACTTATTGCTTCAATGAAATTGATCTTTTTTTTATAGAGTGAAAAAATATATAATAACAAACGCATTTGACTAACTGATGTTCTTAAACCCTGTTGACTGTCGTTGACGATTGACAAATAATTTGATCACAAGATATAGCAAAATGGAGCTCAATATTAATTTATTAACAAGAAGAAGACGATAAACCTGCGGCATTCTTTTTGTCCTTTCAAAAAATGTCGTTTGTGCTGTATTTAGACCCCTCTATAACAACATTTGTTACATGCACAAGTATAAAAAATGCAGTTTTTACCCAATGCAATCATCATGATCATATGTTTAAACGTTATTTTCATTTTAGACTTGTTTATATTTATATAGTTATGATGTAATCGATCAGCAATTAGATTTGTTGAAAATGACAGGAGAAAAAGTTCGATCTATTCACTGCCCTTTTCAATCACTTTATTGTAGTTTTAACATGGAAAGGCATTATATTCTTGATTATTTTTGCCCGAGCGATAGTGAGGGCTGATATAACACGAATATAACGCCTACCCATGTTTAATCTACAATAAAGTATAGCTTGCATCTATTATTCCAATTCTGATTATGACAATTAAGGTAATTGCTATGTCCGATGTGTATAAGTGTAATGTGTTTGTGTGGGCTCTTTCATTAACCTGCTTTTTTGTTTGTTTGTAAACAATCAAACGACTGGCAATGTGAAGGAGGAGTTTAAACAGCCAGCATGAACGGTTGTCGCATCTAGATCAAATATGCCAATTTCCAATCGCTACACATTACAGTCAGAATAAATGAATAAGTAACAACATGTGCACCATTTAGAAGTTTAGAAGTGTTTTAAGTTAATAAAATATATAAAATGCATGCGAATTTGATGAAATTCATTATTCTGCAGTAGTAAATATACGCATATGCCAACACATTTTATTGAATTTAGAGCATGGGTTTATTCACAGAACACGTCATATTAGAATCTACACTATATATATTAAATGGTTGTACACGGAACAGGTGTAGAATACAATTGTTACGCGTGGTGTTACCAGCGGTATATCTTTTCAAAACGGACTGATGTATGTTGTAATTGGTCACCAGAAAATAGATGTAATGAAAATGACGGGAGAAAAAGTTCGATTTATCCATTGCCCTTTACAATCACTGTACATAAGTTTATCAACTAATGCCTACTGATTGTTGCTGACTGATGTCATAACACATACGTTATACTGTTGTGACTTGTATGGATCAGTCAGATGGAAATTTTCCGATGTTACGATGCAAATGCCGACGGGAGTAACAACGGATGATGATGGAAATGTATATGTTGTTTGTAATACATCTAACAATGTTGTAGTGGTATCACCTAGTTTAGTTTAAACATTTTATTTACTGAATTGAAGCAAAATGGATTAGACACAAGTAAATCATGCTTATGAAGTCTTCACCATGGTACCACCTGATGGTAAACATCATAAAAAAATACCTACTGAGAAAGATGGCCTGCAAAAGCCAACATGAATATATTATGACAAATCAAACGACTGTATGTTGGTGTATAATGTAGGGACTTGTGATGCATTTCTTTTTAATGTTACACATTTAGTTAAAATAAATGAAGGAAATAAAACGTGCGAAGGAACTGAGTTTCTATGAGATTTGTGTAACAGTTATTTATAATTCATTTGTTCTCATAACATTGTAATTACACAAAGACCTGAGAAAATAAACTATATTAATTACTGTCTGATATGGCATTCATTCATAACATATGTTCAAATATGCTTCAATATATTTTTTTAATAAATTTAAAAAATGTAACATTTGTGAAAAGTCACGACGAGTGACACCAGAACAGCAATTATTTTTGTCGCTTTAACTTGTATTCATTTGTTGTTTGTTTGTTCGATTTATTAATTTTTTAGGAACATCTAAATGCAATTGCTTCTTTTTGACTAATAGAAAAAAGTTTAAATGACAGTATCCTGGACTGTAAAGGTTTTAATTAGGACGAATAAATGGGTAACTCTTTATCGTCCAGTTGTAAATCAAAAGCAATATAAATATATTAATATGATAATGATTTTTTTTATAATAAACCCTCCTTTGAACTATAGCAATACGACACAGAGCCGGTTTTTAAATGCTAATATAAGCAGACTTGTCATCTTTAACGGACACCTTATTATAAGTCCAAACAGGGCAGAGGCGTGACTTTCGAGCCTATAAATTCGGTACACAAGGCGATCATGTAGTATGACACTTCTACTGACTAAACGGTTGAAATTGGGATGTCGTTTTATCGTGATTAAAAATGTCCGAAAAATTGCCTTCTTTTATGTACAATAAGTTCATAATATTAATCAATCTTAATCCGATTTTGGAAATAATTAGTAAGGAATAAAAGATATGGTTGCCTTCAGTCATTATGATAGAGATTTACGGAAATTCTCGGATCCGACTGTTGACACTAACTCTGACAGGTAAAATGAAGGGGGTCATCTCAAAATAGAAAAAAAAGTACTAAATAATTATTTTTTAGAGAATAATTTAACAAGATTTGACACAAAGATTCAATTCTTCAAATAAGTTTTGTCTTCTGTTAACAAATCCGGCACAGATCTCCACAATCAGTCTGAGTTTTTGTCTTAGGTGCCCCCACAAAGTACCCATCACTTTATAATTGTTAAGGTCACCAATGGTATGTTCAACAAGAATTCTATATTCTGCAATAACTCTGTTAAATTTTCTACTCTTGCGTTTCTGGTGATCTGGTTTTCCAGTAATTTGTTGTCGCGGAAATGGCGTAATAACGGGATGCCGATTAGGATAGATTTTATCTCCCAACAACACACATCCTTCTGGAAAATTCAATTTAAGAACACTAATGTATTTTCATGAGGTATTTTCAAAGCCAGCTGTTATGTAAAAATATATCAGGTGTTTAAAAGGCAATTGCACTGTTAGTTCGGTATATTAAAACAATTGTGGCCCCTTATAATCGATGAATATCCAAAATTGTCAACCCTTAAAAGATATTTCTGCGCCTTCACTGAAATAACCTTCTCGGGTTGACAATTTTTGATATATACCTTTTCAACGAGCCATAATTGTATATTTTTGTTTTTTTTAGAACAAATTATAATGATTATGTGATTATACAATGTAACGTATGTTATCCGACACAGTGAAAATATTTCAATTTTTTCAATGTTAAATCTGTACTTATTCCACTCTGTTGTTAAAGGCTCAAATGGACGAATAATTTATAACAAGGTATATTGTTATACCTTTACTTTTCTACATTGGCTAGAGGTATAGGGGGAGGGTTGAGATCTCATATACATGTTTAACCCCGCTGCATTTTTGCGCCTGTCCCAAGTCAGGAGCCTCTGGCCTTTGTTAGTCTTGTATTGTTTTAATTTTAGTTTCTTGTGTACAATTTGGAGTTTAGTATGGCGTTCATTATCACTGAACTAGTATGTTTGTTTGGGGGCCAGCTGAAGGACGCCTCCGGGTGTGGGAATTTCTTGCTACATTGAAGAAATGTTGTGATCTTCTGTTGTTGTTTTTTCTATGGTCGGGTTGTTGTCTCTTTAACACATTCCCCATTTCCATTCTCAATTTTATCACAAGCAATAACGTGTCAAATAATATCATGACATCAAATAACATAGAAATGTTTCAAGCCACGTTATACTGAGTCAAATTTTTTAGGTTATAGAATATATTCATAACTCCCCCCATACACTCTTATCAACAACATCATCTCCGTTATCTGCATTCACTACAATATAAACAGTGTATTTGTCCAATCCTATGAGCACTTATATACAGGTATTTCCCCTAATAATTTCCTACGGTAAATTATCTAGATTTCTAACAGGTTATCAAGGTTATCAATAATTTATCTAACGTTTCAATATATGTACAAACATACGTGTACAGAGTTAAGGATGCTTGAGGTAAGTCGTTAAATAACTGTAATGTATAATTTATGTTGAGGCCTGGACTGAGTCGGTTGTGTCTATTCTGTGTTATGTATTCGTGTTTGTTTTATGTAATGGGTTAATACTTCAGTTTCATTATGTATATCTGTTATATTCATTTGATAAAATTTACTGTTTGCAATCGCATTAATTGTTCTAAATAATAAGGATGTTCTTATCCCAAGCATAGAGACATAACCGTATTTGACACAACCTTTTTCAACTTTTGATCTTCAGTGCTGTACAACTTTGTACTTTTTTTCGCGTTCGATCTTTTATATCTGGGCGTCACTAGTGAGTCTTGTGTAGACGAGGCGCGTTTTTGGCGTATTGAATTTTAAACCTGATGCTTTTTGTTATTCATTAATCATGTGTTTCTTTGTCTAATACGTTCTCCTATTTATTTGTACTGTAGTCCTGTAATATTATGTTGTCATTTCAATGTTATATTTTACATTGCCATTAAAGTGCGAGGTTTGGCATGCCACAAAACCAGGTTCAACCCACAATTGTTTCCTTTAAAAATGTCCTGTACCAAGTCAGGAATATGGCCATTGTTATATTATAGTTCGTTTTTATGTGTGTTACAATTTAACGTTGCGTCGTTTGTTTTCTCTTATTTTAGAGTGTAAACTGACATTGCGATAAGACGTGTCACGGTACTTGTCTATCCCAAATTCATGTATTTGGTTTTGATGTTATATTTGTTATTCTCGTGGGATTTTGTCTGATGCTTGGTCCGTCTCTGTGTGTGTTACATTGTAGTGTTGTGTCGTTGTTCTCCTCTTATATTTATGCGTTTCCCTAAGTTTTAGTTTGTTACCCCGATTTTGTTTTTTGTCCATGGATTTATGAGTTTGAACAGCGGTATACTACTGTTGCCTTTATTTATGACTTATAATAGATGTCTTGGACACAATTCATTATGTTCCATATTTATAGTGTATTCGTGTTATATATTGCTGAATCACTGTACCATATATCAATGTAAGCGTTACAGGACTAAACCAATTATCATAAGATTTCAAAAAAAACTACCTAAAGAAGATTTCCAAGAATTTAAAAACACCTCCTGAAAACAATTGAAATCATTGCTATAGTTTCATCATTAGCTGCTGAAATTAAAATTATAGTTAACATTTTTATTCGTGAATTGCTCGAAAAATAATGTTAAATCCTGCCCAGGTCGTCAATTATACATATTTTTAATAGACATCAATAAGGATAACTTTATAGCCTTGTATGTCTCATGATGATTGGACTTTTCCCATTAGATAACGACTGATACAAACCTTAATTAGGCGAGTCGTGTTTGTTCAAATCTGATAATTTTACAAATATTGATATCCGATATTTATATATATAGTTGACCTTTTTAGATGTGGTCCTTTGTATATTAATCTTGTCGAACGTTTGTGTGCTATTGTTATGCAATATATATTACTTTAGATCTGTAGAATATTTGACAAAGTTTATACAAACTGGTAAATTTAAGAACAGACTTAGTACTGGTATATTTGTTTTAGTCTTTTTCTTATTTAACTATAAGGTTAATCGACCTTTTTCTAACATTTAGAAAACACCTAATTTGAAAGCAGTTTAGACTGTTATCTATGTAAATGGGATCTTGAAATTTTTTTGTCTAGTACACGATAAACTTAAACTTTTTTAATTAAAACTTCAGTTTAATATTCCTAATACCAAGTCAGGAATAAGGCAGGTGTTTTTAAATTGTATATATATTATTTCGGTCCGTTCATTATAAAATATGATAACTGTTATATATGTGAACTAAGATTTTAAAACTTAGCTATTTGCTTACGACATTATTTATTAAACCCCAGCGGTACTGGCATTTTCTAATGTATGTATGACAGTCTCGTCCAATTCTGTCATATTTACGACGATGCGTGAACAAAACAGACATAATAAGTAAAATTGTCAAAATATGGGTACAGCAGTCCACTAATAAGTTCTAATATTGATATAACAAAAACACCGCTATGATATTCTAAAAGTATCGCACTGATATTAGAACTAATAGCATTTGTATATTTATGAATATAAGAAAAACACAGAACTTCAAATTTTACACAGACATCAACGTTTGCTTCTGACTAACTTCTGAATGTAAATTTAGACTCAATTGTTGTTTATATTTGAACTATAAGTTTTAAAGTAAGGATTTTCTTAATGTTTCGTTCCCGAAAACATTTTCCGCATGAAATGTCTGCATATTTACAGTTGATAATATACAATACATGTATCGCTATGTGATATAAGAAATGTTTTATCGATTCGCTTCTTCCATAGACTGATATCCATACATAGTGTACTGTAACTAATCATAATTTATGTCACACTGTTAGGTTAAAGTTCATTTTGTTACTACTTGTCTTCTCTGACCGACGTTGGTTATTTCAGGAACCATTGAACAATGTTAACTTGGAAACAATTTCTTTTCCGCTGGCTATTCTAGTTATTTCATCTTGGTTCGTCGATTTATTTTTTATAGAATTATGTTTTTTAATGAGGTCGTGATAATAGCAAATGGTAATGGTTAAATGTATTTAGATATTCACAACTATAAGTTAGAGTTAGACATTATCACAAGATTTCAAGAGGTCCGAGTACACAGTTATCGTCCTTTGATTTTCGTTGTCCACGAATATAGTCATTAGTGTGGACAGTGTGTTACTTGCCAATTTTTGTTATACCCCTTCCAAATTTATTTCTCCATGTTTTATGCCTCATATAGGAAGTTGGGGGGTGAAATGACACTGTAAAAAAATTTGGGTCATAAATATTAATGTAAAGTAGTGATTGGGTCCAGCTGAAAAAGGTAAAAAATTAGCACTTCGGAATCTGTCAAAAGATTTCAAGACCCCCTTAACATAAGATTGTCCATATTTTGAGTTAGAGCTGATGAAGTTTTCTATAATTTTGATATAATTTGTCCCAAAAGTAGTACAACACACTGTAAAAATATTATTGAGAAAGCGCAGGTGGGATTTTTTTAATTTTCATTTATTGTCTAAAAGAAATGCACTACGAAATAACTGTGTACTCGGACCTAAGAGGTGAAATCAGGAAATATAGAATCTGTACTTTGGCAACGTCCCTGAATGATTTGATGGTGTCAATTTGTCAAATAGCATAAAACTAAAGGATTTAAACTTTTATTTGATAGAATTTCTGCAAAAATGACCAATTTTGGCATTATATGGTCAAAATAAGCATTTCATAGCTTTTTCAATTTTGATGCATAAGTGGCATTCTGACTTTCTATCGGACATGTTTTCATGTGTCAATTTTTGTGTTTCTATGCTTTAATCCAGTTTTATTACTCATTTGTGAACTCTGAATCTACAGAAAAGAAGATTATCTCAGAAAATATGAGCAAAATGTGTTGTATAAATGACCCTCGTCTAACGCCCTGTTTGGATCAAGTTAAATGTGAGGAGCATGGCACATAAAAGTTGAAGTCCATAATAAAGACCTCACTAAATTTGTATAAAAAGCACTTAACAATGTCTTTTGTACCTGTTTCATTTCACATAATATCTTTCTTTACTTCTGTAGGATAGCATGTGGTTCAGATATAAGCCTGTTGAGACTAAAATTGCATGCAAGTTTTTCACTAAAAAGTGAAAAATCTTTGTATCAGACCATACTGTCTGCTGAAAAAGGTGAATGTAAGAGCCTTTTTGTGCTCAGATTTATTGTATCATGTCACCTGAGTATAGAAATGATAGAAAAGACACAATTTTTTATTTCCTATAGCTTCAATATGCATTTTTAAATGTAAATATGTGCTACGGCCTAAATTGACCCTAAATTATTTTTAGTCTTACTTGGCCTAAGACCCTTTTAAACTAATATGATATGTTATTTGTAAGTTTTCTTTCCATTTAAAGTACATTAAATACATATGTAAGGATTATTTATAATAAAAAAACTTCACAAATTTAAAATTGCTGGAAAATATTACATCTTCATGTAAGGCCCCCTTTCATTGGAAAACCTCCATTTTTAGGCACAGGCTCATATACATTTGACTTTTGAAAAATTATGCTAAGTCTGATATATCAAATGAGTACTCTATTGCTTTAAATACATGATATATTATATATTAAGGCATTTTAAAAGTATTTTTTTGCAATATTTAAATTTTAAAAGCTCCAAATGTTGATAGTTAAAATTTCTCAATTTTAAAGTCTAAATTTAACACGCAAAGTTGAATATAGAATTAATCATATTGTCTATAATATATATCCTATTGCTATGAAACTTTGTAAGCAGTCTTGTAATATATTAAGCTTTAGTCATACCAAGTTTTATTAAGATTGGTCAACTTTTTCTATCCTATTAGGTCCGAGTACACAGTTATCGTCCTTTGATTTTCGTTGTTCACGAATATAGTCCTTAGTGTGGACAGTGTGTTACTTGCCAATTTTTGTTATACCCCTTCCAAATTTATTTCTTCATGTTTTATGCCTCATATAGCAAGTTGGGGGGTGAAATGACACTGTAAAAAAAATTTGGGTCATAAATATTAATGTAAAGTAGTGATTAGGTCCAGCTGAAAAAGGTCAAAAATTAGCACTTCGGAAGCTGTCAAAAGATTTCAAGACCCCCTTAACATAAGATTGTCCATATTTTGAGTTAGAGCTGATGAAGTTTTCTATAATTTTGACATGTTTGATATAATTTGTCCCAAAAGTAGTACAACACACTGTAAAAATATTATTGAGAAAGCGCAGGTGGGATTTTTTTAATTTTCATTTATTGTCTAAAAGAAATGCACTACGAAATAACTGTGTACTCGGACCAAGAATCGCATGGATTATGATCTGCTGTTTGTCTGTTTGTCTGGAGTGAATTTAGTTTTGCTTATGGTGATATCTTAGTTTCCTCGGTGATTTATATTGTTCCCGTAGCATTCCTTTCCCCCCAAGAAACGTGTTTAAAGCACAGAGAAAAAAACAACTGCACTCATGCTTTACTAACACTTAAAGGGATACCCAACACTATTGCCCCTAAACAAATGTTGGATTTTCTTTTCTTGTTTTTCTCTCATTGAAAAACTAGGCATAGCTAGACATGTTATAAAACATTCAAACGATTTTAACAATGCAATTAAAAGATTTTGCAACTCGAATATGGCATCTTTTACGTGTCAATATCGGCCAAACTTGGAAGTTTCAGGTGTAACTAAGGTAAATTTTAGTTCATTGATAACTAAGCAAATTTTAGTTCTCCGATTGGCTTTACTTGCATTTTTTTTTATTCTGGATTTATATGTTTGACTGAACAAAAATTAGGGGTATCTGGGACCACAAAGTCGGTCTAGTATTTGAAGAAGACATTTGTTTTTAAACGTATATTTTAATTTTTTTTAAAACCCTCACAATTTGTAGGGCAATATCAGTATGTTGTTCTTGAAAAAAAAAATTAGCCGTCATATTTTTCGTATTCAAGTTTCAAATATGAGGTTTATATATTGTCTTGTATCATGATGATCTTCATGTTAGCTTATTGTATTTTTGTTCAGGAAACACAACCAGACCCTTCTTCGTCTTTTGGACACTTTACATCTTTGTCATGTGGATGTATTATCATGATGGGGTGTTCCCCCTTACAATTTTGACATTCCCCGTGATATTCAACTTTGACCTTGGGGACGATAACTGTATTTTGACAAGAAAAACTTGAGCAGGTCATCCCTGTTGTGTTTTGACCTAGAATTGTGATTGTTTTTAGCATGTCCGTCCATTCAATTGAATTGAAAGTTTTATTAAGAGTCAACATTTGGTTAACAAATAAATAATACACAAGCTCTCATCGACCATACAACAATATTCACACACATTTTGAAATATGAACTCATTCCATGCACGGAATATAAAAAGGACTTGTAGTAACATACAGTTTTAAAAAGATATAGTTTCTATCAACGCCAAGTTTACGTACTTAACTACTCCACAGAATATTTTACTAAATTCTGCTTTTAAAAGTAACAAGTAAAAAATTAAAAAAGTAGCCGTTTTTCGTTTTTGAGATACAATCTTAGATACAAACGTATGATACATAGGCGAAATTTAAAATCGGCTGATATTTTACATAATCAAGTTCTCAAATTTGTTGGTTTACAGATTTAAAAAAAAAAGAAAGAATATACGACCCAAAAACGAACAACGAATCAATTGGTGCAAGGAACCATGGCTCTTGAAAATCTGATCTAGGAGATAAAAAATAGAGCGGACCGTGCAAAATCTTTGTGTATAATCAGGTAAGTTGAATATAGAATTTGATAGTATTTCTGCTAAAATGCTATCGAAATATAAGAGACTAAACTCATTTCAGCTCTCATTCCACCAAATATCAAACTGCAGTTATAAGTGTCACATTATAGTTTGCCCCCCCCCCCTCCACCCCCCCGTCCTGGAATATTATGCAGTCATAGTATTGAATTGAGACTTGAGAAGAAAAGTGTACTTCAAAATTGCTTGAGTATAAATCATGTCCTACACTACCAACAATTTGACTAGCGTTTACATGTACATTAAATGCCGCTATAAAAACAGTACTTTTAGGAAACATTACTAATCAGTACATTAAATGCCGCTATATAAACAGTAAGTTTAGTAAACATTACTAAACAGTACATTAAATGCCACTATATAAACAGTACTTTTAGGAAACATCACTATTCAGTACATTAACTTTTATATCATTTTCAGTAATGTTGGGAAAAAGTTGATTACAGTACTGAAAATTACAGTCATTTTTCAGTACTGAAAATTTCAGCCATTTTTCAGTACTGAAAATTTCAGCCATTTTTCAGTACTGAAAATTTCAGTCATTTTTCAGTACTGCAAATTTCAGTCATTTTTCAGTACTGAAAATTTCAGTCATTTTTCAGTACTGAAAATTTCAGTCATTTTTCAGTACTGAAAATTTCAGTCATTTTTCAGTACTGAAAATTTAATTATTTTACAGTACTGAAAATTCAATCATTTTTAAGTACAGAAAGTTGTAGTCAAATTCAAGACCTAATAAAAAACTCGGTTATGCTATCACAAGGGGCCCTATCACAAATATCATAAGTCCCAAGGGTGAGTTGGGAATAGAAATATGCTCACTTGGTCCTGTTCCGATCGGCAGTAAAAAGCTTGTTAAAGTGGGGCGTCCGTCTGGCTGTGAAAGATGTATCAAATTTGCAGCTACGTCCTGACAGAATGCATATATCGAGGTTTAATCCAATGCCTCGAGTAAATAGAGTGACAAGATCTCTGTTAAGAACCCTTGCAACAACTCTTCTTGTTGCATGGCAAAATTTTTGTCCCTTACTTATATACCTTTATTTTCCAGTGGAAGTCGAAATTCCCCCTGATCATCATCGGGATGGGCCTCTATTATTAAAAGACCTACTAGTACCTGTTGTATTTATTGTTAACTTGTTCTCGTCCAGAACCATCGTGAAATATTTGCCACTGGACATAAAGCAATCAACAATCAATAAAAATTAATCATCAACAAATATCATAAGTTGGTTTGGGATAAAAACAAGAATTTTATTTTAAAACTCCATGGCTATATTTAATCTTTCATTTCAACACATTAATACATTAAAGAGGATTCTTTTGATGAACTTTATGACCACATTCGTTATGTGCCGGTTTCAAGCCACGACTTCTCATTTTTGATTGTTGTTATTTGTTGTATGTCATAACTGGTGTTATTCAATGTTTTTGGCGTAAACCAGTGCGGGTTTTTTTTCCTGACGATTAGTTTCGCTAGTTATCAAGATGACTTTTACAGCTTTCCATGCGCAATGATGTTTTCATTGATGATTTATGTGAAAGGCGGAAAAGGAGCTGTCATAAAAACAGTCAAATTCAATCACATTAGCAACAAATACAAAACTATCAGACAGGGGTCACCAATACAGTTTTTCAATATTAAGCAGTCAGCACCATACAAGAAGTTCTGAATAGGTCCGAGAGAAAAAAAAATAGATGTCATCTAGATGTAAAGCACAATGTCAGAATATCGTTCATCAAACTAACTGTATAACTACACAAAGACATATCTATAACATGACTTCGTCCGACTTGGGACAGAGGTGCATATAAATATGGTGGGTTAAACCGATTTTGTCGACGTCTGACGTTGAACATTATGGTTATTTATATAGTATCCTTGTTCTGTTGTTGTTCGTTGGGAGGCATACCACATCTCCTTGTTTTATTAATAGAACTAAATATGTAGATTATATATATGCAGTCGTCTATATTAAAACTGTTGCTCTTTCATACTTTCTTGTAGCACTTGAAATGCAATGACGTCTTTAATATAGTTCACGTTTCTCTTATAGATAGAAAAGATTCTGTTGATACCATGACAGTTTGTTATCAGTAATAATTTAAAAGTAATTCAAAAGAATAAGCACACGTTTCAAGATATTTTTATAACATTAACCTTGGATCAAGTCAGGAACCTGTAGTCTAGTGGTTGTGGTTGGTTCATTTCGGTAATATTTGTTGTTTGTAAATTGTTTTGTTATACATGTACATTAGGCAGTTAATATTCAGTTTGTTATCAGTAATAATTTAAAAGTAATTCAAAAGAATAAGCACACGTTTCAAGATATTTTTATAACATTAACCTTGGATCAAGTCAGGAACCTGTAGTCTAGTGGTTGTGGTTGGTTCATTTCGGTAATATTTGTTGTTTGTAAATTGTTTTGTTATACATGTACATTAGGCAGTTAATATTCTGATATGAATTGTTTCATATTCATATTTCACATGTTTAAACCTTTTATAGCGACTTTTACTCACTCTATGAAGGTCGTACAGTCGACTACAATTGCGTATATCTACCTAAAACTTTGGTGAATTATTATAGTTGTATCATTGAAAATTATAACAACATTCCTTATTTTTACCAACACTGATATTTTCTATTCAACGGCAAGAAAATAGAACTTTGCTTCGTATTGTTCTTTGTGTGGTTTTAATATAGCATAAGAATTTTGACAGCAGTAGATTTTGAATGAAAAGCTGGACTAATTTTTAGGGTAGTAAGGCAGAATCCAATTAAATTACATAATTCTAAATATGAAAAGAAATGTTAGTTAAATCTCCACAAAACAGTAACACTTCTACAAAAGATATTTCAGTCTATTACTAATTGGAGTCTTATTAGATTTTCTTCATCTTTTACGTTACAAGTAAAGGAGTGTTCAAGTGCAAAAAAATGATTTTTTTTGTCCTTGACCTAAAGCACTTTCAAAATCACGGTTAGTGTAAAAGATCTAAACTACAGACAAATTTTCTACCTATGAACCCAAAGTGAATCGATCTATCACATGATTTTTTTTAATTGGAAATGAACACGAATCGAGTCTTCACAAGAATTTAACAGTAACTGAACATATTGTAGATAATATTATAGAAAGTAAATATGACTTTTTTTGGTCGTGAGCATGTTTTATACAACCTATCTTTATTTCTTTCTTGTTGATCAAATTTCTTGGTCCTCAACAATTAAAGTCAGTCCTGTAAGCTCTAACCAATAATGTCTCAGACAAATACAACTTATAAGATGCAACGAGAATGCTCAAGCTGAAACGTTTCGCCTGCTTTTATATTCACGAATTATTTTATGCTGATAGACCAAGGTTAGAGTTTTAGTACAGGTGTCACATACATCACACATTGTCAAAGATCCATGAAAATGAAGTCAATGTGAGATAAACCAATTTAAGTCAGAAAGACATGTATAGCTGACAATCATTATACACGCGTAATATAGTTTTTCTATTGCTTATCTCATACAAGAAACAGCCAAAACAATGAAAATTACATATTGACCAATGAACCATGAAAAAATAAAGTCAAGGTGACTCGTCAGATGACCCCTGCTAGACAAGACATTTAAATCATAAAATCAATTCATACACTATATCTAGTTTTATATACTAGTATTGCTAAAAGAAATAGACAAAAAAACTAAATTTAACATTGACTAATGACCTGTGCAAATTAGACAAATAATAGTTCACAAGACACATAGAAAACTAATGACTAAGCAACACGAATCCCACCATGGGTTTGATCTCGGGTGCTCCTGAAGGGTATGCTGATCCTGTTCCACATATAAATGTAGCACCCATCCTGTTGCTCATGTTATTACAAATCCGTTAAATAGTCCAATTCGGTAGTTCATTAATAGGTAAGTGGGAAAATAACATAATAAAAATAGAAATTTGTTTTCAAGCAGTTGCTTGACAATGAAAATGAGGTCAAGGCCAACAGACATAATACAGACTTTCGTTATACATGTATAAGCCACAAGCTATGAAGCCTCCAGTTAAAGTCGATTACCATATAAAATATCAAGCTCAATACAAATAGCTAACGCCGTAGGATTGTTATCTGTATCTTTCGCATGTCACAGGCATGACAATAAAGCAAGAAGACAAGCAAAGTCATGTACATCGATGACTCGCATCCTGGATTTTAGTTGTATTTGTTGATCAACTTTGAAACAAATTACTCAGGGAAAAGGGTCTTACTTGCAAAAGACAGAACGAAAGATTTTTTTCTAATCCATTTATCAACTTAATATTCTAAAAATAATTTATTCAAACGCCTGTACCAAGGTAGGGACCTTCTCATTGCTTGTCTCATGTCCAAAAAAAACATAAAAAAAATCTTTGTTGATTTAGTTTTCATTCACAATGCAGAGCATGCTACATGTATCAAGTGTCGATGGTATGTTTCCCTTTTGATTTTTGTTTGGTGTTTTTTATCGATTGATTGCTGTCGGATACGAATGCGTTTTTTTTGGGGGAGGGGGACAGGGACCCATTCCTCTATATGGAGCTACATGAATGGTGAAAGCATAAAATTTCTACATGTCACACAACATGGAAAGGCCTATTTCAATGTTTTGTACTTAAATGTTTCATTTAAAACTAAATTTTCTCTTTTGGGACTTTATCTGTAATGTTCATACAATAATTTTAATTTAAATTGTATATTATTATGAACGAGCTTCTGGTTTTGAAAATATACACTCATGGCAAGTTATTATAGGTTCTTTCGGTCTCTTTAAAAATACACCACCACTGTATGTCTCTTACAGTTTTGTTTAAATGTTCTTCCCTGCACATAATTACTTATTTGTATGTTATATTCTTGTAGGATGTTGATTCAATGATAAAATCCTGTTTAATAAACCGTATTAGACTCTTGGAATTCTTCATTCTGTTGCTGAAATCTAAAAATAAAATTCAGGGTACAATTTTCTTAAATAATCATCAAATACTACGGTAACCTTACCAATCAGGGTTATTATTAAGGAATTTTAAGATGAGTCCATATATTTAGCATTTTTGACACGTGCAATGGTGAGATTAAGGATTTTTTGTGATTTATAATTTATCATTGCAGTCTCCATGATAAACTAGAACAAGATAAACAAGAGTGCACACGCTGAAATATCTCGCCTTCTTTACTTATCATTGATATTATGTTGATAGTCCTAAGTATAAAGCTTTATTAAAGACTGTCACACAAACTTATCATTAACCAAGATAACTAAAAAAAGACCAATGAACCATGAAAATGAGGTCAAGGTCAGATGAACCATGCCAGGCAGACATGTACAGCTATGCTTCCATACAACAAATATAGTTGACCTATAACTTATAGTTTAAGAAAAACAGACCAAAACACAAAAACTTAACACTGAGCAATGAACCATGAAAATGAGTTCAAGGTCAAATTAAACCTGCACGACTGACATATAGATCATAAAATATTTCCATACACTAAATATAGTTGACCTATGGCATATAGTATTAGATAAAAAGGCAAAAACTCAAAAACTTAACTTTGACCACTGAACCATGAAAATGAGGTCAAGGTCAGATGACATCTGCTCGCTAGACATGTACACCTTACAATCATTCCATACAACAAATATAGAAGATCTATTGCATAAATTATGAGAAAAACAGACCAAAACACAAAAATCTAACTATAACCACTGAACCATGAAAATGAGGTCAAGGTCAGATGACATCGGCCAGTTGGACATGTACACCTTGCAGTCCTTCCATACACCGAATATACTAGCCCTATTGATTATAGTATCTGAGATATGGACTTGACCACCAAAACTTAACCTTGTTCACTGATCCATGAAATGAGGTCGAGGTCAGGTGAAAACTGTCTGACGGGCATGAAGAACTTGCAAGGTATGCACATACCAAATATAGTTATCCAATTAGTTATAATAAGAGAGAATTTAACATTACAAAAAATATTAACTTTTTTTTCAAGTGGTCACTGAACCATGAAAATGAGGTCAAGGACATTGGACATGTTACTGACCAAAAGTTCGTAACATGAGGCATCTATATACAATTTGTGAAGCATCCAGGTCTACTACCTTCTAAAATATAAAGCTTTCAAGAAGTTAGCTAACGCCGCCGCCGTAGCCGCCGCCGCCGCCGGATCACTATCCCTATGTCGAGCTTTCTGCAACAAAGGTTGCAGGCTCGATAAAAATTGAATAATAACATTAACGGTACCAATTTTTCTGCACCAGATGCGCATTTCGACAACACTTGTCTCTTCAGTGATGCTCGTGGCCAAAATATTTAAAATCTAAAGCGTATATAAAAGATGAAGAGCTATAATAAGTTAACCCTTAAAATTAGATCTATGAATATTTTTTAGTCATTGCTATAACATTGTTTTTATTATCCATAGTTCATGGATGGAGTATGATGCATGCACATACATAATTTTTTAAATTCTGTATTTTACTGATAAATATACTCACTTTTATAGTCAACATCACACTTTTACACTAACAGCAGCAACTGCAGGTGAGACACAGAGTTCTGTGGATTCATTTAGAAAATGTTCAATCTATGTATCCCTATGAAGATTTCTTGTTCCCTAGTTTGGTAAAATAATTAAGCTCATTAGTATGCAGAGGAAACCAGTTTTTACAATTCTAGATAAGTTAACGGACAATGATAACGGATAAAAATTTATGAATATAGCAAAGTGGGCTAAAACAAATATGAAATAATATAAAATAAAATTTTGAATTAAAACCAAAAAGTATACAGATCTTAAGATTAATGTTACAAAGAAGTATGTAAAGTTTAATTTGATTGTTGATTGTTGGTTGCTTAACGTCCAGTGGCAAATATTTCATGCATATTCAGGACGAGGACAAGTTCACAATAAATACAATAGGTAGGTTGATACAATAGAGGCCATCTGGGATGATGGTTTGGGGAAATTTGGACTGCCACTGGAAAATGAGGGTATATTGGATAGGGACAGAAATTTTGCCTTGCAACAGGTCACCTACGGACCCCTCAAAGAGTTGTTGCAAGGGTTCTTAACGTGCAAAGAGCGTGGCACTCTCTTTACACGAGGCATCGGATTTAACGTCCCCCTTCTGACCGGACGTGACTGCGAACTTGATACATCCCGCACAGCCAAATTCGGCAAGCGTTTTTCTGCCGGTCGGGAGAAGACCAAGTGACCATATTTCTATACCCCAGTCACCCTTGGGGTGATGTAAAGTTTAAGCAATAATCATAAATTGATTTTGAGATACGGCGTGACATGCATGTAAAAATACCCTCCCCCTTTTTTACTAAATACTAAATAACTGAAAAATGAAATTTTAAATCATCACCAACAAGAGGCTGTCACGACAGCAAACCGGATTTATTAATATTTATTTGTGTCCTGGCAATATCACAAGAACCATTACTGATGAATGGTGAAAGTGAAAATCGTCAATATCAAATTTGACCTCCATTTTGTCATCAGTATCAACATCTTAAAATTTGAAAAGCTTAGATTGAATGGTTCATGAGTAAATGCAACAACATGAATGGAAACGCCATTTCACAATCTTTCAAGAACCATAACTCCTGAACGGTAAAAGTCAAAATCGTCATTATTGAACTTGACCTCTAATTTGCCATCAGTAACAACATATAAAAATTTTAAAAGCTTTGGTTGAATGGTTCATGAGAAAATGCACGGACACAACTGGAAACACCATTTTTCAATCTTTCAAGAACCATAACTCCTGAATGGTAAAAGTCAAAATCGTCATTATTGAACTTGACCTCTATTTTGTCATCAGTAACAACATATTAAAATTTGGGAAGCTTTGGTAAAACAGTTCATGCGTAAATGCACGAACACGACTGGAAACACCATTTTTCAATCTTTCAAGAACCATAACTCCTGAACGGTAAAAGTCAAAATCGTCATTATTAAACTTGACCTCCATTTTGTCATCAGTAACAA
Organism: Mytilus galloprovincialis; assembly: GCA_037788925.1. NCBI lineage: Eukaryota > Metazoa > Mollusca > Bivalvia > Mytilida > Mytilidae > Mytilus > Mytilus galloprovincialis. The sequence continues at coordinate 503,757 of CM075338.1, read as the reverse complement.
CATATTAAAATTTGGGAAGCTTAGGTAGAACAGTTCATGCGTAAATGCACGGACACGACTGGAAACTCCATTTTTCAATCTTTCAAGAACCATAACTCCTGAACGGTAAAAGTCAAAATCGCCATTATTGGACTTGATCTCCATTTTGTCATCAGTAACAACATATTAAAATTTGGAAAGCTTAGGAAGAACAGTTCATGCGTAAATGCAGGGACACGACTGGAAACTCCATTTTTCAATGTTTCAAGAACCATAACTCCTGAACGGTAAAAGTCAAAATCGCCATTATTGAACTTGACCTTCATTTAGTTGTCAGTAACAACATATTAAAATTTTAAAAGCTTTGGTTGAACGGTTCATGAGTTAATGCACGGACAACATTTGATTAACGCCCGCCCGCCCGCCCGACCGACCGACCACCCGACCGACCGCCCGCCCGCCGTACATCCCCAAATCAATAACCGACATTTTTGTCACAAAAATCCGGTTAAAAAGTATACAGATCTTGAGATCAATATAACAAAGAAGTGTGTAAAGTTTTAAGCAACAATCATAAATTTGATTTTGAGATACGGCGTGACATGTAAAAATACCCTCCCCCTTTTTTACAAAATACTAAATAACTGAAAAACAATATTTTAAATCATCACCAAAAAGTATACAGATCTTAAGATTAATATAACAAAAAAAGTGTGTAAAGTTTTAAGCAATAATCATAAATCGTTTTTGAGATACGTCGCGACAGGTAAAAATCCCCTCCCCTTTTTTACAAAATACTAAATAACTCAAAAATGAAATTTTTGAATCATCACCAAAAAGTATACAGATCTTAAAATTAATATAACTAAGAAGTGTGTAAAGTTTTAAGCAATAATCAAAAATTGTTTTTGATATACAGTGCGACATGTGAAAAAAACACCCCCCTGTTTTAGTTACAAAGTGCCGCAACTCAAAAAGTTTTAATCTTATTTTGACCGAAAAGTATACAGATCATTTGACTATCATAAGAAACAACTACAATAAGTTTCGTGAAATTTGGATAAGTCGTTCTCAAGTTACGGCGCGACATGTTTACGCCGGACAGACGGACAGACGGACGGACACCGGACATTTGTGTAACATAATACGTCCCGTCAAAATTTTGACGGGCGTATAAAAAAGTAATCAAAGCGCTGTAAGCACTGTAGGCAGTTAACCAAAAACCAAGGCAAACATAATTACGAAAACTGTGGCAATGTTGCTTCAACATTTTTTAAAGATTTAAAAGAACAAACATTAAACATTCATATATAATTGTACATTTATGTTCATTTAATGAATTAATTATTAAGGCAAATAATTCATATTTTATTAAGGTTTTCAATAGCAACGCACATGACCATTCGTGGTCATGAGTCTTTCATGAGTCAGCAGTGGTACAAATTTGCAATGATTGTAGTTCTTCTAGTTGATCGTAATTGTTCGTATTAGTTGACTGTTAGTAGTTCAAGATGACTTTAGTACGAGCTTGTAAAAGTATGAATGGACTTGCTTCCCTGGAAAGCAAACTGAGTTTGTGTTGTACAGTACAAAAGTTTTGAGACACAAATCAGACAAATGTTTACTACTACAGGGATCAATGGTGAGGTCTGACTGACCTGTCCATAGTAAATGTAAACGACTCCCACCTTCACTCCAAATCAACGATGTCTAAGTTTGGAATAAAATGACAGGTGTTAGGGTCTAGCAAAGTGATATGCATATGTGTCACATATGAGATTGACCTTGTATGTCATTCAATCTTTTCTGAAATGACAAACAGGAATGAATATGGTTTAGGCGTTGGTATCAATCTTTTGCAAGTTTTAAAAACACACACAAGAGGGTGTGGGGTGACCCTAGGAACTACCCCTATTTTTCATTTGATTTTTTATATTGTCCCATATATGAATATAATTATATGGTTTATGGGTGGGGATCTCGGCCGTTATCAAGTTTTCCAACAGGAGGGGTGGGGGACCCCAGTGACTTCCCCTATATTTCATTCGATTTGTTAAATTGTCCAATACATGAATATATATGGTTGAGGGGTGGGGATAAAGGAAATAAAGATATGAATGAATGAATGTTTCTAAGTTATCAAACAGGAGTGGGTAGAGTGACCTTAAGGACCCTCCCTATATTTCATTTGATTAGTGCTTATACATGAATATATATGGTTTAATTTAAAGGTTGGGATCTCGACTCTTTCCAATTTCTCAATCAGGTGACTGCAGGGACTCCCCCTATATTTCATTTAATTTAGAGTTGGGGATCCCAACTGTTTCAAAGTTCTTCAACATGAGGGGTAGGGTGACAACAGGGACTTCCCCTATATTTCATTTGATTTGTTATATAGTCTTATACATGAGTATATATGGTAAAGGGGTGATGATCTCGAATGTTTCCCAGTTCTCAAACAGGAGGGGGTACAGTGACCATAGGGACCCCCTTATAATTCATTTGATTTGTAATATTGTCCCATACATAAATATATATATTGTTTAAGATTGTGGATCTCGACCATTATATATTCTCAAACAGAGTGGCCCCACGAACTCCACCTATATTTCATATGATTTGTTATATTGTCCCATACATGAATATATATATATGGTTTAGGGGTGGGGATCTTGTCCTTTACCAAGTTTTGGTCATTTTTGTCTCTTGTGGATAGTTGTCTCATTGGCAATCATACCACATCTTTTTTTTATATAAGAAACTTCCAGCTATTTTAACTGACCTATCAAAATTGAGAAGGAAAAAATACCCCTTGAAATTGCAGTAATATGTTCAACTTGAAAAACATTTAACATGCATTACCAACATTTATCACTGATGAAAAAACATTATACTGTTACCAGGAACATATATATTGTTAGATAAACTGTTCCCAGCTGTCACAATGTATTGGATTTTCTCATTAAAATTGGTGTACAAAATATTTTCTGCTTTTTCTTTCTTTTTCATTTAAGTCTTTTGGTTTTTAATTCTAGTGTTTATATTTATTAACATGCATAGATGCATAGATGTATTTTGTAACCTGTCTGGATTTTTTTAGTAGCCAAATCCGGGATTACCCTCATCCGCTTCCGGAATCGGATCCGATATTGTAATCTCGTGGCAGCCATTTTGGTTTCAATGTTGTTTTTGACAGATAGTGAGATACGATTTTACTCGGATTTACACATTATTTATCGGCGATTTTATGTAAAAAGCTAGCGGTAGAACAAATTGAACATGGCTGTCATGAATAGTAATGATGAATATAAGTTTGAGATCGTTTATTAGGAAACTTTGGTAAAAATGTTTGCAAAGTTATTTTTTATATTATTTCAAGGTCCGTCGGGCATGTCGTGCGTAGCTAGTAACAAAGTAGAAAGTCCGACTGCAAAAGTGGAAGGTCACAGACCTTGGACCACCGCTAATTTAAAACCCTGCGTCCAAATTGAAAAGATACGAAAATTTCATCTTCTTTTAAATTCAAAATTGCCGCCAACAGTTGAACTTATATACGTAGTTGACTACGTATTGTCGACAAACAATATTCCTACGACTTTTGCAATTTGGGAAATCTTAACTACTTGTCTTTAGAGATTTTCGGCGATTAGATATTTCATACATTTGTTCTTTGACATCTTAGCCAAAAGCTCAGAGGATAATAAACTACATAAGGATTCCTAATCTGTAAACGAGTTTCTGCCAATCAAGGCACACCTCAAAATGTGCTCTACTTCCTATGTGCAACTTCAAAACTTTTGGGAAAATTGACGATCATTTAAGGTTTTTCTGGTCATATTTTTTGTAATTCAGAATGAAAAGTATAAAAAAAACTGTCCAATAAGTTACAAATAATATAGCAGCCAGCTAAATTATAACAATGGCACGTATTTCAGCATTTATTGGGTAGCACACAAATCCAGAGTGCTCGCATAAGGCAGCTTAACTGCCTAAAAATGAAGCTTTGCTGTAGTAAAATATAAACTTGCGTAGCAACAGATCAAAATGATTAGATCTATTCGTCAACTCCCCCCCCCCAAAAAAAAACCATCAAATTATTGTCCCCTTAAAACAAAACAACCATTACCATGGCAACCATAAAAGAACCATTGTAGTAAAGTTACAGATTGCATAACAATATACCCGGAGACAAATTATTTTAAGTGACACAGTTTTGATGGCAACATCCAGTGGCGGATTCAGTAATTTTCATGAGTGGGGCCCCGCTGACTGCCTAAGAGGGGCCTCGCTCCAGTCAAGCTTCGGTGATTCCCTTTAAAAGGAAGCAGGATTTTTTTCCCAAAAAGGGAGGCTGGACCCTCACCCCGAGTTATAATAATAATATAATAAAACTCATTAGGATTAAACCAAATTTCAATAAGGCGCTCTACATAAAATATCAACTACATAAATGAATAATTTACTTATATACAAATGTAAACAATAGATCTAAATAAACAAACTATAATTACAACAACAACCAGGTGCTCCGCAGGGCACATCTGTATACGACCGCAGTGGTGCAACCCTGAACGGTTGGAGAACATTTGGTCACAATATTGAAGCTTCATACTGTCTAAATTTGGATTGTGATCGAATTTTTGTCATAATTAAGGTTTTTGTCACAAAATAAATGTGGCCAGAGATCTAACAAATCTAATATACAATACTGTGCAATTGAAGGCTTCTTCTTGAAACTTTTCAAAATTCGAATTTCGAAATTTTTTGAAAAAAAGGAATCCCTTAAAAAATTTAACCCCCCCCCCCCTAAAAAAAACTTATTGAAACTCCCTTTTTAAGCAATAACCCTTCAACTCAATCCCATCATTTCCCTTGTAGTATGGAACCTTGTATTACGATTTCAGAGAGATTCATTCACCTAAACAATTTTTGTTTGTAAACTAGAAACATGCTTCTTTTTTGCCCTTTTTTGGCCCCACTAATTCCTACATATTTTGGACAATTATTCCAAAACTTAATCCTAGCCTCCCCTTTGTTATGTGGAACATTGTGGTACAATTTTAGAGAAGTCAATACAATTACACACAATTTATTGTCTTGAAACTAGAAAAATGATGGCTTTTGGTCCCTTTTTGGCCCTTTATTCCTAAACTTTTGACCCATAACCCCGTAAACGAATCCAAACCTTCTACTTGTGGGTTTAAACATTGTGGTACAATTTCAGAGCAAATGAAATACTAATACACAAGTTATTATCCTTACTAGAAAAATCCTTGTTTTGGGCTTCTTATTCCAAAACGGTTGGACAACCATCCCCAAAATCGATCCCAACTTTCCTTTTGTGGTATTGACCCTTTAGAAAAAAAAATCATTAAGATCTATTTTGTTAAACTAAAGAAACTGTCCGGAAACCAATTGGGCTTCGGACGACGCAGACGACAACGACATCATACCATTATACAATCCAAAAAAATGTTTGAGGTCGTATAAAAAACACCTATAGTATAATTTTTTTATTTCACTGGATAATGAATTCTACGCTTTTGTGCCACTAAAAGAACCAGATGCTCCGCAGGGCGCAGCTTTATACGAAAACAAAAACTCCAAAATCAATCCCAACCTTCCTTTTGTCGTCATAAACCTTGTGTGAAAATTTCATAGATTTCTATTTTCTTATACTAAAGATATTGTGCAAAAACTAAGAAAAATGTTTGTTTTGGACCGTTTTTGGCCCCTAATTCCTAAACCGTTGGGACCAAAACTCTCAAAATTAATCCCGACCTTCTTTTTGTGGTCATAAACCTTATGTTAAAAGACGTAGGTCCGGTAAGGGCCGATTTTGGCCTCAATTTTCAAGTTCATCTGACGAAATATTTTAGACACTTTTTAAACACTTAAGTGTCTATTTCAATTGATTCAATTAGTTTTTGTGAAAGATTTCAACTGATTAAGTCATTAAAAACGCTCTTATTCAAGCTTAAACATGAAAAATCTATCAAATTCGCCAAAAATCGTCACTTTTCAGATGGTTTTGGTCAAAAATGAAAGTGGCCGCATCCGTGTTCATCCTCAACCTTTATATATAGTATGTATTATCATCAAATACAACTTACATTTCAATATTATGGATGAACACGAATGCGGCCACTTTCATTTTAGACCATCTTCGCTAGCCAAGGGTTACGAACCACTCCCGCTCTCTCGTAACCCTTGGCTAGCGAAGATGATTTTAGACAGAAACCGTCTAAAATTTGTCTAAAATGCTGAAATTGTGAAGATTTCAGTAATTTAGCGTGACTTTATGATGCTAGTACCCGATATATGTGCATTGTATTGTCAAACACAGCCCATATTTATGTACCAGAATCATTCTACTTTCCAAAAAATGGCTTAACGATTACATTATCACAATTTTGTAAAACTGCTATATTTTGGGGCCAAAAAGGAGTCTTACCGTACCTACTCCTTTAATAGAATTCTGTTTACTGAAAGTTCTTGTGCGAAAACCAAGTAAAATGCTATTTTGGGCCCTTTTTGTCCCTAATTCCTAAACTGTTGGGACCTGGCCTCACGGTCATAAAACTTTCGAGCATGATTTTTGTACTTGGACTCGAAAATCAACCAATCAAATTGCTGGATTTCATGTTTCGAGCATGATTTTTGTGCTCCGAGCACTGAGCAAAGTTTTATGCCTTTAAGGCCAGAACTCCCAAAATCAATCCCAACCTTGCTTTTATGGTCATAAACCTTTTGTTTAAATTTCACATGTTTCTATTTACTTATACTTAAGTTAAAGTGCGAAAACACAAAATGTTTTCGGACGACGACGACGACGACGACGGCAACGTCATACCAATATACGACCGAGACCACAATTGTCTGTTCTTCTTCGCTTCGTTGTTCACGAATATAGTCCCTAGTGTTTACTCGTTTAAACTAATATCAATTTGACATGTAACTTGTAACTTTTCTTTTCATTTAAAGTACCTAATACAATACCAAAGAGCTTCCAAAACTTAAAATTACTGGAATTTACAGCTTTGTGTTTATTAACTTAATTCTCTGGTTGATGAGCTCTTTTGTGGCCGGTAACAGAGTAGAGAGTAAAATCACAAAAATACTGAACTTAAGGTCGTGATAACGTCGCTGTGAGATCGTAGCGCAATCTCTCCGAATAGAAACACGCTTTCGCTACGCTCTCGCAACGATTGTACAGCGACCTTTGCGATCTTATACGATCTTAATGCGCTTCCACTACGCTTCTACCACGACCTAATTTCGCCACGACCGCACCACGATTGTTTTGAACATGTTTAAAGATGGCCACGCTCTTCACGATCTTGAAGATCTCACCACAACCGTGGTACGACCTTACTGCGACCTACACGATCATCAAAATTTGCATTTTTTCCACAGATCGTAGTGCGATCGTGGCTTAGTGGGACTGGGGTATAAGAGAAAACTCAATTCGGAACATCCATAATCACGTGGCTAAATCAAATAACAAAACGCATCAATAAAAGGATAGACAAGAATTATCAATTTCCTATTTTGGTGTCTGTATGATCTATAAAATATATAACTTTCTCACTGAATGTATATGTTCCGGACCATATGAGTATTTGGACCATACGCGTATGGTCATGACCATATGGGTATATACTCATATGGTCCGACCATACGCGTATGGTCGGGGTAATTAACACTCTGTTACAGTTTACTTGTAATACTTCTAAACTCTTCATATGGTATGACCGTTCATTCAAAAGACGCTATCATATAGGTAATTTTATCGTTATATTATAATAAAAAGATAAGCTAAATAAAAATAAGAAGTTTCACATTGTTAATTTTACTTAATTGTCAAATTTAAAGTAAACACATTTTATACCGATGGTCATTACCGATGGTCATAACCGATTTGTTATTACGAGTAAATGGCAATATGTCGACTAAAAAATTAAATTCCAAAAATTTCTTAATGAACTGTTACATAAGAAGTCACTGGAAAGTAGCATACTATTAGTTTATTTAAGTTGTGTTGTGAAGATGGTGTATTGCAGTCAACCATTTTACGATATTTGAGATCTAGAGCTTCTTAAAAACACTGTAGACATCAGAATTGCCAAAGACCTCGGTATCACTGTACGCAGCTGCAAAAAAGGCTTGTTTTTCACTCGCAAACAAAATGTGTAAATGAAAAAGATCGTGCACAAAACTTGCAAATGCAAAAAAGCTATGATACCGTGTGGAAGTGAATGTCATCCAAGCCTACATGCACTAATGTGACTAGCGATGAAAACTAACTATGGCATCAATATTAAATTTTTACGTAGTTTTTTTTTTATTATAAAATTAAAAAATTGTCATGTTTTAAACCATCACTGTTTTTTTTAGATAAAGTTCTTGTATTATTGAAACGTTTATAATGTAATTTGGAAAAATAAATATACCTATATGGTCCAAATACTCATATTGTCCGGCCCGTTAATAACCAAACGAGTATTATACTCATATGGTCCGACCATACGCGTACGGTCGGACCATACGCGTATGGTCGGACCATATGAGTATACGCATATGGTCATGACCATACGCGTATGGTCCAAATACTCATATGGTCCGGAACATATACAAAGAGGGTAACCAAAGATTTTGCGACGATGCAAATATTAAACTTTACAATATAAATAAATATCTTTAACCAACGAATTCAAATAGCAAAAGCTATGCAATTAACAAATATATACTTATATGCTTCATGTACATTATTTAACAATGAAATACATTAATTATGAAATTTGAAGTTTTACCAAGGGCACTAATAATTAATTAATAACACTGTCTATCACACAGCATTTCGGGGACACTCCCTCTGGTATCATTCCCCCTCTTTTATAGCTGACTATGCGGGGGCTTTTTCTAATTATTGGGGGCATTATGATGACCTATAGTTGCTAATGTTTGTGTCATAGTCACAGTCATCCTCATTGCTTCCCTCAATCTTTATTCTATCACCAATAGTTTCAACACCTAGTCTGATCAAGTCTTGATCAGTAAGGTGCTGAAAAGAGTCATCTTCTATCCTATCATCTTTAAAAATTTTGATTTGAAAGATTTGTAGATTAAGTTCTACAAGAGCACGTTGTATAGCAGACGACATGTTGCCAGTATGAAAATAAACCCGAAAAAAATATACATGTTTTCGGTTATTTTCGGAAGTCTACCACCACCACATAATGAAAAAAAGCACTGAAAGTAATTGATTAACCACCTAGTATAATATTTTTTGAACCAAACATAAAACATTTTGACCACTGATCATAAAGTTGTTTGAACTGAACATAATATTTATTTTACTGAACATAATGATCAGTCTACAGAACATAATATTTATTTCACTCAACATAATGATAACAGTACTGATAATAAGGTGCTGCGCTTTAGCGCATGATACGCCCGTTGCTCTTTTAACTTGTTTTTAAAAGTGTTAGTTATTGTCCAAAAATTGGAAAATACCCCCATTCTTAAGAATAAAAATTCATAACACGGAAATGTAAAATCTTAAATTTATAAAAATTGAAAGGGAGCTTACATCAATATATATAAACAATTCACCAAAGTCTCATGGACATTGGTGAAAGCCTTTTTGAGTTATTGTCCGAAGTGTTAAAAATCCCCCTTTTTTATGAATAAAGCCCCATAAATCCAAAACTTAAAATCTGAAATTTATAAAAATTGAAAGGGAGCTTGCTTACATCAATAGATATAAACAATTCACCAAAGTTTCATGGACATTGGTGAAAGCGTTTTTGAGTTATTGTCCGAAGTGTGGACAACGGATCCCCTTTTTTATAAATAAAGCCCCATAAATCCAAAACTTAAAATTTGAAAGTAAAAAAAAACGAAAGGGAGCTTACGTCAATAGATATAAACAATTCACTTAAGTTTCATGGAAATTGGTGAAAGCGTTTTTGAGTTATTGTCCGAAGTGTGGACGACGGACGGACAGACGGACGGACAACGGTATACCATAATACGTCCCGTCTAAAGACGGCGGGCGTATAAAAAGTGTGTTTGACCACTGAATATTTCGGTTTCTGTAATCAACATAATGAGAAATCTACATAATATAATAATATGTTGACAGAAGATATTTTCAAAAGTACTGAATATAAAGACAAAAGTATATTGATTAAAGTGCTGAATATAATACCAGATCTGCACAATATAATGATTATTCTACTGATCATTATGATGTTATTGCTCAACATAATTGTTATACTACTGAACCATGTGAACATAATAAAAAGGGCACTCATAATCGAGAAAAAACGCTGAAAATAATTAAACTTTCACAGCATATACTAAATATGAACAACGAAAGACAGCTATCACAAATAGATTCTGGGTGTATCTGTGACTGGGAAATGTGTTGGTCTGGAACCACACACACACAATAAACAGTACGGACTCTGACTCTGGGACTAGCTCTTGTAACAAAAGACGACTCTGGTTAGCGCAATGTATAATATAATAAGTTCAGCATGGAAGTAGAGTTGGGACTGCTCAGTGTAATACTAAATCCATTTTGCCACATCAAAATAACAACATAGTTTATATAACAAACCAAAACTACTTGTACTTGACAAATATTTCTCTAAATGAGTGAGAAAATTCAAATAAGGGATAACAGAAAAATTAACACATACATGTAGATAATAATTAACAATTATAGAACATACAGACTTATTTATGGGATTAAAGCCTTGGCTTGTCAAATACGAATAATCTGAGACTAAATCTGAGACTACTATAACACGTGTTATAGTAGTCTCAGGAATAATTGATCATTTTGAAGTAAAATGTCGCCATTTAAAAAAAACCAAATTAAAACATGAAATTATATTAGCTTAATCTTCTAAACTTGACCTAAATCTTGCACAATAAAAATATCAAAATCCATAGTGAAATATTGCAAATATAACAAAATCACTGGTTTTACAAAATCTTTATCAAAATGTCCAAAAAGTATCAAAATAAATTTTTGTCCATTTTTCCACTGTGACACAGCTATGGCGTTCCATATTCCTTGTCTGTCCTATTATATTCATATATGGTATTTGAAATGAAAATAAGCACAAAACCAGTCATTTTAACAATTAAGATCCTATCAAGGAACCCTTTCAAGGTGACTATATCAGAGACAAAAACAAAATGTATACAATAGATATAAAAAAAGAAGATGTGGTATGATTGCCAAATAGACAACTCTCCACAAAAGACCAAAATGACAGAAATTACCAACAATAGGTCATCGCACGGCCGTCAACTATGAGCAAAGTCCATACCGCATAGTTAGCTATAAAACTTTAAAGGCCCCGAAATAACAATGTAAAACGAGAAAACTAACGGCTAACTCATGTACAAAAAATGAACGAAAAACAAATTGAACACATAAACAAACAACCACTGAATAAGTATACAAGACAAAAAGAAAAGGACAGTACAAAATATGTTAAGAATCTAATCTAAAATAAAAATGAAATTAATCCTCGTACAAAATAAATATTTATATATAAAAAAAGGTGACTAGATGCTCTGCAAGGGTAATTAGCATATTTCGAATTTTACTTAATATGTTTTTGACCAGCAATTTAAAAATAAATAAATACATATTTGAACAATAAAAAAAAGAATTTTTCATCATAGGATCGGGATATTGCAACTTGATAAAGGAATTCGAATGTGAAATGATGGTAGCTAACCACGGATCCAAGAAAAGACACGTATTATATGTCAATAAACACGATATTAAAATAAGAAGATGTGGTATAATTTCCAATGAGATTTCTGTTTACTACAAGCTATAACTACTGGAAGAAAAAGCTCAAGTAAAATTAAATGTTATCAAGGATTGGAGAGGCCTTGTTATCTGAAAGACAGAGAAAACAACATGATTTTTTTTATATCGGGAACTTTTCAATATTCCCAACTATAGAATCCGACAAATTAACGAAAAAGTTTTTTTTTAGTGAGAACAACATTTTATCAAACCATAATTATTTATTTCTTCAATATAAAAAGAAGGAGATGTGATAGGATTTTCAAAGTTAAAAAAATAAATGGATTTAAGCAATTATAGTCGGCAATAACAGGTTCCGACATGAAAAATAAGAATTAATACACAAACTGACGGCCTAATTCATAATAAAACAATTTACGAAAAACATATATGACATACACGAAAAAACGACAAACACTGTACTACGGGCTTTTGACTTAAAACAGGTACATACAGAATTTGGCGGGGTTAAACATGTCTTTGTGCGCTCAATTTCTAAAAAAAAAAAAAACCCTATCACAACACAAGACCAAACTATAAAAAAAATCAGTTGAATGATCGGATCATCATTCAATACTATCAATGACGATATCAGATCAGGTGCGGGATCCAAACCACGGAACACCCTTAAATTCCACAAAATAAAAATAAAATCGAAAAACTTGAATGGGGTTTCAATCACCAACACTCCCTCTCCCCTCATGCCGGATCCGCTCAGTCAGACTCAACTTTTGAGTGTGTATTTTAGGTATAAAGAATTGATAACAATACAAAATAAATAACTGATATTAAATTGTAACAGAAAAAGGAGAGAAAATCATTCCAGACATGTGTTGCAGCATTGGATTACAGTAGTTTTAATAAATATTTATATGACAGAAGTATCATGGAAAACATAAACTAATCATGAATGTGGCAGAAGAGATAGTACACGGTTTATGTTCTTCTCATTGATATTGTTCAGGAAGGCTCAGAGTGATTGTACAATAAAAATAACCGACATGGAGAAAATGAATATATTTGGATTTCTACCGGAACAATGACTTCAAAACTTTCAGACAGGTACGACTATATATCAGAAAAGGTACATGTGGAAATTCAGGTAGCAAACATTGATTTTTCGATGGTTTTTTATACATTTTTCGTCGTTTTTTTATACATTTTTGATCCCTGTTGTGTGGCAAATTTGATCGTTTCACACATCATGGAGCTCCATCATTCTAAGGAAAACGTTTGGATGCACATAGCTTTCTTATTATTTTATTGGTTCTTTATGAGAATATTTAAGCTACCAAAACCTGAAGCAGAAACGTTACATAGCTATATATAGTAAAGAGTTCATCCAATTTTCTTCAAGCAACTTGTTATTTTGCAAATGTCGGGGCCCCTTTTGACAGTCTCCCGAATGACCAAATTATAAGAAAACCGTACAGTTCCGTTTCCACACTATGGTACTGGTCCCTTCGAATAGAATCACGCTTTCACTACGATCTCGATATAATGATACAGCGACCTTTGCGATCTTACCACGACCTTAGTGCGAACTCACTAATACCTGATTCCACCACGATTGCTTTGAATATGTTCAAAGTTGTATACGCTCATCACGAACTTGAAGACCTCGCCACGACCTCACTGTGATCTTCAAGATCGCGCTACGATCGTCAACATTTGCATTTTTTCACAGATCGTAGTGCGATCGTTGCCTAGTGTGACCGCAGAATTAAACTTTATTAGTTGAATAGAGCCACAAGAGCTTAACAAAAAAATATTACTTCCCTTAGCCCCATATGTTTACCATTTCCTGGTAACAGGACTCAATTTGGCAAAAAAGAGGGAAAGTGCAGAGTTTATAAATTAGCCAAATTATGTTTAATAAAAAGAAATAATACAGACATTTAAAACTTTTTTCAGTTTAAAAAAACAAATAAAAATAGTGTTCAAAAGTAAACTTTCGTTAAAAAAATATGGATTATTTGAAGAAAAAAAACCCAACAAATTGCACACATTTAAAGAACATTTTATATATAAAACAGAATTTACAAATAATTTAACATAAAACAGATAATGTTTATCTGTTTATCTTTTAATACAAAAAAGTTATGTATTCCTGTCGACAGGAAAAATATGTCCACAAATCCGAATTTTGAGTGTCCGTCGTCGATAACTTATAAACAAATTTTCTCCTCTGAAACTACTGGGCCAAATTTTACCAAACTTAGCCACAACCATCATTGGGGTATCTAGCTTAAAAATTGTGTCCGGTGACCCGCCAAACTAACCAAACTAACCAAGATGGCCTCCATGGCTAAAAATAGAACATAGGGGTTAAATGTACATTTTTGCTTATCACTCTGAAACCAAAGCATTGAACAAATCTGACAAGGGGTAAAATTGTTAACTAGGTCAAGATCTATCTGCCCTGAAATTTTCAGATGAATCGGACAATGGGTTGTTGGGTTACTGTCCCTGAATTGGTAATTTTAAGGAAATTTTGTCCGTTTTCTGTTATTATCTTGAAAATTATTATAGATAGAGATCAACTGTAAACAGCCATTATGTTCACCAAAGTAAGATCTACAAAAAAATCAACATGATTGAAATGGTAAGTTGATCCCTTAAGGAGTTATTGCACTTAATAGTCATTTTTTTACCAATTTTTCGTAATTTTTTTTACAAAAATCTTCTCCTCTGAAACTACTGGACCAAATTCAACCAAACTGAGCCAAACTCATTATTAAAGTATATTTTTATATATCTGCTCTAAAAAATTTCATATGAATTGTACAACTGGTTGGTTGGTTGCTGTCCCCCAATTGGTAATTTTTAAAGAAATGTGTTCCTCTGTAACTAAAGGGCCAAGTTCCTTACAGATAGAGAAAATTGTAAGTAGCAAGAATGATGAGTAAAGTATGATCTACGAACAGATCACAATCACCAAAAAACAATTTTGTCATGAATCCATCGTTTTCCTTTGTTTAATACACTCATAAACCAAGGTGCGCAACACAGGCTCTTAAGAGCCTCTAGTTATACTTCATTGAACTTTTGATGTCGTCCCTTAGGCCGTTAGTTTATTTCGTCTTAATTGTTTCACATTTGTTTTGTCGTGGCCTTTTATAACTGATATACAGTATGGGTATTTGTCATTTTTTGTCAAAGGCCGCACGGTTGGTTATAATTAATAATGCTACTTCATTGATCTCCAGTTGATAGTTGCCAAATTGGCAGTCATACCACATCTCCTTACTTGTTATGATATTGTATACATTTTTCGTACATGACTTTAAATTTCGCGTCCTGTCTTAACTATATATGAAATATTAGTCGCTTGACATTAAAAGCAAACAACTAACAATCAATCAATTTAAACTCGTGTTTAATAAGTAGAAAATCAATTAATTTTTGGAGTTAAAAGGGGGAGGTGCCAGGAGGTCTTTGAATGTAAATATGGTGGCCTGGTAAGAGCTGGAATCAATAGGCATGCTTAGCGACAAGTTAAGACTTTAAAAATAATTTAAAAAATCCGCAAAAAATCGTGCTGCCCCATTCCCATCCTTAGAATAACAAAAGGTCGTACCCTTACTGTTATTGTCCGTGTGTTTTATTATTTATCCAGCCAGCTTGTTGTCCATATAGTGTCCTTCTAAGGAGGCAACTGTTTAATATTCGGGGGGGGGGGGGGGGGCTTGATAATCACAAAAATAAATGGTTTGTTCTGTGGTAGTTTCAAAATACATAACCTGACTTACAATGCATTGAAAATAAACTCTGCAGGTCTATTCGAAAGTATTAGATGGCAACAGATTTTTCATAAAATTCATTTTTTCCCCAAAACAAGTCGTGAAACACTTCCGAAAAGTTCATATAATAAAATTATTAATATTATTTAAAATATACTTGAAATGTCTGAAAAAAGGTTTCATTTAACTTGAGCTATATTATGTCAGATACACATACCTCACTTTTATTACAGGGCAGTAATTACATTGAGGCAAATTTTATGCTTACGTTATAATTTTATATATACTCAAAATTGGAATAAAAAAGAACTATCAATTTAGATATTTCTCATCAGACTCGTTATTTTTCCTTAAATCTTTTATTTATTTATTTATTTCAAAGTCTAATTTTCTGTCAACCAGTGTATTCGCTGATACTGTTTTTCTCTTTAGCCATTTCTAGCCTATTTTGCTGCAATATACTTGATACATAATTTTCTTAAGTTGTTACTTTACAATTTTTTATGCCTCAATTATGGGCATTATGTTTTCTGGTCTGTGCGTGCACTCCTCCATCTGTCTGTCCCACTTCAGATAAACGTTTGTGATCGAGGTAGTTTTTAATGAAGTTGAAGTCCAATCAACTTGAAACTTAGTAAACATGTTACTTTTGTCTTTGTCTGAGTTGTCATTATAGATGGTCCTAGCTGTCTTTTTTAGACGGTCCGAGTTGTCCCAGGACGGACATGTTCTGCAACTAACTAAAATGCCCCAAGTTTGAACACGTTATTTGATTTCGTGATCACCAAACTAACCAAATGAAATGTGAACTACATTGATATATTTCGTAACTTTTTACCTTAAAAAATCCTGGTCCTATGTAGATTTGGAAGTTGTCGTCAGCAAAAGATTAAAACACCGTTCATTGTGGGCTTCCGTTGTCGTTGATTTCTATATTTTATGCAATGTCAATTTCATCATGCAATACTTTCTCCGCAATCAGGGGTTCATTAAGGGATACACACAGTTTGATATTCATGCTAATAATATATAACAGTTACGATTTAAAAATCAATTTGAATTTAGGTTGCAGTAAGAAAAAAACAATATTAGGTCAATGTCATAAAGATATAAACTTTTTAGTATTCTGAATAAAACTGGGGAAAGGAAGGGCGCATTTAAATCTTGCCCTATCCCAGTTTCGCAGTCTCATACATATTTTTTGTATGAGGGTAAGAAACTGGGGAAGGACGAGGTTCTACCGAGCCCTTCCCCAGTTTTGCGCAAAGCACAAAAAAAGTTTATATTTTTCTGTCATTGACCTAATATTGCTTTTATACTGCAACATAAATTAATAAATTGATAGCTATTCAAATCGTAACACAAACGAAAGACTTATTTTCATCCCTTCATGGACCCCTGATTGTGGAGAAAGTGTGCCATGATGAAATTGACATCGTACACAATAGAGCTTTGTTACAATATTTTATATAAAATAAACACAACTAGTTGCAGTATAAAAACATTTTATATTTTTCTGACATTGACCTTATATTGTATGTGTAGAAGTACTTAAAGATGACACAAATTTTTAGTACTGAAAAATGACTGAAATTTTCAGTACTGAAAAATGACTGAAATTTTCAGTACTGAAAAATGAATGAAATTTTCAGTACTGAAAAATGGCTGAAATTTTCAGTATTGAAAAATGGCTGAAATTTTCAGTACTGAAAAATGGCTGAAATTTTCAGTACTGATAAATGACTGAAATTTTCAGTACTGTAAACAACTTTTTCTCAACATTACTGAAAATGATATAAAAATTTATGTACTGAATAGTGATGTTTCCTAAAAGTACTGTTTATATAGCGGCATTTGATGTACTGTTTAGTAATGTTTCCTAAAAGTACTGTTTATATAGCGGCATTTAATGTACTGTTTAGTGATGTTTCCTAATAGTACTGTTTATATAGCGGCATTTAATGTACTGTTTAGTGATGTTTCCTAATAGTACTGTTTATATAGCGGCATTTAATGTACTGTTTAGTAATGTTTCCTAAAAGTACTGTTTTTATAGCGGCATTTAATGTACATGTAAACGCTAGTCAAATTGTTGGTAGTGTAAGATTTTCAGTTGCATAAAATAAAACATGCCAGCGTTTTACAACACACACATAAACATGTCATATATAAGTAATTAGTAACTTGCAATTTTACACTATTAAGTGTATTTCATTCATAACTACGGTTTTACAAAAAGTATCGATATCGTTGAGACAATTCTGACTTGAAATAAATCAATCTGCTACAAAAGGAAGCATAATTGTCCTTGGTTTATTTATTTTATTATTTTATTATAATTTCATTGTTATTTTTTTATGCTTCCTACATTATCAGATTACATGTGAGGCATAGGGAAAATTACGTAAAAAGTATGTTCAGTTAACGATTTGAAAAAAAAATCTGACATTGTTTTCTTTTGTAATTCTTTTTTTATTTTCAAATTTTCCTATTTTGTCTCTTTGAATATTCATGTATGGAAAATGTGTAGCTTTGATTTGATTAACATACTAAATGAATAACAATATGTTTATACCTGCTCCTAGCAACAATGTAAACATTCTGAACAAGATCTTTTAAGTTCTTGCGTATGCATATGATTTTAAAACGCTCAAATGAAACAGACTGTGCTGTGCGTAAGTGTTATCTTTTCTTAGGTAGTCTGTTCCCCCTGAAGGGAAAGCGGTACTATTTATTCTGCAAACATTGTTACTAAATATATCAATATAGGAGCCGACTTTATATGAGTTGTATTAAAATATTTGATTTTTTTTTTATTGATAACATCGGATAAAAATGTCCTGTTGTGTGGTCACTAGGCAACATTGCTAGGTTGCTAAGTTGTTATTTAGAGCTTCTTACAATGATAGATCCAACAATAATAAATATTCAAGTGTTTGGTAACACATTACCTTTCATTTTAATAGATTCAGAATTTTTTCCTAAGGCAATTGCATTACCGATGGATATCATAGTTAATTTATAAATCCCGTTGCTAGGCAACCAAATAATCACATACACTCCAAATTTCCAACACTTTTTTAAGTCACTAGGCATATACTAGCCATGAATTGAATATGAAGTCATTTGAAGAGGGGGCCAAAAATGCCCCTTATCATACCTTGTCCTTTAAAACTTTTTATGATAAAAACCTGGACAAACCATTTATGTATGGTGTTAGTACTTTATAACTCTATATGGAAAATGATCCAAACTAGTATCATGATCAACATCCAACGGAGCTTGTTTATGTTATCCATGCCTATCGTCATTTTGGTTCTCAATGCTCTTCAACTTCGTACTTTATATGGCATTTTTTACTTTTTTTGGATTCGAGCGTCCCTGATGAGTCTTTTGTAGACGAAACGCGCGTCTGGCGTATATACTTAATTTAGTCCTGGTATCTATGATGAGTTTATTTACAACCACTGGGTCGATGCCACTGCTGGTGGAGAGTTATTTCCCCGAGGGTATCACAAGCCCAGTAGTAAGCACTTTTTGTCCTGACATGAATTGTCATTGATATGGTTATATTTATAAATTTACTGTTCACATTTTTGAATTTTTTGAAATACTAAGGCTTTTTTTTACCTCAGGCATATATTAACTTAGGTGTATTTGGCAAAACTTTTAGGAATTTTGGTTCTCAATGCTCTTCAACTTCGTACTTTATTTGGTATTTTTAACTTCTTTGGATTCGAGCGTCACTGATGAGTCTTTTGTAGACGAAACGCGCGTCTGGCGTATATACTAAATATAGTCCTGGTATCTATGATGAGTTTATTTACACCAAATTTTGAAATTCTGGAAGTCTTTTAGAATAATTCTCTTTAAAATATATCAATGGGTTTCAACATTTATATTGCAAATATACACACTGCAGTTATTCATAGCGAAATAAAAATGTTCCCTTACATCCATTTTTGACTTTGATGAGTAAAGAAAAAGGAAACATGATAAACTCCAATCGTTGAAACCATGCACCAAACAGTTGACATTAAAAGAGAGCACTAAAACATTTTTCGTTTATGAAATCATAATTTATTAGAAAAATAAAATTAATTAAATCTTTGAAGCTAAGATTGAAAGTTTTGGTTACTATACTATGTAGTTTTTCTGATAAAATTATGTTTGCTGTAGATGATTCAAACATCAACATGGAATAACTTAATTTGTAGGTCAACAACTTTCATAGTAAACAAAGGCCGAGGGGATACATAAGTTAGGGGAAAGAAACGATTTTTTTCATTTTTTCTGTAAAATTCTGTTTCTTCCTCCAATTCAAGAGCATCTCAATTGATGAGTAATTGTCCACTAACATAAAGGTTAATGTATCTGCACACATAAATGTGACATTTAGTATATGATTAGTAGTCTACCATTAAAACTAAATTGTGATGTTATGCTATTGTTTCAGAAAAAGGGAGAAGGTTTGGATCCATTAAAACGTTTAATCCCGCTGCAAATGTTTGCACCTGTCCTAAGTCAGGAATCTGATGTACAGTAGTTGTCGTTTGTTTATGTAATATATACGTGTTTCTCGTTTCTCGTTTTGTTTATATAGATTAGACCGTTGGTTTTCCCATTTGAATGGTTTTACACTAGTAATTTTGGGGCCCTTTATAGCTTGTTGTTCGGTGTGAGCCAAACCTATAATGGTTTACTTTTTAAATTGTTATTTGTATGGATAGTTGTCTCATTGGCACTCACACCACATCTTCCTATATCTATTTGTGTACCAACATTATCATTGTAATGGTAGAAAAATATCAAATTAAAAATGTTGCATTTTGCAGTTTTAACCTATTTATTAATGAAATTTACAAATATTTCAAAATGTAGTATCTGGAAACAAGCTTCACACAGTTTACATCAATCATCTTGTTTGTTATTAGTACATGTATCCCTGTGATGGGGGTTGTAACTGGGAACTTAATCAATGGAAATTTAAAACTGAATAGATTTTTTAGTCGTAACTTTCTTAAGAAAAAAATAAATATCTTAGAATACTGTCTCAAAATATGGAAAATGGCCCAACCCTTCAGTTCAGTGGTACACAATTCAGATTTAAAAAAAAGTTGTAGTTGTTATTAAATGACAGAATTTAGTTGAATTTTAGATAATTAACTATCAACTTTAATCAAATGTTTAGATTTAGAAATGCAGATCTCTTCCTTTATATGAAGAATATCAAAAGATACCCCTACCATGGTGAAGTTGAAATCATCCCTTCGTAAATTTTACGGACGCCATCACGAGTTGGTTTACCGTTATGGAAAACCGTTTCACAAATGATATCGGATATGTTCCTTACGTCGTAACTACAATCCCCTTCCCTTTCATGAAGGTGACCTACCGAATTAGACTATTTACCGGATTAATTATCACATAAGCAACACGACGGGTGCCACATGTGGAGCAGGATCTGCTTACCCTTCCTGAGCACCTGAGATCACCCCTAGTTTTTGGTGGGGTTTGTGTTGTTTATTTTTTAGTTTTGTATGTTGTGTCATGTGTACTATTGTTTGTCTGTTTGTCTTATTCAATTTTAGCCATGGCATTGTCAGTTTGTTTTAGATTTATGAGTTTGAATGTCCCTTTGGTATATGTCGTCCCTCTTTTAAGTTTCAAAGGGTCCAAAATTAAACTTAGTTTGATTTTAACAAAAATTGAATCATTGGGGTTCTTTGATATGCTGAATATAAACCCGTGTTTTTATTTTGATTATGGGCCCAGTTTTCAAGTTGGTCCAAATTGGGGTCCAAAATAAAACTTTGTTTGATTTCAACAAACATTGAACATATGTTTTTTTTTTTAAATACTGAATCTAACCATGTATTTATATTTTTATTGATTGAACATGCTGGCAGGGGCTGACCAGGGGAATATAAGTAAGGGGGAAAGAAAACAATGTCAATATGCTGAGAAGCTTTCATATTGAAAAGGATAAATCCCGAGAGATCCTGGTCACCGTAATCGCGATCTTTAACGTGTTTTAATCAGTTGAATTTTACAAACGCATTGCATTTTTACTTGCGAGACAGTAACACAGTTTAAATGGATCTAAAAAATGCCATGTTTTCAAAAGGTGGTGGTTTACAGGAAGACCAAAGCATCCTTTGTTTAACCGATACGACTACTACAGAATGGATATTGACATTGAGTCAGAGAACTCAGTCTTGCAAATTATCTTTCAGTCTGAAATATTATAATAAAATGCATTTTTATGTGGTTTACTTTATTTAGTTACAAGCTAATTCATATAGCATAACAAATTGCTCCCTTCATTAGGTATGATCAAAGCCCAAGTGTTATTGTTGCATTTCATCAATATGTAAGATTTTCAATTTTGAATTCGCATAAGTGAGTAAAGAGTTCGAACAAGTTGATTTTATTGCAACTTGTCCAAAGATAATGTAGAGGCCTGCAGCTGTCAAACTGAATTATAGACCCCCTTAACATAGAATTGTCAATATTTAGAGTTAGAGCTGGTAGACTTTTCTATAATTTTGATATTTTTTGTCCCAAAAGTAGTACACTACACTGTAAAAATCTTTTTGAGATACAGCAGGTTGGATTTTTGTCTCGCCTTGACGGAGTCAAAAAGCGATACATAGGTATGCTGTTTCCGGAGTCAGCGACGGCGTCAACAATGTATTAGTTTGTGATTAGGTCTTGTTTATGGTGAACCACAAACGGTAGGTCAATCATATTTGGTATGCAGTTGTATAAGCATTGGCACATCTCATTTCCATGGAGATAATTTGGCCCTGCCCCGTCAGTCATGGTCTATTGACTTCAAAACTTTTGCTTCTATTACATGTATTAGTTTGTGATTGGGTCAGTTTATGGGGAACCACAAGTGGTAGGTCAATGACATTTGGTATGCAGTTGTGTAAGCATCAGCATATCTGATTTTCATGGAGATAATTTAGCTCCGCTCCCTTAGTCATGGTCTATTGACTTTGAAATTTTTATGTAAAGTAGTGATTTGGTCCTGTAAAAAAAGGTCAAAAATTAGTATGTCTGAAGCTGTAAAAGTAGTACACTACACTGTAAAAATCTGTTTGAGATACAGAAGGTTGGATTTTTTAAATTTTAATTTATTTTCTAAAAGAAATGCACTGTGAAATAACTGTTCTCAGGCCTTTCTTGTTTGAATTGTTTAACATTTGTCATTTTATAGATTGCTGTTTGGTAAAGGTTTGGCTTATTAATGAAAAGTCTCTGGTGAAGATAAGTGTCCAATTACCAATCATATCACACCTTCTTACTTTTCACATTATCTTACAAAAACAAGAAAAACACATTTCTGACTAAAAACTCAATTTCGACAAACTGTTGCTACCAAAACTTTAACATTTTCATATTATGAATTAAGTGCTGTGGTTCTTGTGATTGATTGAAAAATGACTGTTTATGACATTTCTGTGTAATAACTTGCGAAACATTTGACCAAACCTTTTAAAGTTTTCATCTTTGTTGTTTCTCATGTCAAAATGGAGGTCAAGTGTGAGAGTGCCAATTTTCTTTATGCTGTTCAGGAGTTATGGCCCTTCATTGTTTCAACAATGACACTTAAATGTAAGCAAAATGTGTACATTTTTACAGTATCTATTTAAAAAAGAGTAACTTTGTTTTAAAGTTTATCTAATTTACTTGTATATGGTGGAATGCAATAAAAGGACATGGTTAGAGAATAATCAAAATACAGATTTTATCAATTTCAATATTTAATAGTAATGTGACATCATGATTACAACATTAAGGATGTACTTACACAAAATGGGTGAGGTTAGGTAAAAATTAAGAAATTAAGAAATTAAAATTAATACTTTACGCTGGTAGGGCATCAATTAAGGATAAAGATAAGCTAAAAATATTGATAGTTCATGGACCTCCTTTTCGAGATATTTGAGATTTAAAATATGGCGGGAAAAGGCTGACTCAGACTTTTACTTTATGTTTGCATTGGTACTATTTGGGTCTCAAAACAAAAGAAAGAAAATCAGGGATCTTCTAAAATTTTGGTAAATGACCTTTCATGAGGTATTAAATCTTATATAAAAAATTAAATGGGTGTTATGGGGCAAAATATTTTACATTGTGTTATATGGAAAAACACAAAGGAGTCTGAACATTTGACACTAATTCTAAAACCTCACCTAAGTACATCTTTAATTAATATATTCATCATAAAATTACAACTCCTGTATACAAACATGTTTAACCACTCCTCATTCTTTATGTGCCTCTCCCACGTCGGGAGCTTGTAGTTCAGTGGCTATCACTGGTTCCTGTCTGTCATACAAACATGTTTAACCCCTCCTCATTCTGTATGTGCCTCTCCCACGTCGGGAGCTTGTAGTTCAGTGGCTATCACTTGTTCTTGTCTATCATATTTAAGAAATAATTCATGGAAGCCATATATTGTTGGAAATTTACACATGGCCTGGGCCGTGATATTCGAATTTTATCCTGAGCGTAGCCATATATTGTTAAAGATTTACACATGGCCTGGGCCGTAATATTCGAATTTTATCCTGAGCGTTAGCGAGGGATAAAATTAACGAATATCACGGCCCAGGACATGTGTAAATTTCCAACAATATATGGCTTCCATGAATTATTTCGATTCTAATAGGACAAATATGGTCATTAAAAAAATGAGGCGAGGGTGGGTATGCTGTGTGTGTGGCTGTTCTTTTTTACTCCCTGCTAGATAAAGATCAAATATATCTTTATAAATATGTAGCTTGCGTAGGTTAGTTTGTGAATAACTGCTAGAAAAAAAACTTTTTAATTCTTTTTAAATTCTCAAACCCAACATTTGCCATTTTAAATTTACATGTTTTTCTCGTAACCTTCCTTTAAATTCAAAGTTGACATTTTGTAACTAAGGAGCCGCCATGTTGACTTGCTGAAACGAGTAAATATGCGAATAATGCAATAGAATAGAAAATAAAACAAAACCTACCTCAAAAATCAGTTTTAATACAATATCATATGAATTCCGATGGTTCATGCAACAGAAAACTTTCAACTTTAGCGGTTTCATTTGTATGATGTCATGTTTTAAAATGACTTAAATGCGCCAAAAAGATTAAAAAACGTTCGCGGAATTTTATTTAATTTTTATTTTGTTGATTTCTCCGAGCTCTTGTGCATTACTTCTTTTTATTATTCATACGAATAAGAAAAAAAGTTATTTTGTCTTTTTTTAATTGCCCTTTTTAAAACAATAAAATCGGCAGAGGGTCTGCAAATAGGTTCCAATACATGTAGATTTACGTGGGAAGTATATTGTAACAGCCATTATTATGTATATCTCTGAGTCTTCGCTAAGTATATTTTATCGAGAATTTTATCACAGTGTTGTTTACAAAGCTGAAGAAGCACGTCATATTAGAATTGTTTTTCGTAAATAGGTTTGTTATATATTAGGCTTAAGTTTTCTCAATTGAATTATTTCATATTTTTTCATGTTGGGACCTTTATAGCTGACTATACAGTATGGATCTTTAACCAGATTTTTGAAGAAAAAATCAGTTATCAATTTTTGGATGTACAGCTGGCGTGCGGGCAGGCGGCTGCCAATTAGTGTTCATTTATTTACATGAAAACGCTTTAAAGATAGGCTGTTTCATGTGACGAAATGAAGGTCATGATTTGAGCTTTTCTTGATTTTTAGTTATAGCCTTTCCCAAGAATTCAATTTTGGATGGTTTAATCCATTTCTGTACGAACATGACAGGGAAATAACTCATTTTTTAAAAGATTTTTAAAAGACATTGTATAAATGATAAATGACATTTTAAGTTTTTTTCTCGTTTCTTTGGTCAAATGTTGGTAAATTCTATGGCCTTTCTTGTTTGAATTGTTTTACATTTGTCATTTTGGAGCCTTTAATAGATTGCTGTTTGGTAAAGGTTTTGCTTATTATTGAAAACTCTCTGGTGAAGAGTGACTGAGTCTTCCCATTAGCAATCATACCACATCCTCTTACTTTTAACATTATTTTACAAAAACAAGAAAACACATTTCTGACTGAAAACCCAATTTCGACAAACTGTTGCTACCAAAACTTTAACATTTTCATATTATGAATGAAGTGTTATGGTCCTTGTGATTGATTGAAAAATGACTGTTTATGACATTTCTGTGTAATAACTTGCGAAACATTTGACCAAACCTTTTAAAGTTTTCATATTTGTTGTTTCTCATGTCAAAATGGAGGTCAAGTGTGAGAGTGCCAATTTTCTATATGCTGTTCAGGAGTTATGGCCCTTCATTGTTTCAACAATGACACTAAAATGTAAGCAACATGTGTACATCATTTTTACAGCATCTATTTAAAAAAGAGTAACTTTGTTTGACATTGTTTGAAAGTATCTAATTTACTTGTATATATATGGTGCACGTGGAATGTAATAAAAGGACAAGGTTAGAGGAGAAAATACAGAATTCATCAATTTCAATATTTAATAGTATTGGGTCAATCTAAATATGACATCATGATTACAACACTAATTAATGTATTCTTCATAAAATTACAACTCCTGTTTACAAACATGTTTAACCCCTCCTCATTCTTTATGTGCCTATCCCACCTCGGGAGCTTGTAGTTCAGTGCACGTGGCTATCACTGGTTCTTGGGGGGGGGGGGGTTCAATTTTTTTCATTTCAGATTTCATAAATAAAAAGAATATTTCTTCAAACATTTGCTTGAGAGGATTTATATTCAACAGCATAGTGAATTGCTCAAAGGCAAAAAAAAATTGAAGTTCATTAGACCACATTCATTCTGTGTCAGAAACCTATGCTGTGTCAACTATTTAATCACAATCCAAATTTAGAGCTGAATCCAGCTTGAATGTTGTGTCCATACTTGCCCCAACCGTTCAGGGTTCAACCTCTGCGGTCGTATAAAGCTGCGCCCTGTGGAGCATCTGGTTACAGCATCTATTTAAAAAAGAGTAACTTTGTTTGAAAGTTTATCTAATTTACTTGTATACGGTGGAATGTAATAAAAGGACATGGTTAGAGGATAATCAATTTGGAGAAAATACAGATTTTATCAATTTCAATATTTAATAGTATTGGGTCAATCTAAATATGACATCATGATTACAACACTAATCAATGTATTCTTCATAAAATTACAACTCCTGTTCAACCTCTCCTCATTCTTTATGTGCCTGTTCCATGTTGGGAGCTTGTAGTTCAGTGGCTATCACTGGTTCTTGTAGAATATATAAACATGTTCACATAAAATCAATAGAAATGGTTAATAATGGAATAAAGGAATAAGTTGAAGACAATGAAATAACTATGAATCACTGTTCCAGGTTAGGGGAGGGTTGAGGGCTCATATATATGTTTAACCCCGCCAGATTCTGTATGTGCCTGTCCTAAGTCAGGAGCCTGTAGTTCAGTGGTTGTCGTTGGTTTAAACCTGTCATATTTGTTTTTCGTAAATAGTTTTCTCAATTGAATTGTTTCATATTTTCATGTTGAGGCCATTTATAGCTGACTTTACGGTATGGTTTTTTAACCAGATTTTCGAAGTTAAATCAGTTATTGATTTTGGGATGTAAGGCGGCCGTGCAGGCAGGCGGCTGCCAATTAGTGTCCATTCATTTACATGAAAACAAATTTAGATATATGTTGTTTCCTGTGACTAAATGAAGGTCAAGTTCAATTTTCATGATTTTAGCTTTCTTGATGTTAAGTTATGTATTTGGCAAAACTTTTAGGAATTTTGGTTCTCAATGCTCTTCAACTTTGTACTTTAATTGGCTTTTTTAACTTTTTTGGATTCGAGCGTCACTGATGAGTCTTTTGTAGACGAAACGCGCGTCTGGCGCATATACTAAATTTAGTCCTGGTATCTATGATGAGTTTATTTATAACCCTTTCCCAAGAATTTAATTTTTGATGGTTTAATCCATTTCTGTACAAAACATTTTTAAAAGACATTGTATCAATGATAAATGACATTTTAAGTTTTTTTCTTGTTTCTTTATTCATGTTATTAAAATGTTGGTAAATTGTTTGAAGAATTTTCTGAACTTAAGTTGATAGTTGTCTTATATGTAATCATATCTCCTTATTTTTATAAATATACAAGGATTTCATTTTCTTTTACAGGATATAATGGCAAGTTCGGATGAGGTAAGTATTTTTTCTTAAAAGTCATGTGACCTATGTCATGTGACCTATGTTGTCTATAAACTGTACAGAAAGATACAGAAGTGCAGTATTCCTAGGGGGAGAACAGGAGAAATCAAGATTACTACAGTGAACAGAATTTCAAAGGGAAATAACTCATTTTTTAAAGCATTTTTAAAAGACATTGTATAAAGGATAACTGACATTTAAAGTTTTTTTTTTCTTGTTTCTTTGGTCAAATGTTGGTAAATTGTTTGAAGAATTTTCTGAATTTTATATATATAATTTTATGAAGTGAACTCCTCTAATTAGATAATGATCTATTTTTATTAAAGGATATATTTTATTACATTTAAAGTTGTTGGCATGGATAGAGAAGTTGCAGATCTATATTAGTTTGTGTCACTTGACAGCCTCTTGTTCTTATTGTTGAAGGCCGTACCGTTGCCTATAATTGCTTACATCCACTTCATTTGAACTTAAGTTGATAGTTGTCTCATTGGTAATCATATCTCCTTATTTTTATAAATATACAATGATTTCATTTTCTTTTACAGGATACAATGGCAAGTTGGGATGAGGTAAGTTTTTCTTCTTAAAAGTCAATGTCATGTGACCTATGTCATGTGACATATGTTGTCTATAAACGGTATATTAAGATACAGGCGTGCAATATTCTAAGGGAAAGAACAGGAGAAATCAAAATGACTACAGTGAATTTCAATATACAAAATTCCAGGAGACAAAAAGAAATGTAAGACATTGTAGGACATTCACAACTCTTTTAAGTCGAAAAGAATCTGACAACGCCATGGAAAAAAAATTAAAAACAATCAAAATTCAACAGTCTACATTACATGCATTAGTCATTTCAGGGCCTTTTATAGCTGACTATGCCATATGGGCTTTGATCATTGTTGAAGGCCGTACAGTGACCTATGGTTGTTATTTTCTGTGTCATTTGGTCTATTTTGTAGAATTGTCTCATTGGCAATCATACCACATCTTCTTTTTATATTAAAAACATTACATAGAAAACTAAAGACCTAGCAACACAAACCTCAACAAAAACTCAAAACTACTGCAGAATACAATTATGACAATTGTCTACAGACTTTTCTTAAAAAAAAAACAACTCTGAAATTATAGACAACAATGTCACTCCTTCTTGGTAATCACTGTATTTGGTATAAACTGTTGAAACTGTAAAAAATGTAGCTTGTTAAATTCAATTATTACATTTATAATACATTTGTATGTTCTAGAGGAAAATGTAAAAGCTTTGTTTTGCTTACAGAAACTTCTTACAGCTGCAAAGCAGGGGAATATAAAAGAAGTAAAATTATGTGTAAAGAACGGAGCTAGTTTGGAATGTGAATATGTAAGTGAAGTAAAATGTTTAGCACATATAAAATTATTTATTATATAGTACACACAATATAAATCAGTCAAATATTGCTCTTGTTTATGCTCAGTGATTGAATGTTAATTTTAGGTTATTGCAAATACTCTTGTCTCAAAATATTAAGAAACATCATTACGCAACCTGAATGTATATAGAACTCTTGTATTTAACAAAAACAGTGTGAAACTTCATTACACACCACCAAAATATATATAGCTCCTGTACTCAACACCAATACCCAGGACAAAAAGACAAACAACAGCTACAAACAAACATGAAATACTTCATTACACCAATGAATACCACTCCAGTTTGTATGTCAGAAAGTTTGCTGTCTGATACTTCATAACTGTATACAACTGAAATATTGTGATTTATTTTATTACACTGATGAATACCACTCCAGTTTGTATGTCAAAGGGTTCCTGTGTGATACTTTGTAACTGTAAACAACTGAAATATTGTGATTTACTTTATTACACTGATGAATACCACTCCAGTTTGTATGTCAGAAGGTTTGCTGTCTGATACTTCATAACTGCATACAATTCAAATAATGTGATTTACTTTATTACACTGATGAATACCACTCCAGTTTGTATGTCAAAGGGTTGCTGTCTGATACTTCCTAACTGTATACAACTGAAATTGTGTGATTTACTTTATTACACTGATGAATACCACTCCAGTTTGTATGTCAAAGGGTTGCTGTCTGATACTTCCTTACTGTATACAACTGAAATATTGTGATTTACTTTATTACAGATAACATATATAGTATTCTACACAAAAAAAACATAACATTGGTTAAAAAAAATCTTGCATGACCATGACTTGAGACATGACACCTGATTATACAACTTTCATTGACCACTCCTGTTCTAAACATGTCATATGACACCTGATTCTACAACATATATTAACCACTTATGTACTGAACATAACATGTGACATCTGATCATAAAACCTGCATTTACCACTCTTGTACTGAACATGACATGTGACACCTGATTTTACAGCATACATTTACCATGTTTACCACTCCTATACTGAACATGACATGTGACCCCTGATTATACAACATACATTTACCACCCTTTTACTGAACATGACATGTGACACCAGATCATACCACATACATTTACCTCTTCTGTACTGAACATGACATGTGACACCTGATTATACAACACTCATTAACCACTCCTTTATGAAACATGACATATGACATCTGATTGTACAACATTCATTTACCACTCCTGTTCTAAACATGACATGTGACATCTGCTCATACAACATTCATTTAACACTCTTATACTGAACATGACATATGCCACCTGATCATACAACATGCATTTACCGCTCTTGTTCTGAACATGACATGTACCATCTGATATAACAACATTTATTTACCATTCCTGTACTACGCATGATATGTGCCACTTGATCATGTACCCAATACCACCATGTGACATAGCAATTACTCTTAAACTCTCATACCTAACACCAGCATTTGAGCTAGCCATATCACTTTTATGCTCAACACCGACATGTGACATAGGAGTGACACTTTTATGCTCAACACCAACATGTGACATAGCAGTAAAACTATCATACTTAACACAAACATGTGACATAGTAATGCCATCCTTATATTTAACACCATCATGTGGCCTAGCCATAACACTCTTATACTCAACACCAACCTGTGACATTAACAGTACCAATTTTTTCTGCACCAGATTCGGATTTCAACAATAAATGTCGACAACACCAACATGTGACATAACAATGACACCCTTTACCTCAACACTAACATGTGACGTAGCAGTAACACTCTTTACCTCAACACCAACATGTGACATAGTAATGACATTCTTATAGTCAACACCAACATGTGACATAGCAATGACACTCTTATACTCAACACCAGCATGTGACGTAGCAGTGACACTCTTAACCTTAACACCAACATGTGACATAGCAATGACACTCTTATAGTCAACACCAACATGGGACATATCAATGACACTATTTACCTCAACACCAACATGTCACTAAGCAATGGCACTCTTTACCTCAACACCAACATGTGACATAGCAATTACAATCTTGACCTCAACACCAACATGTGACATAGCAGTGACAATCTTTACCTCAAGACCAACATGTGACATAGCAGTGACAATTTTTACCTCAACACAAACATGTGACATAGCAATGACACTCTTATAATCAACACCACCATGTGACATAGCAATGACACTCATTTGCTCAACACCAACATGTGACATATCAATGACACTCATTTGCTCAACAACAACATGTGACATAGCAATGACACTCTTATAATCAACACCAACATGTGACATAGCAATGACACTCTTTACCTCAACACCAACATGTCACTGAGCAATGACACTCTTTACCTCAACACCAACATGTGACATAGCTATGACAATTTTTACCTCAACACCAACATGTGCCATAGCAATGACACTCATTTGCTCAACACAAACATGTGACATAGCAATGACACTCTTATAATCAACACCAACATGTGACATAGCAATGACACTCTTTACCTCAACACCAACATGTGACGTAGCAGTAACACTCTTTACCTCAACACCAACATGTGACATAGTAATGACATTCTTATAGTCAACACCAACATGTGACGTAGCAATGACACTCTTATACTCAACACCAGCATGTGACGTAGCAGTGACAGTCTTAACCTTAACACCAACAGGTGACATAGCAATGACACTCTTATAGTCAACACCAACATGGGACATATCAATGACACTATTTACCTCAACACCAGCATGTCACTAAGCAATGGCACTCTTTACCTCAACACCAACATGTGACATAGGAATTACAATCTTTATCTCAACACCAACATGTGACATAGCAGTGACAATCTTTACCTCAAGACCAACATGTGACATAGCAGTGACAATTTTTACCTCAACACAAACATGTGACATAGCAATGACACTCTTATAATCAACACCAACATGTGACATATCAATGACACTCTTTACCTCAACACCAACATGTCACTGAGCAATGACACTCTTTACCTCAACATCAACATGTGACATAGCTATGACAATCTTTACCTCAACACCAACATGTGACATAGCAATGACATTCATTTGCTCAACACCAACATGTGACATAGCAATTACACTATTATAATCAACACCAATATGTGACATAGCAATGACACTCTTATAATAAACATCAACATATGACATAGCAATATCACTCTTTACCTCAACGCCAACATTTGATATAGCAAAGACACTCTTTACCTCAACACCAACATGTGACATAGCAATCACACTCTTAAACTCAACACCAACATATGACATAGCAGTGACACTCTTATAGTCAACACCAACATGTGACATAGCAGTGACACAATTTACCTCAACACCAGCATGTGACATAGCAATAACACTCTTATACTGAACACCAACATGTCACTTAACAATGATACTCTTTACCTCAACACCAGCATGTGACATAGCAATAAAACTCTTTACCACAACACCAATATTTGACATAACAATGACAATCTTTACCTCACCACCAATATGTGACATAGAAATGACACTCTTATAGTCAACACCAACATGTGACATAGCAGTGACACAATTTACCTCAACACCAGCATGTGACATAGCAATAACACTCTTATACTCAACACCAACATGTCACTTAACAATGACACTCTTTACCTCAACACCAACATTTGACATAGCAATGACAATCTTTACCTCTTATAATACCTTTATAATCCTGGTACTTTTGATAACTATTTACCTCAACACCAATATGTGACATAACAGTGACACTCTTATACTCAATATTAGCATGTGAAATAGCAATGACATTCTTATACTCAACACCAACATGTGACGTAGCAGTGACACTCTTTACCTCAACACCAACATGTGACATAGTAATAAGTTTACACTCTTATAGTCAACACCAACATGTGACGTAGCAATGACACTCTTATACTCAACACCAACATGTGACGTAGCAGTGACACTCTTTACCTCAACACCAACATGTGACATAGCAATGACACTCTTATAGTCAACACCAACATGGGACATATCAATGACACTCTTTACCTCAACACCAACATGTCACTGAGCAATGGCACTCTTTACCTCAACACCAACATGTGACATAGCAATTACAATCTTTACCTCAAGACCAACATGTGACATAGCAGTGACAATTTTTACCTCAACACCAACATGTGAATCAATGACACTCTACCTCAACACCAACATGTCACTGAGCAATGACATTCTACCCAACACCAACAAGTGACATAGCTATGACAATCTTTACCTCAACACCAATATGTGACATAACAATGACACTCTTATAGTGAACACCAACATGTGACATATCAGTGACACTCTTTACCTCAACACCAACATGTGACATAACAATGACACTCATTTGCTCAACACCAACATGTGACATAGCAATGACACTCTTATAATCAACACCAACATGGGACATAGCAATATCACTCTTTACCTCAATGCCAACATTTGATATAGCAAAGACACTCTTTACCTCAACACCAACATGTGACATAGCAGTGACACTCTTATACTCAACACCAACATGTGACATAGCAATGACACTCTTAAACTCAACACCAACATATGACATAGAAGTGACGCAATTTACCTCAACACCAGCATGTGACATAGCAATAAAACTCTTTACCTCAACACCAACATTTGACAAAGCAATGACAATCTCTACCTCAACACCAATATGTGACATAACAATGACACTCTTATAGTCAACACCAACATGTGACATAGCAGTGACACAATTTACCTCAACACCAGCATGTGATATAGCAATACAACTCTTATACTCAACACCAACATGTGACATAGCAATGACACTCTTATACTCAACACCAACATGTCACTTAACAATGACACTCTTTACCTCAACACCAACATTTGACATAGCAATGACAATCTTTACCTCAACACCAATATGTGACATAGCAGTGACACTCATATACTCAATATTATCATGTGACATAACAATGACACAACTACCTCAACACCAGCATGTGACATATCACTGACAACCTTTACCTCAACACCAACATGTGACATAGCAGTGACACTCTTATACTCAACACCATCATGTGACATAGCAATGATATTATTACACTCATCATAAACAAGTGACAGATCACACTTATTAGCCATGCAAATTTGAAAAAAATACAAACATTGCTTATTGCAGTTCTTCACTTATACTCACCACAAACAAAAGCCATTGCTATATTACACTTATACTCACCACATACACCATTGCTATATTACCCTTATACTCAGCACAAACATTCACCATTGCTATATTACCCTTATACTCAGCACAAACATACACTATTGCTATATTACCCTTATACTCACCACATACACAATTGCTATAATACCCTTATACTCACCACAAACATACACCATTGATATATTACCCTTATACTCAGCACAAACAAACATCATTGCTATATTACCCTTACACTCATCAAAAACATCTATTGTTTTATTACCCTTATACTCACCAAAACATACACCATTGCTATATTAGCCTCACACTTAATACAAACATACACCATTGCTATATTACCCTTATACTCAGCACAAAGATACACCATTGCTATATTACCCTTACACTCACCACAAATATACACCATTGCTATATTACCCTTATACTCAACACAACATACACCATTGCTATTTTACCCTTATACTCACCATAAAGATACACCATTGCTATATTACCCTTATACTCAACACAAACATACACCATTGCTATAATACCCTCATACTTAGCACAAACATACACCATTGCTATATTACCGTTATATTCACCACACACATACACCATTGCTATATTACCCTTATACTCACCACAAACATTAACCATTGCTATATTACCCTTATACTCAACACAAACATACACCATTGCTATATTACCGTTATACTCACCAAAAACATACACCATTGCTATATTACCCTTTTACTCACCAGAAACATACACCATTACTATATTACCCTTATACTCACCAAAAACATACACCATTGCTATATTACCCTTATACTCAGCACAAACACACCATTGCTATATTACCCTTATACTCACCACAAACATACTCCATTGCTATATTACCCTTATACTCACCACATACACCATTGCTATATTACCCTTATACTCACCACAAACGTACTCCATTGCTATATTACCCTTATACTCACCACATACACCATTGCTATATTACCCTTATTCTCACAACAAACATACACCATTGCTATATTACCCTTATACTCTCCACAAACATACATCATTGCTATATTACCCTTATACACAACAACTCATAAGATATGAAGCAGCTGGTAGACACCCAACATTTTACATGGAAATACCATTGAATATTTTCTAAGCTTTGATCATTATTTTGAATTTACACAAAGTCATGTTGTTAATCAGACAGGTTTAATGGACAACAAATATTTGTTAGAATTATATAAAGTGGGGTCTCATTTTATTCGTAACACAGAACTGAATCAGATAGTAAAGGTTTTATTTTGTTTTTTAAAAAATAACAAATTCTTGATAGAATTATATAAAGTGGGGTCTTATTTTTCTTGTCTCTTTGTACTGAATCAGAAAATATCACTTGTTTTAATGTTTCTTAATTTTTTTTTTTTCAACTTTTGATCATTCTATGTAATCATTGTTAATCAGACAGGTTTAATAGACAACAAATATTTGATAGAATTATATAAAGTGGGGTCTCATTTTAATTGTCTTGTCCAGCTGAGTCCATTGATATAAATATTGTTTATGTTTCTTGAAAAAAAGTTTTTTTTTTAACCTGACAGTTCTGATGGAAGTTCTGACATCTCACAATAAATCATGTTGTTTATTTGTTGTTTATGTAGAATATAAATACAAGTGTGACTGGTCATTTTATTCAGTTTTGACCACAGATTCATGTGATATATATTTTGTTTATATTTATTACACAACATTGTCCAGTTTATGACACAAGTTTTGATGTCTGTTATATGTTGATATTACAGTTTGGATGGACACCATTAATGTTGGCGGCTCAGGGAGGACACCTGGAGGTCGTGACTTTCCTAGTCAGTCACGGAAGTCAGTTAGAAGTTACATCCAGGGTAATGATAGATATAATGACCTTACTCTCACCAAACATCACTTTATATAGAATCTACACAAAATCATGTTGTTAATCAGAAAGGTTTAATGGACAACAAATATTTGTTAGAATTATATAAAGTGAGGTCTCATTTTATTCGTAACACAGAACTGAATCAGATAGTTAAGGTTTTATTTTGTTTCCTGATGAAAAATTATTTTGTAAACATCTGATTTTAATGAGAAGTTGATGAGAACAAGTTGTGTTAACTTCTTTAGTCAGATAATGTTAATTCTACAGATCTTATGTAAAACATCTTTTAAAAATAACAAATACTTGACAGAATTATATAAAGTGGGATCTTATTTTTCTTGTCTCTTCGCACTGAATCAGAAAATATAACTCGTTTTAATGTTTCTTGAATTTTTTTTTTTTTTAACCTGACAGTTCTGATGGAAGTTCTGACATCTCACAATAAAACATGTTATTTATTTGTTGTTTATGTAGAAAATAAATACAAGTGTGACTGGTCATTTTATTCAGTTTTGACCACTGATTCATGTGATATATATTTTGTTTATATTTATTACACAACATTGTCCAGTTTATGACACAAGTTTTGATGTCTGTTATATGTTGATATTACAGGGAGAAATAACACCATTAATGTGGGCGGCTGCGGGACGCCACCTTGAGGTAGTGACTTACCTAGTCAATCAGGGAAGTCAGTTAGAGGCCACACACCTGGTAATGAAAGATTTAATCATCTTACTCTGACCAAACATCACTTTATACAGAATCTACACAAAATCATGTTGTTAATCAGACAGGTTTAATGGACAACAAATATTTGTTAGAATTATATAAAGTGGGGTCTCATTTTATTCGTAACACAGAACTGAATCAGATAGATAAGGTTTTATTTTGTTTCTTGACGAAAAATTATTTTGTTAACATCTGATTTTAATGAGAAGTTGATGAGAAAAAGCTGTGT
The DNA here is from genome assembly GCA_037788925.1 of Mytilus galloprovincialis. Classification (NCBI taxonomy): domain Eukaryota; kingdom Metazoa; phylum Mollusca; class Bivalvia; order Mytilida; family Mytilidae; genus Mytilus; species Mytilus galloprovincialis. Next base: position 466,347 of record CM075338.1, on the reverse strand, counting down.
TAACATCTTTAGTCAGATAATGTTAATTCTACAGATCTAATGTTAAACAGCTTTTAAAAATAACAAATACTTGACAGAATTATATAAAGTGGGGTCTTATTTTTCTTGTTTCTTCGTACTGAATCAGAAAATATTACTCGTTTTAATGTTTTTAAAAAAAAGTTTTTTTTAAAACTTTGATCATTCTACTGAATCATTGTTACTCAGACAGATTTAATGGACAACAAATATTTGTTAGAATTATATAAAGTGGGGTCTCATTTTAATTGTCTTGTCCAGCTGAGTCCATTGATATAAATATTGTTTATGTTTCTTGAAAAAAGTTTTTTTTTAACCTGACAGTTTTGATGGAAGTTCTGACATCTCACAATAAAACATGTTGTTTATTTGTTGTTTATTTAGAATATAAATACAAGTGTGACTGGTCATTTAATTCAGTTTTGACCACTGATTCATGTGATATATATTTTGTTTATATTTATTACACAACATTGTCTAGTTTATGACACAAGTTTTGATGTCTGTTATATGTTGATATTACAGAGAGGATGGACACCATTAATGTGGGCGGCTGGGAGAGGACACCTGGAGGTCGTGACTCACCTAGTCACTCTCGGAAGTCAGTTAGAAGCCACAGACCAGGTAATGATAGATATAATCACTTTACTCTGACCAAACATCACTTTATACAGAATCTACACAAAATCATGTTGTTAATCAGACAGGTTTAATTGACAACAAATATTTGTTAGAATTATATAAAGTGGGGTCTCATTTTATTCGTAACACAGAACGGAATCAGATAGTTAAGGTTTTATTTTGTTTCCTGACGAAAAATTATTTTGTTGACATTTGATTTTAAGAAGTTGATGAGAACAAGTTGTGTTAACATCTTTAGTCAGATAATGTTAATTCTACAGATCTAATGTAAAACATCTTTTAAAAATAACAAATACTTGACAGAATTATATAAAGTGGGGTCTTATTTTTCTTGTCTCTTCGTACTGAATCAGAAAATATAACTCGTTTGAATGTTTCTTGAAAAAAGTTTTTTTTTCAAATTTGATCATTCTACTGAATCAACATAAAATCATGTTGTTAATCATACATGTTAAATGGACAACAAATACTTGTTTGACTTATATAAAGTGAGGGTTGCTATTATTTGACTTGTTACACTTATATAATTAAGAGTTTACTATTTTTTTACCTGTTTTGTTTCACTGAATCAGAAAATATGCATTGAATTTATATATCATAATCTACCATTTAATAGTTTATACACAAATATAATTGGATTTTTTCTTACCCGATGTTATATTTCTTACATTTGGTAAATTGTTTGACTCCTCTCATGATTTTGTTATCACACTCCATTAACATGTTTATATTTTTATATTGTTATAGACTGGACGCACAGCTTTACATTATGCTGCTGAGTTTGGAAGGATTGATGTAACAAAATGGTTAACAGATAAAGGATGCAGTCCTTGGGTGAAAACAAAAGAGGTAACATTCAGTTTTATTCTTATTAAATAGATAGATATTTTTTTCTCTTAAAACTAAATACAAGTCAACAGAAAAAGTACAAATACAATATAAATACAATTACCATAGTTGAGGGTAAACAGCTGCAGATAAAATATAATAAAGTACAACTTTTAAGTTTATGATAAAATACCTGTATAATAAACAGATTAAACTAAATATGAAAAAATCAGTCTGTGCTTAACTTTTACATGGAGGGAAAAACCTTTTTATTAATACACTTAATGAATAATACCAACAGTTTTCTTAAGGAGACTCGCGGGTATAAGATTTTCAGAAAAAAATTTAACAATAATTTTTCATTACAAATTTCATTTATTACCTTAAGTAGTTATTACTTTATCATTATGGTACAAGAATCATTCCAAAAAATCAATTCATGTTGGCCTCAGGTGACTTTTAAAATGTAGATATCATTGAAAAGGCTCCAAATTATCTCCCTTTGGTGCAAAAATGCAATTTTTTGGCATTAAAATTGAAATATCTTTTTTAACTCATATATTTTATATTGTTGTTTTCGAAAAAGCTGTACATAAATATGTACTAAACACACCTAACACTCATCCTACACTACTGACACAACTACCATCTCATCATACTCCACCAACACACCTAACACCAATCCTACACTACTGACACAACTACCATCTCATTATACTCCACCAACACACCCTACACCAATCCTTCACTACTGACACAACTACCATCTCATTATACTCCACCAACACACCCTACACCAAGCATATACTACTGACGCAACTACCATCTCACCATACTCCACCAACACACCCTACATCAATCATATACTACTGACACAACTACCATCTCATCATACTCCACCAACACATCTATCACCAATCCTACACTACTGACACAACTACCGTCTGATCATACTCCACCAACACATCTATCACCAACCCTACACTACTGACACAACTACCATCTCATCATACTCCACAAACACACCTAACACCAATCATACACTTCTGACACAACAAGCATCTCATCATACTCCACCAACACACCCTACATCATTCATATACTACTGACTTAACTACCATATCATCATACTCCACCAACACATCTATCACTAATCCTACACTACTGACACAACTAATATCTCATCATACTCTACCAACACATCTATCACCAACCCTACACTACTGACACAACTACCATCTCATCATACTCCACCAAAACACCCTACATCAATCATACACTACTGACACAACTACCATCTCATCATACTCCACCAATACACCCTACATCAATCATACACTACTGACACAACTACCATCTCATCATACTCCACCAACACACCCTACATCAATCATACACTACTGACACAACTACCATCTCATCATACTCCACCAATACACCCTACATCAATCATACACTACTGACACAACTACCATCTCATCATACTCCACCAACACATCTATCACCAATCCTACACTACTGACACAACTACCGTCTGATCATACTCCACCAACACATCTATCACCAACCCTACACTACTGACACAACTACCATCTCATCATACTCCACAAACACCAATCATACACTTCTGACACAACAAGCATCTCATCATACTCCACCAACACACCCTACATCAATCATATACTACTGACACAACTACCATCTCATCATGCTCCACCAACACACCTAACACCAATCATACACTTCTGACACAACTACCATCTCATCATACATGTACTCCACCAACACACCTAACACTAATCAAACACTTCTGACACAACAAGCATCTCATCATACTCCAACAACACACCCTACATCAATCATATACTACTGACACAACTACCATCTCAGCATACTCCACCAACACACCTAACACCAATCATACACTTCTGACACAACTACCATCTCATCATACTCCACCAACACACCTAACACCAATCATACACTTCTGACACAACTACCATCTCATCATACTCCACCAACACACTTACACCAATCATACACTTCTGACACAACAAGCATCTCATCATACTCCACCAAAACACCCTACATCAATCATATACTACTGACACAACTACCATCTCATCATACTCCACCAACACACCCTACATCAATCATATACTACTGACACAACTACCATCTCATCATACTCCACCAACACTCCTAACACCAATCATACACTACTGACACAACTACCATCTCATCATACTCTACCAACACACCTAACACCAATCATACACTACTGACACAACTACCATCTCATCATACTCCACCAACACACCCTACATCAATCATATACTACTGACACAACAACCATCTCATCATACTCCACCAACACACCCTACATCAATCATACACTACTGACACAACTACCATCTCATCATACTCCACCAACACATCTAACACCAATCCTATAATCCTACGTTGAAAGACAAAATTATTTTATGCTGTGACTCTGTACCTATGTATCTTGTTATACTTTGAATGACAAAATTATTTTATTTATTAACATGATTAATATAACTTTTACTGTTAACCCACTTTTTTTGTGATTTACATTTGACGTGACTCTGTACTTGTGTATCCTGTCATACTTTGAACCACACTAGTATTTTATTTATTATCATTACTTTAACGGTTAAGTCAGTTTTTGTTATATCTATTCTGCGTGACTGTATTTATGCATCACGTCATACTTTGAACGACAAAATTATTTCATGTCTACCTGTGCGAATTTCAAACGCTCAATTTTACACGAGTACTCAAAACCCTCCTTCCTTGATGGGTGCATTTTACATAAACAAATAAAATCGTATAATATAAGCAAAATGAGGATGTTAATTTGATGTATGCCTTTTTGTGCTTCTTCGTTACATTTGTTGTTTTTATAGTGATTAAGATGATAACACAATGTTGACTGCTGTACCCCTATTTTTGACATTTTTACCTATTGTGTCTGTTTGCTTTGTTCACGCATCGGTGACAATATAATGGAATTTGATGCTACTGTCATACAAGTGAGAGGTTTAGCTAGCTATAAAATCAGGTTCAATCCACCATTTTCTACATTTGAAAATGCCTGTACCAAGTCAGGAATATGACAGTTCTTGTCCATTTGTTTTTGATGCGTTTTGTTATTTGATTTTGCCATGTGATTATGGACTTTCCAAATTGATTTTCCTCTGAGTTCAGTATTTTTGTGATTTTACTTTCTACTGACACAACAACTATCTCATCATACTCCACCAACACACCCTATACCAATCATATACTACTGACACAACAACCATGAAAGGGAAGGGGATTGTAGTTACGACGTAAGGATCATATCCGATATCATTTGTGACACAACTACTATCTCATCATACTCCACCAACACACCTTACACCAATCATACACTACTGACACAACTACCATCTCATAATACTCCACCAACACACCTAACACCAATCATACACTACTGACACAACTACATTCTTATCATACACCACCAACACACCTAACACCAATCCTACATTACTGACACAACTACCATCTCATCATACTCCACCAACTCACCTAACACCAATCCTACATTACTGACACAACTACCATCTCATCATACTCTACCAACACACCTAACACCAATTCTACATTACTGACACAACTACCATCTCATCATACTCCACCAACACACCTAACACCAATCCTACACTACTGACATAACTACCATTTCATCATACTCTGCCAACACACTTAACACCAATCCTACATTACTGACACGACTACCATCTCATCATACTCTACCAACACACCCTATACCAATCGTACACTACTGACACGACTACCATCTTATCATACTGTACCAACACACTAAACACCAATCATACACTACTGACACAACTACCATCTTATCATACTCTACCAACACACTAAACACCAATCATACACTATTAACAAAACTACCATATAATCACATTCCACCAATACACCTTACACCAATTATACACTATTAGCAAAAATACCATATAATCATACTCCAGCAACTCATCTTACTTCAATCTAATCACATTTCACCAAGACACCCTACACCAATCATTCAATATTTTCTTTAACATCATAATCTCAAATATTATTGACTGGTTTTTATTTCAAGTACTGTATATATAGAAAAGACAACATTCTGCATTACATAGGTAAAATTAATGCAACAGTTACCTATTACTTAATGTTTTACAGTTTTTGAAATAAAAGATATATATGTGTATAATAAATGAAAGATTATTTGATTATATTTCAGGGTAAGACTCCTTATGATCTGGTAACAATATCAAGGTATTGTTCTGAAGAGAAAAAGAAAGAAGTGATGGACTTCCTTAAGGTAAATATCTTTGTCTTACTTTAAAAGATATTCACAGATTATAAGAGACAAAACAGACTTGGTACAAAGAAATTACAATAAAAGGGTTTTCAATGTCATTGTAGTATTTTTTGTCAGTTAACAATGTAAGTTGACAATTCCAAGCTTGTTGCCTAATATACATGTTGGCATATATGTGAAAGACAAATGTTTAAAATCTGTTCTCATCTGTTGGATGTCTCTTATTTTTTGTGTCATCAGCTTGGTATCTCCTTGGTATATACACTACAGTCCAGGTGGACTTTGTCATTTCCACTCGCCCACAGTGGACAAACCAATGCCGTCCACTTTCTGTCCATCGTGGGCGTAGTGCCCACCCTATGCCGTGGACATTGGTGGGCGTAGTGCCCACCCTATACCGAGGTTTAGTTTAACATAGGACTCTATGGGAAATGTATACAAATGACTTCTTCTAGAGAACCACTGAATGGAATGAAACTAAACATAGCATGAATGTTCCTTATGAGATGCTGACCAAATGTTGTTACTTTGTCTCCGATCCATCATCCAAGATGGCTGCCAGGGGGGGGGGGGGCTAAGTTTAACATAGGACCCTATGGGAAATGCATACAAAAGTCTTCTTCTAGAGAACCACGGAATTGAATGAAATCAAACATAGCATGAATAGTCCTTTTTATGAGGTGCTGGCCAAGTGTTGTTACTTTGTAGCCAAATTTTATCTATTTTTATATGATTTCAAAAACCCAAGTAGAGTCAGGTGAGCGATACAGGCTCTAATGAGAGCCTCTAGTTGTCCTTCATGTCCTTGTGGTTGAAATATTGATATTTTTTGGTCTGACTTTTGACCTCAATTTCAAAAAATTGTGACCACTCTGGATTTTACGACCAAACTTTTCTTATTGTACACATTATTCCTCCTTGCACTGATATATAAGTTAGGTATGTATTTTTCCGGAACATTAAAATTTTTAAAAATGAACTCTGGTTGCAGTTCTCATTACACGCATACTGTCTGTTTTATTCTTTTTATTTTGTATGTCGTCAGTCATGGAGCAGTTTCTGGTGGGAGTTGGGGAGGGGAGTGGGGGGCGGGTCTTATATTTTTTCTATTTTTTAGAAAAAAATATTTTTTGATTCTGATTTTTGAAAAAAAATAATTCTGGCAAGTAACTAGAGTAGAGAACGACCGTTATATTTGTAGGGGCTGAAATAAAAATGCAGGACAGGTCATCCAAGATTGAAAATGGCATCAATTGTAGAGCTGTATGCAGCTCTTTCTAAAAGAAGGGGTAATTATCTGCAGATATAGCATATATCACTTACAGCATTGTGTTAATAATTCCTGAAATAAATAATTTGATTCCAAATTTTAAGAGACTGAACGAAAAAAAAAATAGCTAGAAATGGAAGACAAAAATATTTGCGGACGAGAAAATTGAACATGCCCTTCCCCAGCCCATTTTCAATTTAAATGGCTGGTCCCTTAGTTCAAAATTTCAGCCCAAAACTTTTTTTATAGGAAGTGACCACTCCTTTGGTGCATATGCATGCAAAGCTTAAGAAAGCAGTAACTGACAATTTGTATTAATCCGGATCATTGTTTAGAATAACCTAAATAACAAAAAAGGGGGAATTCCTTGTACTCTTTGTACTTTGGGAAAAATGAAGAAAAAAAACGAATACCGAATACTCAACAGAAAACTTCATATAAACTATTGTTCTTTCGCAGAATAAACGGTAAATAATCAAATAAGAAAGATATAATGATATAATTGTATAATTCCAGCGTATTAAATTCCAACTTTTATTAAGGCGTACTATTTTTTTTTCGCGGACCAAATATCTGAAATAATACCAGCGATTTCGCATACTAAATGAGAGTTAGGGCAAGACCCTTTGATTCTAGGATCAGAGATGGCAGATTTTGTAAATAAATTTATTGGTCCGGAAAAAAATAGTAGTAAATATGCTTGCTTCCATCTAAAAAAAACCTGGCCTCCACCTAAAAAAAACCTGGCCTCCAAATTCTATTATACAGTAATGTGATACATGTGTAATACATAATCTTGCGTGTAGCAGTTGATTTTTTTTTTCGAAAATAAAAATCTGATTGACCAAATCTGCCAGGCCGGCCCCCTCAGAATAAATGGTTGCCTCCTTATACTCTTCTCAAAGACACATGATCGATACCCGCTATAACGGCGATATAAAATAAATTAATATATAGGAAAAAGACGGGACAAAAAGAGGGGGGTCAACTGATTTTTCTTATTATTTGTTGCAAATTTCCCATACAGTCCCTTGCAAGAAATTTGCAACAAATAAAAAAAAAAAACTTTGCCCCAGTCCGACCATTTAACATGAAAAGGGGGCGGGGCATGCTGTTTCTTTCGGAAATAATATATTGATTCTGAATTTTGAGAAAACAATTAATCTGGCCAGGTAAGGAAGAAAAATCTAATCTTGGATAATTATCACAAAATATAATGTTAAATTTGAAACCATGAATTAATCATGCTATCATTCCACGTGACTATTAAAAGTGTACAAGGTGATCACCACAGGTATACATTTATACTTACTTTTTCGTTTTAATCCGTACATAGGCACTTCCCATATATAAGTTAAAAATACATAGTCTTATATATCCATCCTTATACTTGAAAGCTCATATTTTATCATTGTTTTCTAATAAAGGAAACTTTTTGAGGTGTCAAGGGGTATTTTAGTCGATTATTCGATTTTAATGAGCTTTATCCAATAGCAAAATCACCCCTCCCAATACGTTCGTTCGTCATTATTCGTCGGTTCGTGATCTCACCGGTTACCTCTAATACGACTTTCCGTCCTGATTGTGCATGAGATTTTTGCCACAACACGTTAAGCAACCAAAAAATTAAATGTGTCTATTAGAAAAATACTCAATTATGATGAAATATAGAAACTGAGACTACAATGGAGATATATTCATTATTCATACTTTATTTAAATTCCATCAAGGCTTTCTAACAGGAACCGTATGCAAAATGGCTTGTGTACTCAAGTTAAGATAAAATGTTCCGAACGGACTTAGATTTTTCTACACTTTCAACGATGAGTTACGTTACAAAACGGAACCTTGCTTCAGTATAAGAATGTTTAGTAGTATAACCAAAAGTGGACAACGCTTTCAAAAGGGGGTTTTGATCCATGAGAAAGCCACATTTTATTTTAAATTTGTTCTGTAATTTCATTTACCGTTTTCAAAAGACATAAATTGAATGGAAAATTTTACGACTTTGTAGAGATTTCTCAATCTGTTTTAAATATAACATGGTTGAAACAAAACTTTAAGGTTTTTTTTATGTTTTTTTTTGTTTTTTGCAAAACCATATATGTTTATTATATGACCGCAAAAATTGAAAATTTTTTGGTCGTATATTGGTATGATGTTGGCGTCGTCGTCTGCGTCGTCGTCGTCGTCCAAATACTTTTAGTTTTCGCACTCTAACTTTTGTAAAAGTTAATAGAAATCTATGAAATTTTAACACAAGGTTTATGACCACAAAAGGAAGGTTGGGATTGATTTTGGGAGTTTTGGTCCCAACATTTTAGGAATTAGGGGCCAAAAAGGGCCCAAATAAGCATTTTATTGGTTTTCGCACTATAACTTTAGTTTAAGTAAATAGAAATCTATGAAATTTTGACACAAGGTTTATGACCACAAAAGAAAAGTTGGGATTGATTTTGGGAGTTTTGGTTCCATCAGTTTAGGAATTAAGGGCCAAAAGAGGGCCCAAATAAGCATTATTCTTGGTTTTCGCACAATAACTTTAGTATAAGTAAATAGAAATCAATGAAATTTAAACACAAGGTTTATGACCACAAAAGGAAGGTTAAGATTGATTTTGGGAGTTGAGGTTCCAACAGTTTAGGAATTAGGGGCCAAAAAGGGGCCCAAATAAGCATTATTCTTGGTTTTCGCACCATAACTTTAGTATAAGTAAATAGAAATCTATGAAATTTTAACACAAGGTTTATGACCACAAAAGGAAGGTTGGGATTGATTTTGGGAGTTTTGGTCCCAACATTTTAGGAATTAGGGGCCAAAAAGGGCGCAACTAAGCATTTTATTGGTTTTCGCACTATAACTTTAGTTTAAGTAAATAGAAATCTATGAAATTTTGACACAAGGTTTATGACCACAAAAGGAAGGTTGGGATTGATTTTGGGAGTTTTGGTTCCATCAGTTTAGGAATTAAGGGCCAAAAGAGGGCCCAAATAAGCATTATTCTTGGTTTTCGCACAATAACTTTAGTATAAGTAAATAGAAATCAATGAAATTTAAACACAAGGTTTATGACCACAAAAGGAAGGTTGAGATTGATTTTGGGAGTTGAGGTCCCAACAGTTTAGGAATTAGGGGCCAAAAAGGGGCCCAAATAAGCATTATTCTTGGTTTTCGCACCATAACTTTAGTATAAGTAAATAGAAATCTTTGAAATTTAAACACAAGATTTATAACCATAAAAAGAAGGTTGGCTTTGATTTTGGGAGTTTTGGTCCTAACAGTTTAGGAATAAGGGGTCCAAAGGGTCCAAAATTGAACTTTGTTTGATTTCATCAAAAATTGAATAATAAATTGGGGTTCTTTAATTTGCCGAATCTAACTGTGTATGTAGATTCTTAATTTTTGGTCCCGTTTTCAAATTGGTCTACATTAAGGTCCAAAGGGTCCAAAATTAAACTTAGTTTGATTTTAACAAAAATCGAATTCTTGGGCTTTTTTGATATGCTGAATCTCAAACATGTACTTAGATTTTTGATTATGGGCCCAGTTTTCAAGTTGGTTCAAATCAAGATCCAAAATTATTATATAAAGTATTGTGCAATAGCAAGAAATTTTCAATTGCACAGTATTCAGCAATAGCAAGAAATTTTCAATTGCACAGTATTGTGCAATAGCAAGAAATTTTCAATTGCCACTATTGCGCAATAGCAAGAAATCTTCAATTGCACAGTATTGTGCAATAGCAAATATTTTCAATTGCACAGTATTGCGCAATAGCATGAAATATCTAATTGCACAATATTGTGCAATAGCAAGAAATTTTCAATTGGAGTTATCTTTCTTTGTCCAGAATAGTAGTTGAATCAACTTAAATCATTGTTTTATACAATATACAATGTATATTCACTTTTACTACCAACTGATAAATTAAAACAATCTTTACCATTCAGTGATAACAAGCACTTTATTTTACATTTTAATATTTTATGATGTATTTAAATGAGTAGCTTTTGTTGCAAACTGCATTAGAAATTTGAATCGAGATGAGTTTAAGAAAAAAGGTAAAGGGGGATGTGAAAAAAAATGGGGGGGGGGTAAATTTTTCCTATTTCAGATTTCATAAATAAAAAGAAAATTTCTTCAAACATTTTTTCAACAGCATAGTGAATTGCTCAAAGGCAAATAAAATATTTTAAGTTCATTAGACCACATTCATTCTGTGTCAGAAATCTATGCTGTGTCAACTATTTAATCACAATCCAAATTTAGATATGAATCCAGCTTGAATCAACCTCTGCGGTCGTATAAAGCTGCACCTTGCGGAGCATCTGGTTACTTTTCAAATGAAACTGTCTGTTTTTGTTTACCAAGTAAACTTGTACATGTATATGTTTATTTGACTTTAATAAACTGTTACATCTATCCCCATCGCTCATCACCTTGAGACGACTCTTTAAAGATCAAACAAAAAATCAACACGCTAAGGCCAATTAAAATTAATTGATAGATTTTCATCCCCGCCCGCCCCTCTGAAATCGTCCCGCCCCGATTTTTTTTATTTTGAAAAATTAACGATTTCCGGATTAGTTCATCTCCGTTTCCGGTAACCGTCAAAAATTTTGTTTCCTTTCTAACTTCCTGTTTCAATTTTCGGTTTTCGTATTACTTCGAGTAATTAAAAAAGATTCTGCAGCTCTACGATGACAAAATCGTCTACCGAGAATAGAGATTGATTTCAAGAAGGGCATGAAATAATCGGGTTACAAGTTATACGCTGTGTCCAAGATGGCAAATCGCGGTATGACACAAATTTCTGTGATTAAGAAAACTGTGAATTTTTTTATTGATAAAATGACTTTGTGGCAGGAATTGTGGACTATGAATTATACCCAAAGAGCTCGAATCGTGGAACACATTCGTACAAAACCATAACTGTATAATTAAAATGACGCAAGCACGAACTTGTTAGATTTATGACAGTACAATTGAGTTCAAAAAGTCGGCAAACATACACTTAGATTTACCCATGGCTTTTTTAATGACAAACAGCACAAACACCTTCTGTCCCAATACCCTTAAGGTGGTACCCAACACTTTCACTTAAATTAATTTGGCTCGTTTAATTTTCATAAAATTTTGTCAAAGTATTTACTTTGACACTTTAACAAAAATATAAAAATTTAAAAAAATTTGAACCAATCGTTTTGTCAGAAAAATTACACTGGTTTATAATATAGCAATTTGATAAACGCCAATTTTGATCATTGAGAAGCTTAATATTGCTTTTACAACACAACGTAATTAAAACGTTTAGCTGACTTTACAGAGTTATCTCCCTGTAGTGTTAGGTACCACCTTAATAGAGCCATTAAACATCTTCTCTTTTTTGGTTAAGTTCATGTTTTACATATTAATCATACAAGCACCAACCCTTTCGTTTTCAAAACAGTTTCATTTTATTCTGAACTCGTAATTCTTTAGTTGCATATTTGTTTCATTTTATGGAGACAAAAAAATGGTCGCTTAAAAAGACACTAAATTTGGTGAAGATAGTCTAACTGAGGGGAGTATGCTTCTTTTATGTTTTTGCTGTTTAGGCTTCTAAAGCAGCTATTACATGTAGAACAGTGGTTGCCAATTACAGATTTTTATTCATGTTAAGATTTGAAATATTATGTACCATTCCTTATATGTATATACATAATATAAACTTATTATTACTCTTGAATATTTGAAGAACACGTCACAAGAGGGTTTCAAAAGAAATAAAAATTCGGATGAAAATCTACTAATTTTAGTTGGCCTAATTTGTAAAGAATCAAATCGTCGGTCGTGGATAAATAATACCATGTAACGGCGCGTCATGATAAGGTGGGAAATTGACTTCATCGCACACTGAATTATGGCTGAGAAAGGTACTACTAAAGTAAAACCTATTCTCATGTATAATTCTGAATTTTGGTAAATTGATTTTTATGAAAAAATAATAAGAGCTGAAAGACGACCACAACTTAAAGACATGAGTAAATTTGATATTCTAGCAATGATTGATAATAGCCAAATGGAGAAGACACATTTAAAATTTTGCAAATATATACTGGGGCTTAGTAAACAATATGTCAATATAGCTGCAAGAGCAGAACTAGCTCAGTATCCCATAGGTGTCTTTATTAAAGTCAATCATTGAAGTATTTAGCAAGAATTTCTAGTGATGAAAATAACAATTTATTATTTGATGCTTTCTGTTTATCTAAATGGCTTAGCACAAACGGTATATTTTCATGGTTTTAATATTTAGAAAATATAGCTCATGCAAGTAAATTAGAAATAAATAAAATACAGGATATAAACTATAAACATTGATAAACAAGAGAAGATTTTATTCTCAAAAAATATTAAAAAAAAAAAAAAGATAGCTTTGGAAATATTTTCTTTGAAAAATTAAAATTAACTAATGACACCAGTAAAATAAAGACAAAATATGAAATAGACAAATACATTTCTAAAAATAGTTTTGAAAATAGAAAATTATTATGTAAAATGCGAGTAAGCCGACCATTTCTTGGAAATAGAGAGGGGTAGATATAAAAGAATTCAAAGAGAAAATAGAATATTTTAACATTTTAATATAAATTCGGTTGAAGATGAAACCCACTTTTTCTTAAAAATGTAAAATTAATAAATCTTACGTAATCAGCTTGAAAATGATATAAATAATATATGCCCAGAATACTTTAAATTGTCTGAAACAGATAGATTACAATTAATTCTATCTTCATTTCATATTATGCAGCTGACTGTTCCGTTCATTAAAAAGTCATTTAAGAATTGAATGCTCTTTTTTGTAAATTTATTGGGGTGTAAAAGCGTTGACCGAAGTACATTTTGTATGAAGCGCGGAAGCACTTCTTACTAAATATGTGCGCACGGTCAACGCTTTTACAACCCTATAAAATTACACAAAAAAAAAAGCATTCAATACTTATAATTACATTTTTACCTATAGAATCATGAAAACACACCTTTTATAAAGTTTTTATTTCATTTACCTGTGCACTTTATTGTCATGATTGTGGGACCTCGTGTCATCATGAATGAAAAAGTTTTATTGTGTGATACAACTGCTTAAGGAATAACACGTTATGTGCAGTTAGCCAATCAGAATAACGTATCATAATGAAACATGAATCTAATGTAATTATTTATATATGATATTTAATATGTTAATTTTTCCATTGTGTATTATTTTATTGTATTGTTTGTATATGCCTTAAATGTGCATTTCATACATAAAAAAAATAATTCTATCCAATTCTTTATTACTCTAACCACAGATATGATGCTTATCAGTGCAATAAATACAAATATATATTTTTTATATGACCATGATGACCATATGACATACTACATCAGAGAAGCAAATAAACATCAAGAATTGACAAATAACAGTTCGGTCCTAGGATTAAGTGCATTTATCAAGAGTTTACACAAATTACGCAAATCTTTTATATTTTCAGTACTGAGGAGTTGCACTAATTTGAACGACAACGGACGTCAATAATAATATGGTTTCATGAACTGCCTACTTAAGTCTCTAAAGCTTTCACATTGTAAAACAAAATGGAATTCATCTTCAGTACTATTCAGTGTTCTCCCCAGAAATTTTGGATAGCATCACATTTTGCGTAAAAAAAAATAACTATTTTTTTTTTAATGTCATTTTGTATTTTTTTTTAATGTCATTTGTCGCGTCGCGTTGATGCTTTATTTCCTTTAAATGTTTTAGTTTATATTGTTTAATTCATAACTGAGAATACAATTAAACTATAACAACAAAAACAGTTGTTTCAGTTTATGGTTTCTTTATTCATTTATAGTTGCAGAATTATTTTTTTCCACTTGTGCCAAATAAAAATAAATATGTGCTTTCAGTTACCCTTTTCAATAAGTCAAATGAAGGAATGGTTCATTACAGCGGAACCTGTATATATACAAAACTAAATATTTAGTACACAAAATTAATACTATTTTTTTTATATTAATATATTAAGTAAAGATAAAGTAGCAAAAGTAGCAAAAAAAAATATCAATTTAAAAACTATTTTTTATCATGTTTATGAAATTCATTGTTTCATGGAACTGAATGAATTAGTCCCTGTTGTTTCTTATCTTTACATCAAAATGATACGTATTTATGATTATATACAAAGTTATCTAAAAAATAGTCTATTAATGCGTAGTTTTCTCTATTGGTATATTTTTTCTGTCTACCGTCCGTCTGTTGTCATTATCGTGAAAATGCGGATTTTTTGTCATATCTGGTCCGGTTCCGATCCGTAGTTTACACAAAAATGTGCAATGGCGGCCGTAGAAAAATTTACGAAAATGAGTTCGAGAATAAACATTGTTTGACAAGAGATTGTGAATGAATATGACGCTTTTAATGCATTAAATGAATTAAACATAAACTTTAGCCAATTATGATCACTTTTTAAAGAAGTATAAAACTTATTTTAGCTCAAAACCAAAATTCTCGCTCTCGTATTACCGGAAGAGAAAGAAAGTATTTTTTGGAGAGTTGCACAAATAAACGACCTTTTAAAAAAAAAAATCGTTTTAATCTTTGAAATTTCGTAATACAAAACATAGATTTCGAATTGTTTTTGTGATTGCATTTTTCCATGTCGAAATTGGTGATTGCAGTCACGTGGTATTAGTCATGTCACAAGTGTCGGCTTGGGATATTCGCATCCAAACAGTTATCACCCTGAGGGCAATTAACACCTGGCTATTTAATCTCTTAATTGCCTTTAGTGTCCGACTTAAAGAGATTACAATTAAAGGTGATATAATTTTTATGATCATAATCGATAATAGATGAAAGTTAAAAATTGAGGACAAGTAAAATAGCATCTTCAAAATAATTATAGCGTCGCGGGAATAATTATAGCGTCGCAGGAAATATTATAGCATCACGGTGAAAAATTATAGCGTCGCGGTACCGCGACGCTAAAACGGCCTGGTGAGAACACTGCTATTCAAAGTACAAAGAGTACACTGTCAATCTAACCTGAGACTACTATAACGTTGTTTTCACGTTACAGTTTGTACGCCAATTTCCCTAAAACTCGCCCGATTCGGACTAAGACCGGGGATAAATTTGCCTCAGGGTGTACTGGGGTACTACAGGGTGTTAGAATATCTAATATATTACGGATATGAATGTAGTAGTCTCAGATCTAACTTATTTACTCAATAATAACGGCCTACTTCAACAAATAAATCATGTGAAAACTCTAAGCCGAGTTAATTACACTCTAAAATTCATGTTTAGTTAGATTATACTGTAAACAAAAATTATTAACAATTAACACTAAGATGAAATATTCATTTGATTAAACCTTAAATAACTTCTCAAATATTGAATTAACTTTAATAAAAAACAAAGAGTTTGAATTTCAAAAGTCGGACTTGGTTATAACAATGATTTATATATTAATCTAAACGAATCCGTGGTTATAGTCAACAGTTACAATGTATGATTTTAAACTATTGGTTTTTTTTTAAAAGCAAACTACAGATTTCCCATATTGACTTAGTTATATCAAATGTTTTAATTTCCATACAAAAAAAAACAATTCTCTAAAATATTACCCCAGTGAGAAAAACCAAAATATCAACTTTAAATTTTCTTACAAATTTCAAGATTTCCAAAGTACAGATATTCACTTCGTTTAATCAATTGTTTAAATTTCAATACCAGAAGAAGAAAAAAATCTCTGTAAAATATCAAAAGATATTAAACAAATAAATATCAACCTGAAATATTCTTATAAATTTTGAGTATCTTTATTGTATATTAGAGGAATTATTGGGATTGTATATAATTATAGTTTAATTATGTCGTTTGGTTGCAGTCTCGTTAAAAGGACCAATAATGGTTTTCAAGGTGAGACGTGGTTAAATTAAATAGTTGCAATGTGTAATTTGAAAATTATGTTTCTCTATAAAAAAAAAAGCAATGAAAGAAAACTATAGATATCAACTTTACAGAGTTTCTTAATGAAATGCCAGTATATAATTGCAAATGGGGATGCATATCTTTCTTCTGTTTAATTTGTGTCGCTTTGTTTTTGTCTCATTGACGTAAAAACCTTATCTCCATTTGATTTTGTTGCATTCAAGTACATATTGTAGAAGACAGAGTACGTTAAAAAAAATCCCTTTACATAATTACAAAGATTTCAGTTGTGAGGATTAAAATTTGTGCATGACTAACTCTATAGACTAACATGATATCTGTATTATTTTTCTTTACTGTTTTACTCTGAAGTATATACAATTCAATCAATTAAAAACAAATGTAAGATATGATCAGAACGTTCAAACTTGAGATGCATCAGTGCTCTAAAATGATCTTAAGTCCATCCCAAAATCTGTCTTATAGTGTGTCTTCAAACAAAAGGATACTTCCGAGAAAACCACGCCTGGTTATGACAAACTGAAAATGTTTGGGGACATATATTAGATTTTTAAAACGTTCCAAAAAAAAACCCAAAAACTTATGCAACTATTTCCAGAAGTTCAAATGTTCTTATTATACAATTTAAGCTTGAAATACATTTTTATCACATTTAAGTGTTATTCTTTTACCCAGGCTAAGAACTATAGCGAAAACTATCATTTCTTTTAAGAAAATGAAACAAGTGAAATTAAGCTTATAATAAAAGCAGAGTCTGCGTCATGTGGGTACGCGTGGCAAAATTGGACTTCTTAGGGTACGCATAACCGCCAAATATTCACATATTATTGGATAGAGATAATTGTGTATTAAACTGGTAAATTATCAAAATAAGTGAAACAAAAATATAATTCACAGAGATTTTAAGATATGAGATGTCAACATTATGACTTTAAAAACAATCAGTAATCCGATTTCATTTTTACTACGTCCCTAATACGCTTTTGTAGAAACGATCCTGGCTAGTTTTTGAATATTTTTCTTTAAATATTAACTATAATTATAGATTATGTATGCATATATATAACAAATTATTTATTCAAATAAATTAGTTCATCATATATAACCGTGACTTAATTTTCATTTTAAATTCTAAATATGAAGACCTGAAACAGAATTAGCAAGCAATTATTCCGGCGTTCTAAATAAATATATAATTATTAATTTGTTGTTGGTCCAGAGGTTGTTGGTCTAGATGTGGAACTTGTTGTTGGTCCAGAAATTGTTAGTCTAGAGGTGGAATTTGTTGTCCGCCCTGAGGTTGTTCGTCTAGAGGTGGAATTTGTTGTCGGCCCTGAGGTTGTTGGTCCTGGGGATACGGTAGTTGGTCCCAGTATTGATGATTGTGGTGTAGTTGGAGGCATTGACCTTGACAAACTTTGGCTAGTTTAAATATAATAAATTTTTATTTAGATTGTTTTTTTACAATGCCAACAATAAACAGATTATATACCCGTTCATTATGTGTTATTGCGAACCACAGAGTTGTCTGCTCTTGACCAAGGTATTTAAACTTTTGTAAGTTTACCTGTCCCATTCAATCAATACAATAGCAATTGTTATCTGTGTAGTTTATTCATTTGAGACCTTTAAATTTCTTCTTGGAGAAATCTATCGCTCGATCATTGATTAATTTACCTGACCAAAAATATATACTCTTTGTTGGTTGAAATACATGTATAAACTGCATATGATACAGTATTTATTCAATATCAATAATATATATTCAATCTGTACATTATTATTACACTGATTCAATTATAAAAAAATTATTTCCGATTTCCAATAAGTTAAAGGAAGATTTGCATTCAGTACAGCTTTCATTGGTTGGACTGTATACTTCAGACATCAGACAATTCAATGCAATTACACCAAACCAGTCATATAAAATGTATAGGCCTAAAGTCTGTCAAAGGAGGTTATAAATGGTTTGTGACAATGCAAATACTAGATTTTAGAATATAAATGAACATCTTTAACCAATGAATTCAAAATACTAATATCTATTCAATTTCACAAATTTGTACAGAATAAGCATCATGTAAATCATTAAATGAAGAAACATGAAATATATAGTTTTAAACAAGATAATAACAATGAACATTCTGAAACCGATTATTCTAGTAAGGGAGACAACTACATATGCACTTTCATATTTAGTCAACGTGCATCACTATGCATTATCTATAAATTATGTGGCGAAGAGAAATGATTTTGTTCAATACAATGACTGTACCTATTATAACAAATAGATGCAAACAACAGAATCAAAGGTAGAACTAAGCAAAGAATTACGGTCCATTCAAGATAATTGTCTGTGTCTAGTCAAAATAAGTTGTGATTGCATTGCGCATTTCAACTTCCTGTAAAATATAGAGTTATTGTCCTTTAAATCTACTTGCAGATAGAAAGGCTATTAAAATATATATGTATTAAAACTATTTGACAAGTTTTCACATGGGGCATGATAGTCTATAGCATATTTTTCTTTTGTAGACTGCCATGTCAAAGACATCCCCAGAAGTAATTCCTGACACCCATTTACAGGAACCTGCAGCACCAGTAGTTGAAGGTAATCATCTAATGTTAATTATTCAGATACCGGCTGAAATGATTTATAATTACCTGTTTCTAATATACAGAAACCTTGATATCTGCTTATAATGTTATAATGAAAAATGATGGAAAAAAACAACAAATTGATGGGAAAAGTGAAGTAGGCTATTG
Organism: Mytilus galloprovincialis; assembly: GCA_037788925.1. Taxonomy (NCBI): domain Eukaryota; kingdom Metazoa; phylum Mollusca; class Bivalvia; order Mytilida; family Mytilidae; genus Mytilus; species Mytilus galloprovincialis. The sequence goes on along the minus strand of CM075338.1, from coordinate 446,442 downwards.
ATGAAGATTGATTGATTACAGATCACCATGATCACATTAACTTTAAAATCATCCCATCTAATGTATACTTTCCTCAACGTGCTGAATATATTTTGGATAATCATTCTTACCAGTCTCTTTGACAAGGCATGTGACGTCAAAATCATTCTTACTAGTTGCTGTCACAAGGCATCAATGCAACAGTAGGATACCGCTGTTCGAAATTTAAAAATCGATTGAGACTAATATGAACTGTATGTCTCAGAGCTAATATGTATAAATCAGTAGACGAGTATGACCTCTTACTAATGACTTTTTAGGATACACATTTATTTATTTACATTTCAGACAGCAAAATACCAGAACAAATAAAAAAGATGGATCATGAGTCGATTGCCATTTATCTGAACGCCCTTGAATCGGGTTCAGAAAGAAGACGGGATATAAATTTAATAATTGTTGGAAAAAAATCTGTTGGAAAGACTTCCTTAGTACGAAGATTGTTTGGGGAGGAGTTACAAAGCGTAAAAAGCACAAATGGTATAGAAATTCATCGGCGGAGATGTCGAATAAATCTAAGTAACTGGGAATGGAATAAAGTGTTAGGTAAATATGCCATTTTTTTCTCACTCTCGTTTTACATGTTTTATTTATTGCAAAGTTATCATAGAAAAACTAAAACATAGTAAACATAATTTTCAATTTTTTTTAAGTTCTGTGTATGCTGTTTTTATGTATTTACTCTTTTTTTTATTTTTCAATTCTTGGAAACACATTTTTGCTAGTATGAACCGTATACATGTCTCAGACCTAATATGAATATTCAATATTTAATTGATGGAATTAAAGATAGGCATGTTGGATGTAATTTAAACTCAAATACAGACAAATGATCTCTACTACATTATCACAAATTTTTTTTTTTTGCAAAAATGACTATGCTTATGTAAACTTATCCTCGCATCTGTTTTATTATATGTAAAAAATGTTATGTTTGTATATAATTATACTGTTTTGAAGTGTACTCTTTTATACTTGAGACTTAAAAAGCTGTGTGATTTATACGAATTGTTTTTAATAAATTTGTAGTGCCTGCATTTCATGTTTATATGATCTTCAACGTCTTATTAAAATTTGTTCTCAAGAATACAATCCAATCAGCGCAAAAAAAATAAATAACAATGTCTAATCAGATGGATGTCTGGATTAAGTGTTGTATATGGCAATTTAATCCATTAGGAAATACTTTACTTCTACTGTAATTTCATTATTTCAATTACTGCGATAGTTGTTACTGTAAAGGTTTTATATGAAAATAAAATGTTATTGATATCTATATTTTTTAAATGTTTGATGTGTTTGAGCTTTGATTTTGCCATTTGAATACATACTTTCCGTTTTGAATTTTCCTCAGAGTTCGGTATTTTTGTTAATTTACTTTTTTCTTGATAATGAATGACCTGTTGCCTTAACAGATTATTGTTTATGTGTTTAGTTTCTGAGAAAGGTATGAACGTGGTTTTCTTTATTGTTTCTTTATTGTATAACATATGAAATCGGTGAAGTTTAATCATAACTTCCATAGATTTCTCCTATACTATGAACACTTTTTAATGTTTTTTTTTGTAGATACAGGATTAGTGAAAGAAACAAGTATCAACAATAGAATATTGCAGTCAATTGTCAAAGAGTTACATCAAGATAAAGAAAAACCAAAGCATGACATATTGGAGATATCTTCATCAGATCAGATATCAACAGATGATAATAAGGGCACAATCACCAAAAATATTGAACATGACAAAGAACCTGAACCCAAAATGAATTATCAGTTTGCTTATCCGGAGATTACAGAATCGCCGTTGCCACTGGACATTGAGCAACCAACAATCAATCAATCAGAATCGCCATTTTCTAAACTGGCAAAGGATGAGCTGTTAAGTATAATCGGATCTGCTGTAGACTTACAAGACGAAGACGGCTATGCAAATTTAACAGTGTGGGATTTTGCTGGTGACATTGAGTATTACAACACACATCAAACGTTTTTGAATTCAGAAGCAATTTTTCTTGTCGTAGCAAATTTACATGACATAGATGACACAGTATCATACGGTTTGTAAAGTCAATTTGTGCTTCCTTATCAAATTTAAAGATATAATTATATTAAACGTAGATACGAATTATTCTTGATGTTCAGATCATATAAAAACAATGAAACTAAACATTTAAGACAGCAAATTTTAAAAAGTGTTTGTTTTTGTTAAATGATTTTTATTATTTGCTCTAAACAACACTACTTTTCGTGTATCATTTAATATAGCCATTTACTATCCTGACTTGCATCTAGAAATTGACAATGAGGATCGGATGAAAACAAAAGTTCGTGACAAAAGAGATGACTTCACCTTCCCAATTGTTCTTTCATTTTCTATGTAGCAACATTCTAGCAGTGTCTTCCCATGAAGTATATATCTCCAAATTGATACGATATTGTTGGACTTGTATTTCCTATCATGATGTCCTTATCAGAAGGTTGCTGCTCTCAAAACAGCTATCAAGCCAAGTGTTAAAGAGATGCAGTTGAAATTATCCCTTCTAAAAATTTACAGACGCCATCAATAGTTGGTTTAACGTCATTGAATATCTGTTTTAAAGATGACGACGGATATGTTCCAAATGTCGTATGTAACCTATCGAATTATACTTATCACCAGGTTTTTAAATACACGAACAAAACGGGTGCACATGTAGAGTAGAACCCTGAGTGCATGAAATCACTCCCGGTTTTTGATTGGGTTTTCTGCTGCTCAGTCTTAAGTTCTCTACGTTGTGTTTTGAATATTTTTGATTGTCGTTTTAGTCTTTGGCGTTCTTTGTCATGCCTTTGTCAGTTTTGTTTCGTCTTATGATTATAAATGTTCCTTTGGTATCTTTCCCCTCTGTTTTACACGTCAAATCGTGTAATATACTTGTAGCTAACATATTTTATATCGTGTAATATACTTGTAGCTCACCTATTTTATATAGACGTAAAATCGTGTAATATACTTGTAGCTAACCTATTTTATATCGTGTAATATACTTGTAGCTAACCTATTTTATATCGTGTAATATACTTGTAGCTAACCTATTTTATATCGTGTAATATACTTGTAGCTAACCTATTTTATATCGCGCTTAAAAAGATATCACCACAAATGTTGTTTTCTTCTTATCTCATACAAACATCCTTTGTTATACGACTGCAAGTATCTTGTGTTGTCTGAAGACATTTGATTTCCAAACAATAGCTTACATATTAGTCAGTGATTGAATCTTGATGAAATGTTACCACAAGGTTTCATATAAAAAAATGAAGGTTGGGATTGATTTTTGGGGCAATGGTCTGAACTGTTTAGGAAAAACGGAACAAAAACAAAACTTTTCAAATGTATCAATTGTTCATTTCTTTACCATATTCAATGGGATTTAATTCAAAGTCTAGAACACGGTGGTTTTTTTATTATGCTAAATGTAACCTTATCTTTAGATTTTGGTTTTTGCCTGAGTGTTTAAATTGATCCACATTGAAGTCCTATGGGTCCAAATTAAATTTAGTTTGATTTTAGCAAAATTTGTATTCAATGGTGCTTTTTTTTATATGCTGAATCTAACTCTTGACAACTTCATGGTTACTTTCGCCTCTTTTTAAACACTGATTCAATTAGTTATATTTTATAACATTATAACGGTCTGCAGGAAAAATCATTACATATTTTTGTATTGAATGAAGTAATTATATTCTTAAGACAAATTTCAAGAGCAGTCATCCATCGAAATATTTAAATATTAATTTGTCTTTAATCACAGGCACATTCAATTTCTGGATGGATACAATACATTGTTATGGAAGCATAAACGACAAAACTGAAGCTGTATTGCTTGAAGGAGTTCACAACCTTCTAGATCCACCAGTTATTGCAATTGGTACACACAAGGACAAATTTCAGGTATTTATATCAAAGTAACAATGGAGTAGAAATGTTAATTTAGTCTCTGTTTATAAAAACTTGACGACTGAAATTGCGCCTTTTAAAATAAATAGGTAATGTTAACTTGTGTATAAAAAAGGGTATCTAGTTAAGTTAAGACTATGGACATTGGAAATACTTCACCAATGTATCGTATCTGTATCGTATCTATACGATACGATAAGATCAAGTTTGCCACGACGTCTTACACATCTTACGGGTTGTTTATGAATCGCTGATTCAATGTAAAGTAAGAGCGCAGTTTAAATAGAAACTATGAAAATTGTTTCAGTCTAGATTGTATAATATCTATTTTATTTTACTTTACGAATATGTACCTTTGTCATATTGATAACAATGTATATCTTTTTCTGTCCTGATGGTCATGCTTGTCAATGCTGATTGTCGTTTTTGTTTTTAAAGTTGTGCTTGATCTTTCTAATTGATGATTTTACATCTCAAGGACATTTTTTGAATGAAGTGTGAATGAGATGATGCTAGAAGTACTGGGGTTTTCTTTGATAAAAGAAAACTATTAAAATATATGATATGTTCATTTATTTCTCAGATATATCGACCGCCGCTGATTTGATGGAAGCTCGAAAACGATCATCATTCAATAAATCTATTTTTAAGTTGCAATTGTATTGCTAAAGAAAAAAACTGTCTATAGTTTCGGCTAATGTTAAACCTATCAATACATTATTTAATTTCTCATATTTACAAAAAAATAACTGGACTTTGACTGATACTGCAACATTGACGTCAAAAAACAGAAAATTTTGTAAATATAAAAAAGAAGATGTGGTATTAAGGGTCACCGTACGGCCTTCAACAATGAGCAAAGCCCATACCGCATATTCAGCTATAAAAGGCCCTGATAAGACAATGTAAAACAATTCAAACGAGAAAACTAACGGCCTTATTTATGTAAAAAAAGAACGAAAAACAAAAAAGAAAATCTTGTAAAGACGTTTTCACACTGATCTTAGAAAAATATTGATTGAACTAACTTGTTGCCCAAAGCTATATTTAAAACTTAAAAGCTAAATTATTTTTGGTGTGCTTTTCAAAAATGTGTGTCGCACCATTGAGTTTGTCGTTAAATGAATGTGTTTGTATGATCTTAAAAGATATCATTCCTAAAATGTTATTGTATTTTTTTTTAAGACTGACTACACATAAAATATACATGAACGTATTTGTTTCTAGTTACAATTGCCAAAAAAGGAAAAGAGAATAAAGTAGTGCTACAATATCAACTCAAAAACAAAAAGTACAACTTTGAAAAATGTTTTTATTGTGTATCCACACTACTCGAAGATGTTATTACTATAGCAGTGTATGCAAATAACATGAATAAGGAGATCTGGTATGACAATGAGACAACTACCAACCAGATAAAAATGATAAGCACTCATACAATGTAGGTAACCGTACAACAACGACAATAATACACACCGTATAGTCCGCGAAATGAAACAACAGAAAAACTTATGGCCTTATTTATAGCGATTCAATTTATTAAATACTAATTGACAGACATGCTTTAATCAACGACAGCCACTGAATTACAGGCTACTGACGTCGGACAGACACATAGACACATTAAGAATGTTGTGGGGTTAAGCATGTTTGTGAACACGCAACCCTCTCCATTGGATCGGTACGAAGCACAAACCAATCAGCATAAAAACAAAAGACTCAAAGCCGGCTTAAAAACATCCTGATTGGAAACATATGAAACAATTCAATGCGAAACTAACAGCCTAACTTATATCATAACAATTTACGAAAGCCAGAGTATTTATACATCCGCTCTAGAAAAAAAGACACAGAAAAGTACAGATATGAGAATAGTAATAGTTACAGCCAAAAACATCTTATAACAAATCATGTATCTAAGACTGTTTAGGTTAAATGATAATGAAATAATACAATATCACTGTTTTTGTTTTTGCGAAAGGACCAAGAACAATGCAGAAAACGTCTCGAATCCTACATTGATAAAATCTTTAAAGATTCCAAGCTTCACCTGAGATCAATTCACCTGATCTCCAACACAGAGGATGTAGACGATGCTTTTGAAAAATTGAGGAATGATATATTTGCCACAGCAAAGAGTACCGCAAATTGGAATCGAGAATATCCTGTTAAATTTATTCAGATGGAAAAAGCCATCAACTCTGAACTTACGATCGGAAAACAAATAATTTCTTTTGAAAGATTAAAAGAACTAGGTGACAAAATACCACTTCCGATAACTGATAACAAGGAGCTTCATCTCTTTCTCAGGTATCAACATGAAATTGGTAACGTGATATTTTTTGAAGACATTTCGTCATACATCATACTTGATCCCCAATGGTTAGCAAATGCTTTTACATGCATTGTTACAGCCCAGCAGTTTCAACTTGAATTACCGCACTTACAATGGGACAACTTCAAAAAAACAGGAAAGATGGATCCTAAGCTATTGGAAGAAATATTCAAGAAACAATCAGCAGACATGAGAATTCATAAAGAGCATATACTGGAAGTAATTGAAAAGTTTGACATTATCATCTATCCATTGCTACTGACGGAAGGTGGAAATGTACAAAGGGAGCATAGTTTTTTTTATGTTCCATGCATGCTTCAAACATTAAAAATTAAGGATATTGATGTATTGTTTAACGTTCCAAATGCTAGCAAATCTACATGTTTGTGTTTTGTCTTTAGTTTTTTACCGCCGTATCTAATCAGCAATCTGATTGTCTCTTGTCTACGAGAATATCCTCTAGCAGTGGTAAAGGGCGAGATAGGTCTCTTCAAGGATTGTTGTGTATTCAATATTGGCAGAACTGGATGTGCAAAATTTGTATTAGCAAAGAGTAGCCATATGATTCAGCTGCAAGTATGGCAATGGAATGAAGTAGATACAGAGGTTAACCAAGCTGTTTTAAAAGTTGTCGAAAGAGAAATCAACAGAATTGTCAACACGCGATACAAGTTGAAAACAGTATCTTTCGAGAAAAAATGGAAGTGTGAGACCACCAGTTTCTCCTTTGACACAGGATTCCTTGAATTTGATCAAGTAAATGATGGGGAAAATTATTATTGCGAAGAACATGCGACAGTTCATAAATATAAAGACTATTGGTCTGGTGAGAAATCAAAGGTAATGTCTTTATTTGCCTTAGATTATTTTCATTTAGTGGGCATATATTTGTGACATGATGAAATCCAATTATTGGTAATTTGTATCTTAATTCCTTTGATGTGTACTCGTTGCTTATGTCAGTATCAGTGTGGTCTAGTTGTGATAAAGATAAAAGTATTGGGTCCATTCGCAATTAATATGCGCGACTGTACAAAGTTGAAGAGCATTAAGGATCCAAAATTCCAAGAAGTTGTGTCAAATATGACTAAGGTTTTTTTAAATGTGTCAAATAAAGGCAACAGTAGTATATAAACTCATCATAGATACCAGGACTAAATTTTATATATACGGCAGACGTGCATTTCGTCTACAACAGACTCATCAGTGAAGCTCGAATCCAAAAAAGTTAAAAAAAAAAAAAAAAAAAAAAAAGCCAAATAAAGTATGAAGTTGAAGAGCATTTAGATCCCAAATTCCTAAAATTGTTGCTAAATACAGCTAAGGTAATCTATGCCTGAGGTAGAAAAGCCTTAGTATGTCACAAAATTCAAAATTTTGTAAACAGTTAACTTATAATATAACAATATCAATGATAATTCATATCAGCACAGAAAGTGCTGACTACTGGGCTTGTGATACCCTCGGGGAAATAAATCTCTTCCGGCAGTGGTTGTAAATAAACTCATCATAGATACCAGGACTAAATTTTATATATACCGCTGTTCGAAAGTCATAGATCTATTGAGCGAAAACAGATCCGTGTTACAAACTAAAACTGAGTTAAACACATCAACTATAAGAGGAAAACAACAAAACTTGTTTTACAGGAAATGTACGCAAAACACGACCAACTTCAAATATTTGCGTAATCCACACTATAACTTATAATTTAAAGCTCACCTAACCGTATTCCGAGCAGAGACATAGTTTTCTTTAATAAACTTGAAAAAAGTCTGATGTGTCTTCTTTTTCTGTTTGTTCAGAAGGATTTATTCAACCTGTTCATTCACTATTGAGGGTTATAATTCATATTCAGACACAACACATAAAAAGTTACCAAAAAGTATCGCATGAGAGAAGCTAAAAAACATACACTCTTTTTACATTTTTGTGGGACTTCATATAAAATAAAGATTGCATTGTAAATGTATGAATAGCTTTGCATAGATCAAAATACAATTTGCGAAAAAAAATACAGATTACCCTAGGGTCTTCATCGATTCATATTTCTCTTCCGGGTTGAAAAACAACATGACACGAAAAATATCACGAAAAGCGAAAGTAACAGTTGAGTTATATCTATTTAAATGTTTGAAATTATAAATAAACTTTCCTAAAATTAATGTGATCGTCTACAGAATTAACGCTGTATAGCGAAAATATTAATGCGATTTTTAAGCAAATTATCCATCCTATTTCACTTGTTTATGATCGTATCATACTATGCTATATGAAAAATAAAGAAATGTTACTGACCGGTATGTTGCTATTATATTCTGAGTTGTTTTATGCATGTTCAAGGTAATGAAATACATGTAATAATGCATCTTCAATCAATTGAAAAGAACGCCATGTTTATTTGGTTGCGTTGAATATCATAGCATTTTGAATAGCCCCTAAATATCTATCTTTCTCGAACAACATACTAGGTAGCTAGCTCATTTAAAAAAAATGCTCCACTGTAAAATTATTGTTGAATGGAAATACTTCTAGCAAATCTTTAAGAACATTGTGTCATGCTTTGTACAGATCTCGCATGCTTGCATTGATATATGTATATCTTTTTTATAGTTTTTTAATTATTCAAATAAATTTGACGTAATTTTGAATATTCTGACGTCAACATGAATTTTCTGGCTAGCATTAATTCTGTGTTCTATCATTTTTCACTGTCCCGGTGTATTTACTGTCTTGACTATATTTGTAGGTCTACCTACCTGTTAATAGATGGCAATTATATAGCATAAGTTTGTACCATTACATATTTCATTGATATTTTAGGCTTCCCGTAGAATAAGTAGTGATCAACAGAATTACGTCAGAATGTCAATGATAGTTCTAGAGGTATTATCAGGCGTTTTATACGATCGCTTATACATAGATACAAAGACTGGAGAAATACTTGATCGTGATAAGTTGGACATAACAGAAATGTGTAGGAAATATTGTGCTTTAAAAATAAACTTTCCAAGTAAAGGCTTTAGGAAAATAGAAACGGTTGACGAGATTTCTACCATTGAAGATACTATTGGTGACGACATTCAACGGATACGTGTGATCAGAAATGAAATGCAGCATTCTTCTGTCTTTGCATTACATGACACACGATACCAAACACTAATCACTATAGTTCATGATATGCTAACTAGATTTGACCAGCGTAACAATCCAGCAGGTGAATCCTATGTAAAACGATTAGACGAAATCAGGAAAATGGAATTAGAGACAAGGAGTTTTGAAGAGATAAAAGAACGAATGAAAGCAGGTAACTTAAGTGATATCTTTTTCATGTTTGAAGTACAGGAACAAATCCTAAATCTTGAAAGACAGATAACACCACGCCCAAATAGAAATCGATGGAAAAAGGTAAAACAGTAAAAAGTCACTATACTAAACAGTAAAACCAATGCTTTGAAGCCAACAAAAAAACGTTCCCCTTCGTTCTCGACTATTGACGATTACGATCGGAAAAACGTGAATACAAAAGTTTATCCTGTTTACATTTCCTTGTTAATAAAGGTAGATAAACTGCAACTTTCAATTAACAAGTCTCGTCAGATGATATAATACTTTTCTAAAACTATTAGAAAAATACTTGCTTTTATACAGAAAAGAAAAATAGGAATGCAAGTATGCAAAACCAAATATATCAACCCCAAATTTAGAACACCTAACCCTTTGTTTGCACGATGTGCTTGTTATTTTTGTCACGTATAATATATTAGGCAATGAAGAAAGTGTCCATTACAATACCTCCTAATCAAAACAAATGTTCTTAAACAGCTATTAGATATATTTAGACTGAATTGTCAAAGTGAAAACAAATCGATATTTACCACTTGTGTTTTATACCTTGTTGATCTATTGAACTTGAAATGAACAAATCATCTGGATAAAGCGACAACAACTAAGTTAGTCTTCATGTTTAAGTTAAGGTAAACGAATAAAGATATGTTGCTCTAATTATGTACATTATATTATCTCAGTATCGGATGCAAACACGTTTTGCAAATGATTTTTTGACAGAATTTCTTTTAAATTTTTCAGGATTCCTAGAAAAGATGTATGCAGTTTTCGATAGTGTGGTATCTGATGCTTTGAACGATATTTGTTAACTCATTTTTGTATTCCCCATTTGCGGTCAATGGGATAAATATTGAATATGTGAAAAATTCGCATATCACAAAAATGTAATGAACTACTCAAACTATAATTTACTAATTAAATTGACAAAAAAGTCAATGGTAATTAATAAATATAAACAAGAAGATGTGGTTTGAACACTGTCCATTCGAGTCCCAATGTAATAAAAGTTAACTATAGGTCAAGGTACGAAGCCGCGACGCATTCCAATCAGCAAACTATAAATTCTAGTGTAAAACCATTCACACAGGACGACTGAGGACTTATAACAGAGAAACACATATGAACCAAACCAACAAACCACATCCATCGAACAATAGGTTACTGACTTAGGACAAGCGCATACAAATGCAGAATGTGTTTGATATATTATAACTAGTATTTCAAGTTAAAACATAGTTGACCAGACACTATATAAACGGGGTCGTTTATGGCATTAACCGATTCTGATTTTATCGCTTACGGTCAAAAGCACACTGTATCTGATTACATTCTCAGTTAATGCAGTTTGTGTATTGATTCTGTATACCTATTATTGTTTCTGTATACATATTATTATTGATTCTGTATACCTATTATTACTGATTCTGTATAGCTATTTTAATTGATTCTGTATACCTATTATTATTGATTCTGTATACCTATAATGGTTTATTCTGTATACCTATTATTGTTTTTTCTGTATACCTATTATTGTTTATTCTGTATACCTATTATTGTTTATTTTGTATACCTATTATTGTTTATTCTGTATACCTATTATTATTACTTTTACTTTTAACTGTTTATCTTTTTTCTGTTTTGTAATTGTTTCATCGTTTAGTTTGACTGTTATTGAAGTAAATGTTTAATGTTAAGTGAAACAGTTTCTCAAAAGTCAATAAATACGCCATGTTCACTGGAGTGATTTGATAACAAATTTGATTTCCTACACTTTTACAGATGAATAAGAAAATAAGAGTAAAAAAGTTTCATTAAAAGTAACAAAGTCCAATGTATAGCCAGTCATTAAAAAATAAAGTAAATGTTGTTTGTATATATATATACATAGTATACATGATTACTATAGCCAGTCATTAAAAAATAAAGTAAAATGTTGTTTGTATAGATATATACATAGTATACATGATTACTATAGCCAGTCATTAAAAAATAAAGTAAATGTTATTTGTATAGATATATACATAGTACACATGATTACAATTTTATTTAGATAGACCTGTAAACTATATTTTCATACACACTATATATTTGTAAATATATCATATATCAGCTCATAATTCAAGTATAGAAACAAGCAGATGTTATAGTGTTGATAAAATAATAGACTATGTAATAAGTGTAACACTAACGCTATTGAAGATGAATACCATTTTATACTTGAATGTCAAATATATAATGAAATCCCAGAAAAGTAAATTAAAAAGTATTATTAAAGAAATCCATCTAAAAAACTATAGAGAATTAGAGGCGAACAATTGTTCAGGGAAATATCCTTTGGGTAAGACTGTTGTTCATGTTTACTATACAATATGGGTTTTGCCCATTTTTAAGGCCATACAGTGACCTCTAGATGCTTACATTTACTCAATTTGTTTTTTTGGTTCATAGTTGACTCATTGACTATCATACCACATCTTCTTATCTTTAATTTGTCTTGCACTTCAATAATGCAATATAGGTATAACTGGTTAATTATAAAGCCAGTTATTTTGTTACGTCATGCAGCTGTAGAAGTTTTGGCAGGTCTCATTTCCATCAGTTTAAAACAAATCACTTATGGTATGGTAATTAAATTTGGTATGCAGTTGTAATTACATTAACAAATCTAATTTGAATGGTTGCATGTTGATTCGTTTCCCCCTTCCTCCGCTCACTTTCATGGACTAGTGTGTAGGTAATTTGTCAGTTAAAGAGGAACCAATCTTGGTATAACGTCAATAATGTTGTTTTGTTTACACCCCCCTCCTCCGCTCACTTTCATGGACTAGTGTGTAGGTAATTTGTCAGTTAAAGAGGAACCACTCGTGGTATAACGTCAATAATGTTGCTTTGCAGTTGTATAAAACAATTGTCACTTCTCATGTCCTTAGAGATTTGTTTGTTACTCTTGAGTACATTGACTTTGAACGTTTTGCAAAATTAAAACTTTAAAGTGTTGAGTTTAATTTAATTTTGCATTATTGTACGAAGATCCGACACAGGTGAGGCATATTATCTCTGTGAAAACAGTTCATATGTTCAATAGTTAACTTGTGTATCTATTAAAAAAAAACGTTTTATGTAATTTGTGGTTACAAAAGCACGACTTAATTATACACTTAATATGAATTACAGTCATTTGAGTCTTAAATGCATTTTACCCATAATTTTGTTTTATGTCGTAAGTCTTAGTTTTAAACGTAGGTGTGTTTTCCTGTATTAAATTTCTTTTAAACTTGGTTTAAATCAAACTGATCAATTTATTACGCTTGCAAGATAAATATATGAGATCTCTTTTATTTTTTTTATTTTTTTACCTTGAGTGCTTGTGTGTCTCATAAGTCTTTATAAGCTTGGTTCTGATTTTTTTTATGTGATTGTACTTGTAAATATTGAGTTTTGTGTAAGATCAACATGTGACACTTTAATAAAATTAATTTTTCTGATCTTTATCTATCTTTTCATTTGAGTCTTAAATGTCACAATTGCACACTGACATGGCTAACGTAAGTGAAAAGTAAAATCAAAAAAATACTGAACTTAGAGGAAAATCATTTCGGAAAGTCCATAATCACATGGCAAAATCAAATAATAAAACGCATAAAAAACGAATGGACAAGAACTGTCATATTCCTGACTTGGTACAGGCATTTTCAAATGTAGAAATTGGTGGATTAAACCTAGTTACATAGCGCTAACCCTCTCACTTTGATGACAGTTTCATCAAATTCCGTTATATTTACAATGATGCGTTAACTAAACAGACACAATAAATAAAATAGTCAAAATATGGGTACAGCAGTCATCATCGTGTAACAATTTTAAAAGGAACAATTTAACAGAACACAAAAACATCTATCTACAAACACATTCATTGATTTGAGAGTCTGACGTCAGAAAATTTTATACGTCACATATATTTGTCGTTCAATGTACATTCCATCAATTTTAAAATTTCACATAGGCAATGTTAGCATACAGGGTTAAAAAATCAAAAGTATGTAAGAATAAATTTCAGAAATAGACCAAGATTTAAAATAGTCTAAAAGTGATATAGAATTTATAAGAATCCACAAATAGTTAATTCCACTACGCGATTAAATAATTTTGACGTTTGTGGTTCAAAGTATTTTGTAATTCATAATAGAAATATATCATAATGACATAAAATAGAACAATATCATACTGACGGGATTTTTAAAGTACAGAGTCACGTTATAAGAACCAAAGAAATACAAAAAGTCGCATATACAAAATACACTACCAAAAAATGAAAGACAAAACATATACATTGATGGGATGTACCGAGCCAAGTTAAACGGATATCACATAAATCAATCCAACAGTAAAAGTAATATAAATAATAGAACAAAGACAAATGAAACAACAATAAAACACGTTGTTAAGATGATAAACAACATCAGTACGCAGAATCTATACATCAAGACCATCATGTATTATTTGTTAAATTGATACGAAATATTTATCAACAAGGTCTTGGTACCTTCCGATGAACTTTTTTAGAAAAAAGGAAGAGACGTTCTTTGACATATACCTGGTTCTTCAACTTTCTACTCAGACACTGATGACATTTTACAAAGTCTGAGTAGGAGCTGCAAGCTCTTGAATATTGAATAAGTTAGGAATATATATATTCCATATGCAGGTGAAGTTGGTATATTGCTACTAAGGTGGGGGAAATTTATAATTTCAAAATTAAAATCGTCTCGTTTGTCATAGATTATGGTACTGAGATGACTGTAAGTCAAATTCGAGATATAAGTCTTAAAATGAGACAGAGGAAGCCGTGTCTGGTGTTTCTTTAATTCAAGTTATAGGGGATATATTAATGGAACCCAATCAGAAAGGTTCGGATTGTTTATTGAAAGAACATCATCAATATATCTGAAAGTGAAACTAAATAATCTGGCTTCTTTGATCCTCTTGTTTTTGACAAGTGTCTGGAGGATTCATATGAAAATAAGAGGTCGACAAGAAGAGGCGCACAGTTAGTTCCCAATAGGAATGCCGACAAATATGTTGTCGATAAGAAACTACAGCATACTGACCACTTGTTCTTCTGTGTAGCATGTTTTACCTTTTTGTTTGTCACTATTAACGAAATAAGCCTGATGAAATCCCAAAGTAATATATTTATAGCGTATGCTACCATTTTTGTGTTGAAAGGTATTGTGGATTAGTGATATACACATACCTTTAGATGGCTTGGAAGTATTCCTCCATCTTAGATGTTGAACAATAGCAGATATTAATTGGTCTAGATCATTAATGTGATTTCCAAATTTTGAGAGGAGTATGCAATTCATCTGTAAGACTTTAAATGTTGTGAAACATATTCTGTGTTTTGTCATATTTACGACTGTTTTTTTTTGTTTAAAAACACAATATTTTTGTTAGAGTCATTTGTTTTCAACTTTGCCAAACAAGGATAGATAACTCAAAAAGTAGGGGAGATAACTCAGATAAAGTATTCTTATAATAGAAAATGTTGTGAATTTACTTTACTATGTAGGAAGATAACAAGTCAGATGACCACCTTTTTTCCTTATCTGAATGCATGTTATGAGAGTTATTTTCTAAGTCTTCTCACATCACTCCAAGTGCTCCAAGAAAACCTCTTTCTAAATAAAAACATCTGTTTTATCAGCGATCAAAGACGGCCTGCAGAGTTATTGTGAAACTGCAAATTCTAGAGGTGGCGTGAATCAGATGTGGATACTAAACAACCCAAAGATCTTGTATACTACAAACAATCTAAAAAATGAGAAAGTATTAAAATATTTGACTTTTCTACACTTTAAACAAGTATTCCCCGATCCAAATCAAAAGACATTTGAAAGAGTTGGTATTGCTTTGATTAATAAAAAAGTATGGCCAACGTAGATACAAGTATATTGTCTAAGGGAGGGATACATCCTACTTTGTAAAGGATCACTCTGATTCAAACAAAAACTTCTCTAAAACTGGCATTATCAAGATATTTATATTTTTGAAAAAATCATCATTAAAACTTAATATTGACAGATTATTAAAAAATTATAAGGTTTTGAATCAAAACACCCCTGCCACCTTGACTAGGATCAAAATAAGCTTTATCGATCATACAAAATAGCAATGGGCATACAAAAAATATCTTTTGTCGTTTATATATGACATGAACTGAAATTAATCACAGCACAAAGTAGGTTTGACAGGAGATTGACGTATTTCGTGAACTTCTGAATGCCTACAAGAGTATTTTACGGTTGAATCTTTATTATCGTCACACTGAAAAAAATACCTAGTAATCTACTAGGGTAAACTAGTAAACTTACTGTCCACGAGATGTGATGCTCGTGGCCAAAATATTTGAAATCCAAAGCTTATATAAAAGATGAAGAGCTATAATCCAAAAGGTCAAAAAAGTATAGCCAAATCCGTGAAAGGAATCAGAGCTTTGCATGAGGGAGATACATTTAAAATATACTTTAAGTTATAAATATTTTCATATTTAATTAAAAAAAAAGAGTTAAGGCATCGCTACTTCTAATCCAGTGTTGGTAAATTATCCCAAAAAACATTCCTGAATTAGGAAAAATTGTACTAGCCTTCATATATATTTTAACACAGCTAAGAGACGGCTGGCTATTACTTGTGTGAAATTTGAATGTATTTGTGCACTCAAGATGCAAGTGTACACCTACAGTGGCGGATCCAGAAAATTTCATAAGTGGGGGCCCACTGACTGACCTAAGAGAGGCCCGCTCCAGTCACGCTTCAATGATTATAAGCAACCAAATTTGTTTCCCAAAAAGGGGGGGTCCGGTCCCCCTGCCCCCCTAAATACGCCTCCGACCTACATGGTGCATGTATATCATCAAGTACATTCTGTGGTGCTTTCAAATGTTTCTCAGTTTAAATTTGATATGAAAATATTGAAGATATACCATGTATTGACTGTGTTACTTTTGGCAGGTACATATTTTTACAATACATGGGCGCAGCCATATTAACTTCATAACGAGGCGCACTTTAATTATATAATCATAAAACGTTTCTGATTTAAGTTACGGTTTTCTGTGGTGAAATAGAAGGATTATTAATTATTTTTCGTATCTAAAAAGAAGAAAAGGTGTTAAAATTAGAATAACCAACGCTGCATCTTGTGGAACTTTACCATGCATCTCGTTCCAAAATATGGGTCATCAAATTGTCGCCCCGGCTACGAGGGCCGTGTCAGACTAATAATGGTCAATTTATTGCACATTTAATACACTTTTTAATAAAATTGATCCATATAACACTGACGATTGAAAAATTCATTGATAAAAATACATTCAAATCAAGCAAATTAACTTAAATAGATAAAAGAGGGACGAAAGATACAAAAGGGACAGTCAAACTCATAAATCTAAAACAAACTGACAACGCCATGGCTAAAAAGAAAAAAGACAAACAGAAAAACAATAGTACACATGACACAACATAGAAAACTAAAGAATAAACAACACGAACCCCACCAAAAACTAGGGGTGATCTCAGGTGCTCCGGAAGGGTAAGCAGATCCTGCTCTACAATGGGCCCCCGTCGTGTTGCTTATGTGATTACAAATCCGGTAAATAGTCTAATTCGGTAGGTCACATTCATGAAAGGGAAGGAGATTGTAGTTACGACGTAAGGAACATATCCGATATCATTTGTGAAACGGTTATTCCATAACGGTCAACCAACTCGTGATAGCGTCCGTAAAATTTACGAAGGGATGATTTCAACTTCATTATTTGAAACTCTTGGTTTAATAGCTTCCTTGTGAGCAGTAACCCTCTATCAAGAAAACCATGATAGGAAATGCAAGCACGGGAATATCGTATCAATTGGGAGATATATACCCCGTATGCAGGTGCTGCTGGAATGTTGCTACTTAGAAATGGAAAGTTCACAATTGGAAAGCTGAAATCATCTCTTTTGTCGTAAGACCCTCATTGTCAATGTCTAGATGTAAGTCAAGATATGAAGCCGACTTAACTGTATCTGTAGTATCCTTTATCTCCAATTCGATGGGATAGATGCGTTCCACATAGTCACCAAATTTTGAATTGTTTAGTGAAAGAACGTCATTTATATAGCGGAAAGTAGAGTTAAAGGATATTGCTAACTTCTTATCTTTCTTCCTAAGAAGTTCATGCATGAAGTCAGCCTCATAATAATAAAGAAACAAGTCGGCAAGTAGAGGGGCACAGTTTGTTCCCATTGGGATGCCGACAGTCTGTTGAAAAAAACGTCCTCCGAACGTTACAAATATGTTGTCAATCAAGAAATCCAGCATCTTAATAATATCGGTTTCAGAGAATTTTTTGTTTGAATCAGAAAGTTCGATTTATCCCTCCCTATGACAAGATACTTGTATCTACGTTGGCCATTCTTTTTTATGAAGCAAAGTAATACCAACTCTTTCAATTCGTTTTTTAGTTTGGAATGTGGAATACTTGTGTAAAGAGTAGAAAAGTCAAATGTTTTAATACTGTTACAAGTTAGATTGTATGTACTCTAAAAGATCTTTGGAATTTTTAAGTATCCACATCTGATTCACACCACCTCTAGAATAGGCAGTTTCACAATAACTTTGAAGCCCGTCTTTGATTGCTGATAAAATAGATGTTAATAATTTAGAAAGAGGTTTCGTGGAGCACTTGGAAGACCCAGCAATATACCGTTGTTTGTAAGGACACTTAAAGTTTGTTTCACGTGTCACAAGGTTAACTTGACCATCTTCTGTAGTAAATTTAACGTGAAAGGCGAGATGATGTGATTCTTTTTTTTTCTGTGTAAAATAAGTTAAGACGGTAAAATAAAACACAAACTAATTACAATACTTACAGCTTTTCAATGAATTAGACCAAAAACCACTCAGGTTCTTTATTCTTTTGATTGCGGCCATCACTTCATGTACAACAGAAGCCACGCGAATATGATATCGTCCGGCGGGAAATCCTGTTTTCAGTTGAACAGCTGGTTCCTGGTAATAAGATGCATCCAGGATAGTAAACATACTAGTCTAATTAGTTCTTTGATAATCAACTAGGGACTTTTAATGAAGTACTAGCCAAACTAGTAATCTTTACTAGGTATTTTTTTTCAGTGCACGTTTATCAATCTTTTCTGTTTTTGGTTCCTCACCCAATTGCGTCGGTACAACTGAATTATAAATATCTGTCATACAAGTGGAACGTATAGCTAGCTATAAAAGCAGGTTCAACATAACATTTCCTTCTGAAAATGCCTGTCCAAGGTACGGACTATGACAGGTGTTTTCAATTTGTACTGTTGGTTTGTATATTCGAGCGTTTGATTTTGACAGGTTTTAAGGACTTTCAAGGAACTTACTTTAAATAAATCAAATTTAAGCGGTAATAACTGTTCATTTCTAGATTTAGATATTTCGGTTTATAAACGGGAAACTCCACACTAAAATTTACGACAAAAAGGACGATTTTTCGTTTCCTCTGGATATTTTCCGATTTTTAAATGGTGATGTTCCTTTTGCACCATCTTACGGTGTTTATATTTTAAAGCTCGTTCGCTATTCCCGTGTCTGTTGTGTATTTTTTTATTTTAACGAACGTAATGAAAGTATAACTGATAAATTATCAAACCAGTGATATCGTTACCATGAATTACTTTAAACCTTTTCTATTTTTTTCCATGGGTATAAAGAGTTTGTTTTGAAGTTTGGTTGTATCGGTAGAAAAATTATTTCAAACGGAAAAGCACAACCTCATTTTTACAGAAATGTTGTTAACCGTACCCGGAAATTTAGAAGTGATCCTGGTAAACTTATCGCTCCTTCAAATAAACTTTTTCTAAAAGGTTACCAATTATACACTGTAATAAGATCATTTAATATTGTTTCATTGGTATGAATATTGTTTTTGTTATCAGTAAATTAAAAGCAAACTAAACCGTTGGTTTTCCCGTTTGAATGGTTTTACACTTATGTGAAACAGTAAGCCAAGGCTCAGTGTTGAAGGCCGTACATTGACCTATAATGGTTTACTTTTATAAAGTGTTATTTGGATAGAGAGTTGTCTCATTGGCACTCACACCACATCTTCTTATATCTAAATATTACTACTATGTTAAATTCTCACTCCTAAATTCGTCCGAATTTTATACATTTCTAATCTATCTACATGGCTAAATAAGAGGGAAGTCAAAATGTAGGCTTGGTTTGCTCGCAGTAACTTAATATTTTCTGTGCGATACAAGATTTAATAAAGATAATAACACATTACAAATATCTCTCAAGATACAAATCTAGCTTTTCTAAACCAAACCATTATAAATTAATGCAAATAATATACTCTGCAGAACGTGTCGTACTTTGAAAGTACTGTGAGCACCTCGATACATATTATCCAACTTATATGGGACTATATAACCCGACCCGTATTCCCGCCTAAGAAATGCCCGTGCAGTACTAACTAAAGACTTATATGTAGATACCATCAAACCAGTGTTTCCAACTTGTTTTACAAACTTTATCTACAAACCACAGTTACTAAATATAGAAATAGATAAGGAAAAATCTAAATATAACGGAATAGAAATAAATGTATATACATATACACATTCATGGATATTCAATCAGTCAAAACCTGTATCTTGGCATTGCACAATGTCAAGTTTTTCTCTGACTGTTTATGACGTCTTTACACTAAATCCAATGGAGGTTGGATGTGTACGGATTGATAATTTAGTCTTAGATGCATGATTTTTTTATTAGTTGTTAGTGGCTCTGAACTAGCTGTCAGTTAACTGCGAGTACTCTCATATATGTTGTTGGGAAGTACAAGTACCCGGCCACGTCTGCTTGTATGTTTGTCCATCTGATGAGTTAAGCCTTTTTCAACTGATTGTTATAGTTCGTTCTTATGTTGTATTGTTATACAACTGTTCAAGGTAAGAGGAAGGGTTGGGATCCCGCAAGCATGTTAAACCCCGCCTAATTCTGTATGCAGTGCCTGTCCCAAGTCATTTGCCTGTAATTCAGGGATTTAGTGGTTGTCGTTTGTTTATGTGTTTCATATTTTGTTTTCCGTTCAATTTTTGTACATAAATTAGGCCGTTAGTTTTTTGTTTGTATTGCTTTTCATTGTCATTTTGGGGCCTTTTATACTGGATTATACTGTATCGATTTTGCCCGTTGCTGAAGGACGCACGGTGATATATAGTTGTTAATATCTGTGTCATGTTGGACTCTTGTGAAGAGTTGTCTCATTGACAATCATACCACATCTTTTTTTTGATATTTTCTCTTTTTCAATTTTTTTTGTACCTTTGAGTACAGTATTTATGTAGATATATGTTTTTCGTTGTGTATTTGAGAAAGTTGTAAAGGAATGATGCTTTGTTTGAGTGTAAAATATAGTAGTGGTGCGCTATTAGAATTCCTTGTTTACCGACGATTAATTTTGGTAATCCACCACACTCAACAAATACATGTATGTTGTCAAGTATTAATTAGAACCTACATGTTATAGTGTTTGGAAATAATTCATCACTGTATTTCGGAAGGTTAAATGTAGTAAAAAGTTAAATCACAAAAATACTGAACTCAGAGGAATATCAAATCGGAAAGTCCCTAATCACATGACAAAATCAAATGACAAAACACATAAAAAACGAATGGATAAGAACTGTAATATTCCTGATTTGGTACAGGCATTTTTAAATGTTAATGGTACATTTTCAAACGGTAGTAAGATAATCAAACATCTTGATTTATAGATCGTTTTTAATACGGATTTCTGTTCGAAGTTTTGTTCTCTCTTATAATAGTATTTATAAAAGGGAGATTTTCAAAATTCTCATCTTTGCGAATATTATAGAGCTATTTGTGGTATCCATGTTTGTAGCGAATTCAAAGTTTTTTACTGATACAATATTTTGCTTAAAAAGCACTAATGCTAGAAGCTATGTCTGTTGGGACAAAACAAAATATTAAACATTTCTATCCGCTTGCTTCTTAAAACGGCCCGAACAGCGTGTGTTCATTGTACATCTTAGTTTTAAAATAACATAATTATGATAACCCTTATTTTGTAAATATCCAATGAAAATCATTTTATCATTGTATTCATTTTGTCAATACATGATTTCTTTATTTTATACGCAGTTCTGTAATTAGTAAATTGATCATCCTTAATTTCTAATTCTTTTTACATAGTCCGAGATTACTCTGACGTCCAACGGCTGTTTTGCCAGACAAGCTGGGGCCGTGGGACGTCAGAGCTCGTCTCATATCAAAAAGTGGATATTTGCCCACCCAAAATAGATGCGCTGCTTCGTCGCTTCTGGTGCAGATTGAGGGCCTTGAAATTATATAAATCGGGCATGAATTTGTTCATTTTTAGCTCACCTTGCCTAAAAGGCCACGTGAGCTTTTCTCATCACTTGGCGTCCGTCGTCCGTCGTCCGTCGTCGTTCACTTTTACAAAAATCTTCTCTTCTGAAACTACTGGGCCAAATTTAACTTAACTTGGCCACAATCATCATTGGGGTATCTTGTTTAAAAAATTTGTCCTACGACCCGGCCAACCAACCAAGATGGCCGCCATGGCTAAACATATAACATAGTGGTAAAATGCAGTTTTTGGCTTATAACTCAAAAACCAAAGCATTTAGAGCAAATCTGACATGGGGGTAAGATTGTTTATCAGGTCAAGATCTATCTGCCCTGAAAGTTTCAGATGAATCAGACAAACTGTTGTTGGGTTGCTGCTCATGAATTTGTAATTTTAAGGAAATTTTGCTGTTTTTGGTTATTATCTTGAATACTATTATAGATAGAGATAAACTGTAAACAGCAATAATGTTCAGCAAAGTAAGATCTACAAATAAGTTAGCATGATCAACATAGTCAGTTGACCCCTTTAGGAGTTATTGCCCTTTGTAGTATATTTTAACCATTTTTCGTAAAACTTCGTAATCTTTTACAAAAATCTTCTCTGAAACAACTGGGCCAAATTAATCCAATCTTCGCCAAAATCATCTTTGGGGTATATAATTTAAAAAATGTGTCCGGTGACCTGGCCATCTAACCAAGATGGCCGCCATGGGTAAAAATAGAACATTTGGGTAAAATGCAGTTTTTGGCTTGTAACTCAAAAACCAAAGCATTTAGTTATTATCTTGATTATTGTTATAGATACAGATAAACTGTAAAAAGCAATAATGTTCAGAAAAGTAAGATTTACAAGTAAGTCAACATGACCGAAATGGTCAGTTGACTCCTTTAGGAATTATTGCCCTTTATAGTCAATTTTTAACCATTTTTCGTAAATCTTAGTTTTCTTTTACAAAAATCTTCTCCTCTGAAACTACTGGCCAAATTATTCCAAACTTGGCCACAATCATCATTAGGATATTAAAAAATGTGTCCGGTGACCAGGCCAATCAACCAAGATGGCCACCATGGCTAAAAATAGAACATAGGTGTAAAATGCAGTTTTTGGCTTTAAACTCAAAATCCAAAGCATTTAGAGCAAATCTGACAATGATTAAAATTGTATATCAGGTACAGAACTATCTGCCATGAAATTTTCAGATGAATCGGACAACCCGTTGTTGGGTTGTTGCCCCTGAATTGGTAAACAGCAATAATGTTCAACAAAATAAGATCTACAAATAAGACAAATGAACAAAATTGTCAATTGAACCCTTAAGGAGTTATTGCCCTTTATGATCAATTTTTAACATTTTTCATAAATTTTGGTAAATTTTAAAAAATATTGTCCACTGTAATTACTGGGCCAAGATCATTATAAATAGAGATAATTGTAGCAACAAGAATGTTCAGTACAGTAAGATCTACATACACGTAACCATCACCAAAACACAATTGTGTCGTGAATTTATCTGTGTCCATTGTTTAATATGCACAAAGACCAAGGTGAGCGACACAGGCTCTTGAGAGTCTCTAGTTCATTTATCTCTTCATTTATGTAAGTTTTACCTACCTGCCAACCTTTATTTTTCAATATTTATTATTGAGTTCATAATGCAGAAATCGATGGGTCTCTGTGAAAACTGTTAAAATATTGAAAAATAAAGGTTGGCAGGTAGGTGAAACTTACATAAATGAAGAGATACATTAAAAACGAACAAATTGCTGCCCGATATTTTTAATTCCAAGGCCCTCAATCGACACCAGAAGCGACGAAGCAGCGCATCTATTTTGGGTGGGCAAATATCCTCTTTTTGATATGGTACGATCTCTAAGGTCCCACGGCTCCAGCTTGTACGGCAAAACAGCCGTTGGACGTCAGAGTAATCTTGGACTACTTTTTACAGTGCTTTTTTAGTTTTTTTAAACACAATATTCTCTATTCTCAATTGTATTACCTCATTTCGCACTATTTATCATTTTTTTGGCGATTGTAAATCTCAATCAGATCTGTATGACTGGTTATGTTATATTGCATAAATAAACATTCTATGAGTACACAGTCACATTATTTACAATTTAATTACCTAGTGGTAAATATAGTATTCGGGAAAATAAAAATAAGTCCGGAAAAAATACGTTGTTGGTTTACTTTTACATTTACGGCAATTGCAACTGTTCTGTATAGGTGGCACGGTAGTATTTCCTGGCCCATAAGGGATAATGATAGCCTTTTTAGAATTTTCACCACTTTCTAACAATGCAAAAAATTCTACATTCACAGTTAACTGAAGTACTTTCATTTTACTATTCAGAAATGAATTTGAATATGTATCATGACCGTTTACTTTTTTTGCTATTTTTTAAAATCCTAAGGCCACAAGTACTTTTAGGAAATTATATGGTGCAGTGAATACAAAATTTTAAAAAAATTTTAAAAAATCATTTTCATCTGTATGTAAAATTATTTCATATTTTTCTACACCTGATTCATCCCTCAGTTTGGGAAAGTATGTTCAGTTGATACTGTATTTTTTGTCCAATCACACTGTTTAGATACATGTACCTAAGTAGGGTACAAAAAAGAGCAACCTAAATTCTGGAATGCAAATACTAGCGTGCCACCTATAAGGAAGTCCTAACTTACGTGTAAGTATAATTATTCACATTTAATAACGAAGTGTATCAAATATATCATAAACTACGACATTGGCGGACGGATATTTTTAGAAGGTTTATCTTTTGTTAGTGTATCTGTGTAAAAATCTATTTGAGTCATATAAACAAATTGACACAAAATTAAGTTCTAATGTTATAATTATTTGGTGTTTTCCAACTAGTGTAATGATATGATAATATTTATACTATATCAATATTCATTCGTAAATAAAAGAAAGATTTATAAATAGGTATATGCAGTATGGATGCCAATCAGACAGCTCTCCTTCCAAGTCACAATGTATAAAATGTATAAAAAGTTCGTTGTACTGTTTTTCTTCAAGCAGCCAATTAAATTGTATATATCTTTACATAGAAATTTAGCGCTATAAATGACCTCCAAACCATTCTCTACATTTGAAAATGCCTGTACCAAGTCAAAAATATGACAGTTTATGTCCATTCGATTGTGTTTTATCATTTGATTTTGCCATTTGATTAATGACATGCCGTTTTGAAGTTTCATCGGAATTAAGTATTTTTTTATTTCAATTTTTACTACTATATGAAATATCTCTGACATAATCACACACTTTACCATCGGTTCTCGATAGTTACATGACAGTTCGAATTTTGTATACCACAAAACGCATTTAGAACAAACACCGAATACGCTCCTGCCTAGCATTTGAAACTACATATTATAAGATTAGCTGTTCATAATTTTTTCTCCATTGATAACAGGATCAATTGCATTTTCTACATTTCTTTTTTAACAAGTTATATATACATTTGTCGTTTCATTGAAGATCAGTATTTTATTCATATCATAAAATAAGTGGTAAATTATAATTTCTCCCTATATTGATTTAAAGTCATATTAACCTAAATTTGTTTTATTGGTTTGAACGGCTAAGCTGTACCATATAATTCATGAACAAATACCTTTGTTTTATTGGATTAAAATGTTTTCGTACTCTTTTTCCCGAAAGTTTTTCCGCATGTAGCGAGGTTAACCGCGATGCCTCTCATTAATACTATGCCTTCTGCTTAGTGCATATGCATTACAAAAACCGTGATAACGGAAAGGTTAAAGAAGAATGTGTCCTCAGTGCACTATAATTTTCTATGTTCAGTGGACCATCAACATGGAGTAAAACCTTTAATTTGGCATTAATATTAGAAAGATAATGTCATAGTGAACATGTGTTCTAAGTTTCAAGTTGATTGGACTTCAACTTCACCAAAAACTACCTCGACCAAACACTTTAACCTGACCTCGACCAAAACTTTAACCTTAAGCGGGACTGACGGACGAAAAGACGGACGCACAAACCAGAAACGTCTTCACACGGAGCAATGGCTCACAACGAACAAGAACCACTTATGAACCATATCAATAAACGACAACTTCTGATCAACATATACCTGACTAAGGCCAGGTGCAAACAATTGCATCGGGTGTAAACATTTTAATCTTTATCACAAATTACACCCATAAGAATGGCCAAAGGATGACAACTATATATAGCAACAATAATGTAATGAAGACATTATAATTAACATAAAAAATAAAAATAAACCAAAAATTTAAACACTTATTGGAAAAAGCTTTGTATTGAGGTACAAAACCTTCACCCTTATCTGAAACTATAGTGAGACGTCACAACATAGAAATACGCAATATGAAATATCAGTTGAAATGGCGCATATCAAAAGACATAATAACACGTGTGTACAAACACTAACGAATACATTTGATCTATAGTACCATGTAAATACAAAATCAATAAAATAAGGGATGAAAAGTTACAGTATTATTCCGCTGTGAAATAGGAAGAAATAAAAAAGTTTGAACCAAAATCTGCCATTTTCTGAATTATCACAGGTAAATGTAAATAAAAGTAATTTCTATGTTCGGTATACATGTACAGTTCAAGTGAAGAAAGACATTCGAAATATCTATCATATTAAATAATGCTGATGTTGATAGTACGATGTAGTGAAAATTTAAAGTAATATCAAACACTTTAACATACATTGTTTGTACCTGGTGATTTTATTAGATTTGAGCATCTGAAAACTGCTTTCGCCTTAAACAGACAGCCTCATATGTATATTTTAAATTATGAACAAATACGAACAATCGAGTTTTATCACCAAAATCAATAATATTTAACATTTCTGTTCCTATTCAATATACCCTAATTTTCCAGTGGCAGTCCAAATTTCCTCGACCATCATCCCGAATGCCCTCTATTATGACAAGACCTACACAGGTAAAATAGCTACGGATGTTTTACGTCCGTAAAAAATCCGTAATACGTCCGTATTATACGGCACGTCTACGGACGAATAGTACCACGGACGTAAAACGTCCGAAGCTTTTCATCCGTAAAACGTCCGTAAAACGTCCGTTATACGGATTTTTAGTACCACGTCCGTAATACGGACGTTTAGTACCACGTCTGTAATACGGATGTTTTGTACCACGGACGTATAACGTCTTTTATTATTATGCATTGCTTGTACTCCTATTGTGCTGAAGGAACAATAATTTTTGGTTTTTTTTCACAATTTAGCCTGTATAAAAAATGAATATGTGTGGTTTTTTTAAGTAATAGCTGTTTAAGTTATTAATGTGTTATTTTATCCAAACATCATCTCATTAAGGTACATTCATACCAAACACATACCAGGAATATATCTGCTTTGATGAATTTTGCAACATACCATATACTAAAATATATCAAAGCATACAGCAATACATGTTAGTAGCACTTTTTATATCAAAAGTTAACTCCAAAAAGTCTCAGGGTTGAGATCTCATAAACATGTTTAACCCCACTGCATGTTTGCGCTTGTCCCAAGTCAGGAGCCTCTGGCCTTTTTTAGTCTTGTATTATTTTTAATTTTAGTTTCTTGTGTACAATTTGGGGGCCAGCTGTAGGGTGCGGAAATTTCTCGCTGCATTGAAGACCTGTTGGTGACCTGCTGTTGTCTTCTCTTGTGTCAGGTTGTTGTCTCTTTGACACATTCCCCATTTCCATTCTCAATTTTATCAATTGTCTGTGTATCTCAAAATTGCATTTCCATTATTGCCAGTGGCAATTCCAATAAAACCTGACTGTTCTCAAAACTAAAAAAAGAGAATTAGTTCAATCTTTCAGTTTGTAACAAAAATACTTGCATGAAGTATAAATAGTTCACTAACTAGTTAAAATGAAATTGAATTTTCCTTTGTACAGATAATTATCCAGAAAATGTATGTTTTGTAAGACTTAAAATTACATGCATCAGGTAACTGAAAAGAAAAGAAAGTCTGAAATTTTATAATATATATAATTTAATTTCTTTAGTTGAAATTTCATAAACATGATTAATACAAATGATATAGAAATATATAAATAAATGATTGTAACATTAATATGAATTATAAATAAATTATGAATAAATAAAAAGATGAAACAGTTTATATGAGTCTAAAATCCAGCTGCAGGTGGTTGTTATCCTTTAATTTCCTGGAATAAAAAAGAAAAATAAATGAAAGATTTAAAATAAGTGATGGTACAACAGGAAATCACATTTTCAGGAAAGTTTTGCTCATGATCACTCTAACTGAACAATTTTTTTTAGCTGTCTTCATCAGCTTAGTCAAGTTTTCTCTTTGTTGCTTTTATGGGTTTGCTTCAAATTGCTTGTATATTTCTTATAAAAAAAAGGGGAAATCATATCCTAATTTTAATCATCATGATTTTTTGTTATTGTACGAAGATTTAACATGCTTTTCTGTTATGGTTTATGAAGTATTCGCACTCTGTTGAATATGGATGGATGGATTGATACATTATAGTCTTGGAAAACAAAGTTTTTCAAAATCTTTTCATTGATGTATACAAATAATTATTTTTTCTAAAAAATTCTTTAACATTCCTGTTACCAGATATCACAGCTACTTATGCATATGTACTATTTCTGTACAAATCAAGTACTATAAAACACAGGTACATAAACATTACAATAACTTGAAAGTAAAGAAATAGTACTAAATATCAAAAGTAAATTTCCAGTACTACAGATGTTAAGTACAGAAATAGTACCAGTGTATAATCACTTATAATCTTTTTATCCAGGAAAAACCTGTCAGTCTTCAATTTCCAAAGGGAAATAACATGTGTTGCGAGTGCGTATTAATTGAGATTCAAAATGGACTATTTTATTGGTATCAATGGTGAACTGACTATTTATGAGTATATTCTTTTTTCGGTTATAGTTGCAAAATCTGTTTATCATTTACATTTCTATTCATAACTAGACCATTGATGTATACATTTAAATTTGCTACAAATGTTCACATGTCCAAGCCTTTTATAACATTTTATGGCTTACTATACATTATAAGTTATGCTCATTGTTAAAGGTTGTAAAGGTTGTAAAGGGACCTTTTATTGCAAAATCTACTTTACATAGACACTCTTTGACAATTGTCCGATACGCAATCAAACCACAACTCCTTATTAATTTAAAATTTCATGAAATAACTTGATGCTTTAGCATGTTTAGCAGTGTAGTAGTTGAAAAAGTTCTTAAAATATTCATTTAACACCACAATTTAGGTATGAATAACATATATAGTTACTGTACGAACATATACTCCTTCATAATTATTTTTATAAGTTAGCTATTCTTACCCAAAACTTCCAATCTTTTTATTATCCGACGAGAATCAATCCCCGCCAATATCTCCCACTTCTCATCACCAGCCCCCTTGGTGGTTTCATTGTAGAATATCTGCAGCTTGTTCCAAAAGTCTGGAATGCTCTGCTTGGTGGCAAAGAGGCCCCTCCTATGCAAGAATGATCTCTAAATATAAAGTTACTTTATATTAAACATTTTTTTTCAAAATCAGTCATATAATCAAAGCTTATCCAAATAACAATGATTTAATGAATTTAAAAACAAGAACACGAATGCCCCACTCGCGCTATCATTTTCTATGTTCAGGGGACCATGAAATTTGCATTAAAATCAAAAATATCAAATCAAAGGGAACATGTGTACAAAGTTTGAAGTCGATTGAACTTCCACTTCATCAAAAACTACCTTGACCAAAAACTTTAACCTGAAGCAGGACAGACGGACGAACGAAAGGAGGCACAGACCAGAAAACATAATGCCCCTCTACCATTGTAGGTGGGGCATAAAAATAATTCTCAAACCAGTCACATGATGTTCACTTTACAGAATTGATTGCTGATTGTCATTTTTTAATTACAGTGACATATATGTAATAAGCAAAATTTACGATCAACAGTGCTGTAGTTGAAGAGTTGCCACTGTTAATTATCGATTTCATAGTCAAATGTGGTTTTACTGGCGACGTGTAAATTATATTGGTATACTAAGTAAATTCAAAATACATTAAAAAAATACTTACAATTATCAAACAGAGTTGGATTCTCTCTTGGGAATCACTCTCCAAAGCACTGCAGAAACTGCTAAGAATGACTTTGGCAAAGTCATCTATCTGCAGGCTTTGGAGGTCATTCTTCCCCTCTGTCAACTCTTGGAAAATCGAAAATGCACATATATATAAATTAAATTGTTTAAAGAACAAAAGATTTAACACGTATTTGAATAAAAGACTTAATAATGATTTAAACAATGCAAACAAATCTTTTAATTCTTAAAAATTGATTTTCCTCCAATTACCTGTACAGACTGTCATCCATAGCAGATATATACAGTACCTGAAGTTAACAGAGTTAAATGATTTCAGATTTTTATTATATACTTTTTTTTATCTAAAGTTTGTATATAATTTATCACTAAAATTTACTGATAAATCAGTCTTTTGCTCATTGTCAAAGGCTGACCTAAATTTGTTGTCATTTTGGTCTCCTATAGAGAATTGACTCATTAACAACAGATTACTACCACATATCTTGTAATTATACATTTAATACATAATTTATTTATAATATTTTCTTAATGGCTTTATTTGTACTAGCTGTAAGTTACTGCAAGTATTATGGTAACTAACTGAACTGCAGCTGTGTGCCTTATATTTTGTTGATGCATGTATAAACTCCCTGCCACATCCATTCATTGTTTTTATGTTTCATGTTTTTCTGCTTAGTACCACCCTGATAAGTATGATGATAAGCCCTTTTATAACTTATTTTTATGTTTTGTTTATATATGTAAAATTACTGACACGAGTTATGGTAGGGTGAGTTTAAATGTTTTTTTCTAGGTCATGAGTTAGAAATTTGTTTTGAAAGTTGTCTCATTGACGATGAGTCTATAGTCCCTGTATATACCACATTGCTTTATTTTTACATTATGCATTGCCCAATTAGTTTAACGTTGATTTATAACAGACTTCTGTGGCATGTTGGTTAATAATTTTAATTTCTTTTAATAATTTAAAGAGAATAATTAATTTGATTTACCTTTCTACGTAGCTGATTTCTTAGATCAGCATACTTTGAGCTGGCAAAGGACACTACTTGTTTATAAGCAGAAGTGTCCTTTGCCAACCCATCAGCTCTCAAATATTTCTTTACTTCATTCTGTTAAAAAAGAAATTTTAAACTGTATAAGACTGGTTTACATAAGATCAGTAAACAATAAAATTACATTCAGAGGCGGATTTAGGGGGGGGGGGGGGGGGCTTTTTTGGTTGCTTATATAGGGAATCACTGAAGCATGACTTGAGCAGGCCCCTCTTAGGTCAGTCAGTGGGCACTCACTTATGAAAAATTCTGGATCTGCCACTGACATTGAAAAGGCTCAATTAATTTATTTTCCATGTGAATCTTAAGTATTTTAAACTGCAAAAAAGGAATCTGATTGAAAATGATGGCTATAATGTGTACAATTTAAATCATATTTTCTCAACATTGTCACATGATATCAAGATGGCTATACATAGAATAACCATACATTGTCTCCAAATATCAATGTTATTTGTACAAGGTTTAGAAACAGGTAGAATAAGCAAGGCAGATATTTATATATGATATACATATCTATTAATCATTAAATTAGAATATTGGTCGGTTCACAGTTTTTGCTTTGCTTATAATTACACTTTGGTAAACCATGTTGCCTAAACTAATTTCATATTTTACAGATTGATCTGTTCATGCATGAGATCTAGGATTTATCAGCAAATTTAAAGTAAAAATGTCGAGTCTGCAAGGATGTGTGTAAACTGATTATCTTTAGTACTCACAAACTTTACATATAACAGTTCCTTGTTAATATTTGTTTAAAAAACAATTTAGTAATACAAATAATTAACTGCCTCTTTTTTGTCCTTTAACAATAAATATAAGACTACTAACCTTAAATTCTACATCCGAACCTGGTTCTAGCCATGGATTGCATGTGAATTTGTCCTTTAGGTAGCTGCAAAATTTCTTCTACAAAATAATTAATAAATCAATTGATTTTAGATGATAATATTAAACATTGGAACTTTTGAATCTTTTTGTTGGGTTAAACAATGACATAATCACAAGTTTAAATTTCCATATTAAAATAGTACATATACATATTGATGAGATATTTCAACTCAACCTCTTAGGTTACAATAAAAGAAGGTTCTCATGTAAGCCAAAATTTATTCATGCAAAAAAAGTTCCAGTGGAACTATAATGCCACAGGAAATATTGTCTATGAGAACTTGTTTACAGACAATTTTTGCATAATTTTTGCCATCTCTATAAAATAAGGTTTACACTTTACCTGATTAAATACTTAGTTCTGGATGGTAAGAATTGTTCATTAACTAAGGGAATAAGTTCCAGTTTTATGAGATATGTTCCTTACCTGGTGTCGGTTAGTGTATAGAAATTTAAGGTATATAATATGAAACTTAGAGCGACGTGGGTATGGCTAGCCGTTTTACTACTTATTCAAATTTCAAGATATCTCATATAATATATATAAGATATCTTATCTATATTACTAAAGTAACGAGGTTCAATTTGTCAACGGGTGCGTTCTAGTATAATATATCTAAATCCTTTAATATATAAGATATTATATATGATTTCATTTCTTTAAGTTATTGCATGGATAATAAAATAGTTTACATGCATGAAATATTTGTCACTGGATATAAGGCAACCAATGAACCAATCATCAACCAATTTATGACGAAATATATCAAATAATTCTAATGACTCTGTTTGTGTCTACTATAAAGTAATTTCATGAAAGATATAAGGATTACAAACTTAAGATGGAGATGTACTTTAATCAAGGTATAAAGAACTATAATTGTTACTCTAAACCTTATTGTAAAAAATAAATTTATGTCAAAAGATTTATTAGTAGGATGTTAAAATATGTTTGAAAACTATTTGCCAACTATTTAATTAAATTTGGGACACAGAATTTATTTAAAAAAAGCAAGTACTGAAGTAGCAATTTTTGTTTTAATATCTTGATTTATACCATACATGATGAAATCTTACCCTTGTGGTCATTCATTCGTAGTTACTTAGTACACGAAAAAAAAATACTATGAAAATTAGAAGGCAAGTTTAAGTAATTTGATTGGACAAGAAGTTGTAAGTAGGTGCTAAATGGAGTTGTACTTTAATCAAGGTATAAAGAACCATAATTGTTACTCTTTATTTTAATAAAAAAAAATAACTTTTAATTGCCAAAAAAAAAATTGATTGAAAGATTGATTAGTAGGAAGTTAAAAATCTGTTTGAAAACTAGTTCCAAACTATTGAATACAGAATTTATTTCAAAATAGCCAGTAGCAATTTTTGTTCTTATATCTTGATTATGATACAATGGAATCTTACCCCTGTGGTCATTTATGCGTAGCTAGTTAGTGCACAGAAAAACAATGTACTATGAAAATTAGAATTGGATCATGTTGAGTGAACAATTGAAGTTTATACATACATGTGTAGTCCACAAAAAATCCCAAAAATGACACTTTTAAGTCAGGAAACAGTAATAGGAGAATTATTATTTAGAAAAAAAAAGTTTAGTTAAGTTTAAGATTATACCCTTTGTACTATTAAATTTGAATTTACATCTTTTAAGCAAGGTGAGTGATCAATTATATTATAATAAAAGACATGTTCATTAAAATAGACACACAGTAACAAATTTTTGTTATTAAACTTGCACTTTTTAAATGTTTTTGCTGTTGTTTCTTCAATTAAATTAAAAAAAAATAAAAAATTTAAAGACCATTTCATCTAAATCTCCAATTAATTCATCGAAAGCAATTTGAAATACTTGTTTTGAGATGATACTTTGTATATATATTACCTTAAATGTACAGGTATCAATACTGAATGCAGCTTTTTTTTTTCTGCATTCAGTATTTTCCTCTGCATCTCATTCATTCCATCTTCCATTTTACTAATTCTGCTTTGCAAACTCTTCAACTCCAGTACTAAGGAAGATATATTTATAATTAATTTTGCGCTTGCCGTTTATAATAAGTAAATACCCGTTTGATGTTTCCATTAACATGTTGCTAGTAAACTTAATTTGCGACCATCAAATCCCAAATTGATGCAGTCCGAGCTTAAAATACAATACAGTTATCTCCTAAATAATGTGTTATGTAATTATTTGCTTCTCTCTTAAAAACAGCTATTAATAATTATTCAAATAATATTATAGAAAGCCTAAACTGAAACTGCTTGTAATAAACTTTTAATAAATTTTTTAAATTGAATCGCTAATTAAAAGTTATCCGTCTAGTTATAGTAAATATTTATCATGATAGAATTTCCCAATTAACATGTTATTAACTGCTAATATAAATGCTTACATATCTGCTTGCCAATGTTTTCATCTGCATGCAGTGATGCAGAACTTTGCACCTCCTCTGGAAACAAGTCCTGAGACTGAGACTGAGATGGTCTATCTTCTTGAGAATCCTGACAAAAAATAAACACTATTCATGCATGTCATATGTGTTGACACTTATTGTAAAACAAATGCTACTTTTCCATAGATTCACATGCAAGTTACCTTTTGTTTTAAACTTTTGTAAGTTTCTTTATTACAATAGGTAGATTGTTCTCTGTGTAGTTTATTCAATATGGGACCTTCAAATTTCTTCCAAGAGAAATCTATCACTCATTTACCAATGGGTGGTAGATTTATCCAAGGAAAAATTTAAAGGTCCCAGTGGATAAACTACACAGATAACAAAAGGTATTGTATTGATTCAAAGGAACCGGTGAGCTCATTAATTGTCGTGTTTTGAAGATGTAGTCTACCAATTGTCACCTAATAGTAAACAATCAACAAACAAGCATGGATATTGAGCACTTGCATAACTTGTATAGTCAGATAATAGTTTATTTCAGTGTCAGATCAATGCGACTTTTGCAATTATTGGATTTTTTTTTTCACCTTTAAATACGAAAAGTATGATGGCAAATTTCTTCCTGGGGGCAAGCAATTAAAAAAAAGTAAACTTCTTCTAAATGTGGACATATTAGAATTTTCTTCAGAAAAAAGTACATGTACACAAGTCTAATAATGACAACTATCCATTTTGTTATACAAAAAACATATAGATATATATATTTATCATATACTTAAACTAAATAACATATGATTTTTACTGTATGATAACAGCATTAAATTAATGTAAATTCCATATTTTTCAAATTGGTACTTAGCGGGCTGATATGAAAAGTTTATCACATGCCTTTCAGTAACGTTATATAATTATCGCATGGCATTCTGGTAATACTCGACAAATTCCGGAAAATACACCTCAATGCTATGTTTTCAGTGAAAAACATAAATTTACAGTAGTGTACAAGACAATTATTAATGAATACTGGAACGTATATTGTGTTAAATAATAACAATAAAAAAAAATTAAAAAAAAAAATTAAATAAATACATTTTTTAAAAGTTTCAAACATAATTTAGAAAGTTTCTTTAAACAAAGTTGACTTTTCCAAACAGTGTTCATTATGTATATAAATGTTGAACTATTTTTTTGTCCTTTCGTCTATTTAAGAATATTGTTCTTCTGTGCTGCAGCATATAATAGAAAGATTTCATACAGAATGAACTAATTAAAATTTGGGGTCCAACGTCCTTGAACTTGTCAGTTTTTAAAACATGACAAAATTGTGTTTTGGTGATGGTGATGTGTGTTGTATTGAACATCATTGCTGCCTACAATTATCTCTATCTACAATGAACTTGGCCCAGTAGTTTCAATGGAAAATGTTAGTAAAAATTTACAAAGTTTATGAAAATGGTTAAAAATTTAGTATAAAGGGCAATAACTCCTAAAGGGGCCAACTGACCATTTAGGTCATGCTGACTTATTTGTAAATCTTACTTTGCTGAACATTATTGCTGTATACAGTTTATCTCTATCTATAATAAATAAATATTAAAAATAATAACCCAAAACAGCAAAATTTCATTAAAATTACCAATTTAGGGACAGCAACCCAACAACCAGTTGTCAGATTCATCTGAAATTTTTTTAGCCATGGCGGCCATCTTGGTTGGTTGGCGGGGTCACAGGACACATGTTTTAAACAAGATACCCTAATGATGATTGTGGCCAAGTTTGGTTTAATTTTGCCCAGCAGTTTCAGTGGAGAAGATTTTTGTAAAAGCTAACGACGGACTACGATGGACGCTGGACGCCAAGTGATGGGAAAAGCTCACTTGGCCCTTTGAACTATATTAATGAACCATGAATCATGAGAATGAGGTTTAAATAAATTGAAACATCCCAGACAGACATGTAAAGCATTTAATACAACAAAAGTTGACGTATTTGCTTTTAGGGTGAGAAAAAAAAAAAACACAAAATATTACTAGGCAATGCACTGTGAAAAAGTGGTCACAGTCAAATGAAACCGGTGAGACTGACCTGAAAATTATAAAAAAAAATAAAGATATCAACAGAGTTGACCTATAGCATATTGTAGGAGAAAAACAGACCTAAACTTAAACTTTACTTTGACCACTAAACCATGAACTTGATGTCAAGACAAGATGATACCTTCCAGTTAGACATGTTTACCTTAGGGCCAAAAGAAAGTATAGGTGATTACTGTACCCCTATCTACCATTATCTTTATCAAGTACACCAAGGGAGCTACCATTTGATTTTTTTTTGGGAGGGAGGGGGGGGGGGGGGGGGGGGGCTAGGATGAAAATTTTGTCCGGCATTTTTTTTTTAGCTGTAAAGTCTGTCCTGCTTTTTTATTTTTCACTCTGTTCATTCCTGCTTTTTTTTTTTAAGTTTATCCTAACTTTTTTTTTGCAAGTGTCTCATCCTGCCTTTTTTTATACTTAAAACTCCTGTCCTGTCTTTTTTTTTCAATGTTCATCCTAGCCCCCACCCCCCCCCCCCATAAAAATCAAAAGGTAGCTCCCTAAAGTATTTTTGGCCATTTTTTATTCAGCACTGTTAAAGTCACAATGTGTTAAAAAAATAAAAGTAAAAAAAAATCCCTACCTTTACCCTGTTTTTTTCAGCATATGACAGTATTTAAACACACATGCTTTTTTGTTTGGCCTTACAAACATTCCATACACCAAATTTTGCACACAGTATAAGAAAAACCGACCTATAAGTTAATAACCATTGTGGATTGATAAAGAAAATAAATTGAGATTATACACGGCTTGCATGTAAATTGTTATCATGGCAATAGACATATTTCTAGAAATGTTACAGTGATGCTATCAAAATTTGTACTAGATCTGAGTTTTGGGGGTAAGCAAGCTTAAGTTAGAGAACAGAAACTAGTTGCAGATTTAGGGGATCGGGTTAGACCCTCCCCCCTTTTTTATGATCAATGCATGGGGACATGTAGTTGGAACCCCCTTTTAAAATGGCTCCATCTGCCAATGGCTGGAAACGAAAAATGTTAAATTTCCGTTTCTAAAGGCCCACGAAGAGCAAAGTAATTTATTACACATGTTACAATGACTTTTATAAACTGTAAAAACCATTAAAATTCAAACTTGATCTGAACGGTAATGCGCATTCAGTATAGCTATAAAGCAAACTGAAGTTAGTGAACAGAAACATAAAATTCAGCAATTAAGACCAATACAAAATTTGATATTACTGGAAAATACATAAGTCATAACCGTATGTAACGTCATTTGCAGATCGTTTTATAATGTTTATAGCTCACATCAGAATTATAATAATCACATCAGAAGGTCTGTAAATAACATGTTTTCCTCTTTGTTTGGCATTGTGTATGTGAATTTTTCTTGTTCAGTTTTGTTAACACAAGTACTTACTTCATACGCACTCATATTCTTTGCTTCTTCCAAGATCTGTCAAAATCAGCTGTGTCGTCTGTCAGATGACGTCATTGCGCACCTGCCGCGAGGGTTAATTCGTCCCAAAGAAATGCGCGTTATTTATTTAGAGCTCATGAATATTTATTGGTTGATTTAAGCTAAACCAAATTATATTAAACGAAATACAGTTTACTAACATAGTTAGATACATATAACATTATAATAAGAATGAATTATTGCTTGTGGCGAAATAGACGACAGGGTCGATTCGGTAAAAATTAGTACATTCGGAACATTGTTTATACCATTCGGAGAATGTCGTCTGGTAATGTTTTACAAACACTCCAAGTTTCCTTTGCCAAATTGTACATTTTATTCCGCTCCTAGTATTTTATAACATTTTTTTATTCAACATACACAATGCCTAAGCTATACAACTGCAAACCTTGTAATTATAAAACTAACAGAGAGCAGCATCTACAGAGACATTTAGAAAGTAAACACCATGCTGCAGCTTTATTTTTTGATGATTCGGATAGCGATGTTGATGCTAGCGATAGCACTGATGAAAACCCTATTTCTTGTGAAATCAATGATCCCTCAACCGATGCTCATGTTGCTGACGTGATGGTCCACACTATGTTGGAAAATGAAAGCACCAGCAACTCATTGTCAGATGAGGTAGACGAGCAGAGCCATTCAGAAGGAGAAGGCAGTGAAACAGAAGATAATACAGAGCCAAGGCATGGTAATAAACAAAATAACTGTATACCTCTATTGTTATATTATATGAACATCCTCTAAAGCATTTAAGGCCTTTTAAAAAAAATTCAGTGGTCAATCATTTCTGTATCAGGTCGTTAATGGGCTCTCAGTCAATCTGGCTCCAAGTTGATCCGACCCGAGTCGATCCGGCCCCATAATAAAATGATAGGAATAAACTATATGGACTTTTAATTTGTAAAAATTATCAATGATGGATGACAATGTTCTGGTTAGTGTGAATATATTTAGAGTACATGCTTATTTGATATAATTACATGTTGGGAAATGCCAAATGGACAGAAAGTCACAGGACAAAGACTCAGTCAAAGGACAAAAAGTCACAAATAATCTGTTGCCAATTGCTTAAATATATATATATATAAGA
This sequence comes from Mytilus galloprovincialis, assembly GCA_037788925.1. Lineage (NCBI taxonomy): Eukaryota > Metazoa > Mollusca > Bivalvia > Mytilida > Mytilidae > Mytilus > Mytilus galloprovincialis. Next base: position 407,188 of record CM075338.1, on the reverse strand, counting down.
GAAATATCTTGAAATATCACATCAATCATAATATGCCTTTTATTTGGACTTAATTTGGGGGAAAAGTGTTTATATTCGTTGAAATTGTTCTTGAATTATTGACTATATTCCGATAAATTTGATAAAGCAATTTATGTCATTACTGTATGATCTTCATACTTAGTACTAACTATTTACAGAAATGCATGTATTATGATTCCAGAACATGACTGGGGACTGGGTTTTAAGCTTACACCTACTTCGGTATGTGTTTCACCCAACTATGTCCTGATACTCTTGGCAATGATGGTTAATCTAAGTTGCATGTATCTGTATTGACAATATATAGTACTATAGTCTATGAATCTTACAAAACTAATATTTTACAATAAAAAAACTTTTGTATAATACATGTATATATACATTTGTACATGATACAATGTACATAAACTAATTAACCTAAAGGATCATAATACTACAGTGAAATTTAAAAAAATCTCGAATTGAAAATTTTACTATAAGTCAGAGGACAATAAGACCCCGTTCACACTAGGATATTTTTATCAATTTAAACTAGACTCTTTAGATCGGTTTAAGGGCTAATGTGAAAGGATTGAATCGATCTTCAATCGGTCTAAACTAAAACACCAAAAGAGGTAGTTTAGTTTGAATCGATCTAAAGTAAACCAATCTTACTTAAGTTGTGAACGCATAGATCGGTTTAAACTAGTATGATTGAAATAAAATAACGTATGGGCATGTGTAGCGGCAAAACTATCTCAGATATTCGTTATTTCACCCATATTTCTCTGTTAAAAGACCTTTAAAACAAACTGAAAACATGTTGTCTTCGCCGTAGCATAGATTTGCGAAATCTGGGTCTTCTTTTCTTCTGTTGTTTTTTTTTCTTCTTTATAGGAACCGCAGTATTTCCAGAGTCGTGTTGTAACTTCTTTGCTACAGTTATTTTTTTTTCAATATGAAACGGAAAACTGTAATAACACCAGTATCAAAATTTTAACTTGTGATTCAAGAGAAACAATAACTTTATCCATTTTTTTCCCCAAATGTGTGTATCAGTGTATCAAGACATGAATTTGATAAATCATTTCTATTTATACACAGTGTTTACAGTTTTACGGGCTAAAAGGTTAGATCGATTGCGTTTTTAATTGTAGTTTGAATGCAGTGGTTCAGATTAGACCGATAGAGATCGTTATGATTAAAGATAGTGTGAACGCTAACTGGTTTTATTTAGATCGATTCAGATTAGATCGATAAGAAAAAATGCTAGTGTGAACGGGGTCTTAGTAAAGTTAAGTAGCAACATCAGTTTAAATTGGATTGATCAATGTCATTGAGCTCCATTTCAATATATTTAAGGTGGTACCAAACACTACAGGGACATATAAATAAACTCTGTAAAGTCAGCTAAACTTTTTAATGACATTTTGTTGTAAAAGGAATATTAAGCTTCTCAATGATCAAAATTTGTGTTTATCAAATTGCTATATGACCAGTGTAATCTTTCTGACAAAACAGTTGGTTCAAAATTTTTGAACATTTTTATATTTTTGTTTTAGCTTCAAATGATGAACAGTCAAAAGACTTTGATTGGTATCCTTTCCAGTCAAAGGCAGAATTATTGGTATACATTTTCATGAATTCCACAACTCATCCTATCGTAAGTACATGTATAATATGTTGTTTAAATTCAATCATTTGACATGTTTGAGTTCCAAGAATTAGTTCGAGTTGCCTTTTTACACTGTTGACATGATATAAAAATTGATTGAAATGCAAAGCTGTTTGAGTGTATGTATTTTGTCATTTTATAATAAATAAAATGTTCTTTTGTTACGTCTTCTGACATTGGACTCAGATTTCTCTTGAACTGATTTTTAATGTGCATATTGTTATGCGTTTACTTTCTACATTGGCTAGAGGTATGGTTACGATCTCATAAACATGTTAAACACCGCCACAATTTTGTGCCTGTCCCAAGTCAGGAGACTCTGGCCTTTGTTAGCTTTGTATGATTTGGTGCAAATACATGTACCTGTTTACTGTCTCTGCTAACGCATAGGCAATAAACTTAATTTGCAACCATTAAATCACCAATTAATGTTGTGTGAGCTTAAAATACAATACATTTATCTCCTAATTGTTCATGGGAAATATGATTGCTATATCTTGTTTCAGAGTGATGAAGTTGTTAAATTTGTGCTTTACATGATGAAAGAATTACATGTTCCTGATATTCCATCATTTAACAAAATGAAAGAAAAGAAGTTTGGCAGTTTTTCATGGGAAGAACTAATTACAAAGGTAAGTAATAATTATATCAAGAACCATTTTCAGTAAAGATTTCAAAATGTTTATCTCATTTATAGAATTTATATACCATTTGTCGAATAGATTCTCTTTCTATTTAATAATTGCATCTTGTAAGTGAAATTTCGATAGACACAAACATGTTATCACTGTTTGCGATATAAGAGTTTCACGTTCTCAAGCACACAAAATCCAAGCAGTAGTTTATGAAGCCATCATTGTCCAATGAAAAATAAGTATGAAAAAGCACAGGAAATATGATAACAAGAGTGGACACGCTGAAATGTCTCGCCTTCTATACTAATCATTGATATTATGTTGATAGTCCTAAGTAAAAAGCTAGGCTTTATAACAACTGTACCAAAAACTTAACAGTAACCAAGATAACTAAACAAAGACCAATGAACCTTGAAAATGAGGTCAAGGTCAGATGAACCATGCCAGGCAGACATGTACAGCTAACAATGCTTCTATACAACATATATAGTTGACCTATAATTACTTATAGTTTAAGAAAAATAGACCAAAACACAAAAACTTACCACTGTGCAATGAACTGTGAAAATGAGGTCACGGTCAATAAAACCTGCGCGACTGACATAAAGATCATAAAATATTTCCATACACCAAATATAGTTGACCTATGGCATATAGTATTAGATAAAAAGACCAAAACTCAAAAACTTAACTTTGACCACTGAACCATGAAAATGAGGTCAAGGTCACATGACATCTGCCCACTAGACATGTACACCTTACAATCATTCCATACAACAAATATAGTAGACCTATTGCATAAAGTATGAGAACAACAGACCAAAACACAAAAATTTAACTATAACCACTGAACCATGAAAATGAGGTCAAGGTCAGATGACACCTGCCAGTTGGACATGTACACCTTACAGTCCTTCCATACACCGAATATACTAGCCCTATTGCTTATAGTATCTGAGATATGGACTTGACCACCAAAACTTAACCTTGTTCACTGATCCATGAAATGAGGTCGAGGTCAAGTGAAAACTGTCTGACAGACATGAGGACCTTGCAAGGTACGCACATAGCAAATATAGTTATCCCATTACTTATAATAAGAGAGAATTCAACATTACAAAAAATTTGAACTTTTTTTTCAAGTGGTCACTGAACCATGAAAATGAGGTCAAGGACATTGGACATGTGACTGACGGAAACTTTGTAACATGAGGCATCTATATACAAAGTATGAAGCATCCAGGTCTTCCACCTTCTAAAATATAAAGCTTTTAAGAAGTTAGCTAACGCCGCCGTAGCCGCCGCCGGATCACTATCCCTATGTCGAGCTTTCTGCAACAAAAGTTGCAGGCTCGACAATAAAACTATTAACCAGAGTATAAGTCTAAATATGAAACTATAGGCTGGCAAATAGTCTGTGGAATGAAATAGCACAACCATTTCATTTTTTTTTTATGTAGAAAAAACATACTGAGATATAATAAATAACTACTATTATAATTCTGAAAGGGACAGAACTCAGATAACATTCCATTGTGGACTCTAAAACCATCTGCAATTTTGAGGATGATGATTTCACACCCAGATACTTCGAAATCTATCATAAGGTAATTGATATGACAGTATGTGTACAATAAGGTCATACAGGAAACTTATTAATTCAAAAACAGTTCATTTGAAACAACATTTTTGAATGAGTAATACCATTTATATTTTGAGTTGGAAAAATTATGGTTCAATTGTCACTATCATTTTCATCTATTAGTACATGTATTGGCCCAAGAACACAATTTATAATGACTCTGCTTTTCATTGTTCCCCAATACATTTCCTTTTAATTAGAGTGTATTTTTTATAAAAAAAATTCTTTCACTTCCTCACTAATTTCTTAGATTTTTTTGGGTAGAAATGAAAGAAGGGTGGTGAAATAAATTTTTGGATGTTGTAAATTAACATATTTTGAAATTTGTATATTAATGAATTACAGAAAGCCACTTGATAATTGTGAAGTTATAGGACATCCGGCTCAAGCAGCAAAGTGGAAAACTGATATCAACTTCAATGACGATAGAGTAAATGATTTACCTGTTGTTCACATTCCCATTAATCTTTTTTTGGACGACACTGCAACGCACAAAAGCAGACAGTGGATGGCACTGCATTGTATTCAAATGCAAATAGCTGGTAGGATAATTCATAAAAAAAACCTCAAAAACTATAAAAATTCCTTCAGATTTCAACTAAATGTTACTAATTTTTAGGATATCTAGTGTCCCACACTACAATAATAACAATCACAAAGCAATGCATTTAGCCGTGCAGACCAACAAAGCCGGCGTTAAAAATAATGTATATTTTATATTATCGCTATTTTGTGCATTTTTCTTTTGATCTTTTTTTGTGATAATTTTCATATTATTCTTCTTGCTTGAGATGGAAAAATTATCACTAGAAACTAAGCAGGCCACGTGGCATTACTAACAAAATTGACATGAAATTAACAACGTCGTCATAGGTAAAATAGCGATAATTAGATTATCATTGGTCATCTCAACTTGATTGCTTTTCACACTTTTGCTGTACCAGCTCAAGCGAGAAAATCAATCTCGTTCAGATAATCAACGATAATCTATAATTATAAATCATGACATATATGAAATACAAATACATTCCAAATCAGGTACACAAAAGGAATAAACATCTGAAACAAGTTTACTTTGAATCAAATAAGAGCCCATATCTCTTTGTATGTTTGTATGTATGAATGTATATATATCCGTCTTTAACGTAATCTCTCCTCCACCCATGAAAAACCATCAAAAAACTTTACTAAAGAAAATTGATATGGAAACCTGTGTTCAAAGCAAGTGCAAATGATTTTGAGGTGTAAACACTTCAAAGGATGGCTAAAATGGAAGAAATAACGATAAATTATAATTCACAACAAATATGATTATTTTTTAAACTTAAACAAAATTACTGCACCAACTGCAAAAGATTGAAATATGGACAACGATTTTTGGTCAATTTCCTGAATGAAAACATGAATATGTTTCCCCCAATTGACGAAACTTAAGAAAATTTCAAACACTCTTTAATCTAACTTTACAGATGATTATTTTCAAACAAACATGTTTTCAAGCTGAGGAATGTTTAGCATTTGAAGTTATCTTCATATTGAAATATCAGTACACTTCAAAAACATATAGACCTGAACATAAATTGTAGAAAACATGGAAATATATGGCAAAAAAGAGCACCCCACTCTAGACAACATTTTCTGGCTATACTCCGAAAGGTGGGAAAATACATTTATAAAATATGTCTAAATTTTTGATCAACGACAAACATGGCTGTCATGGCTGAAAATAGAACATAGGGGTCAAACGCAGTGTTTTGCCTTATATTGCAAAATTTTTCAGATAAAGCAAACACCCCATTGTTGGGTTCCTGTCACTAAAATGGTTATTTTGAGGAAAATTTGCAATTTTTGGTTTTTATCTGGAATATTATTGAAGATGAAGGGTAAACTGTAAAGAGCATGACTGTTTAGCATGTAAGATCTACAAAAAATATTTATATGACCAAAATTGTCAATGTACCCCTCTACATTAACACAAGTGGTTTATTTTTTTTAACTTCAAAAATGTTGTGTATTTCATGAGTTATAAATGATATATTTCCAGGGTTACCAACCAAGGAAAGGCAAAAAGAAGGTGCCCTACAATTTCTAGGTGCATCTGAAAAAGTAGAAATAATGGATGTGGCAAAAGTAATTGTAAATGATATGAAAGATCTTCAAAGGTGACTAATTATTAATTTCATGATAATTCAAATTGTACATTGAGGTTTTTGGTCTAGTCAATCTAGCATAAAGACCTGAACGTTAAAGTAATTGCAGCAGAAGATTTTTAAGTTTGAATCTTTAACATTATAACCCAAGTACACATAGAAAAACAGTCCCACTAAATATAACTTGAGCCCTTAGACTAAAACCAATGGAAGATAACTATGAAAAAGGGCAAAACTATCAGTAAAAATTTAGAATTTCTATAGAATGTATTTATTCCAGATATTTTAGCCATCTTCAGAGTATAACAAACCACTCTTAAGATGTTTTCTTATTTTTATCAAATTACAGCCTCCAATTTTGTAATTCATTAGTTGACAGTTTATTAAAATGTTCAACATGTCAAGGTAAAGAATCACAAATTGAACAGAATTAATTAAGCATATATTGTCCTTTTGGTTGTTAAACCTTTTTGTTTAACCAAGGTTAATGCTGACAAAATACTAGACAGTACTTCATTATAAGGTACCAGTGTAAGATGTAAAATTTCTGTGAACCTGTATGTTTATTGACATCATAAATAAAACTCTACAGAAACGCATTGTCAACGTTATATATGGTCAATGCAATAAACACATCCTTTTATTTTTAGTGATGGAGTGGAAGGTTTTGATGCCACTGAGAGGAAAAAATGTTTCATCAAGTCAAGTCTCAACTCTATTATTGCAGACTTCAGTATGTTGTCTTTTTGTTGCAACCATTTAGGAGCAACAGCTAATAAATACTGCCCAAGATGCCATGTAAGAAGCTATGATCACCATGACTATAGTATTTTATTGTACACAACTGCACCTTTGATTACAAGTAATGCATTGAATATGTATATCTTGTAACAGCAATAGCAGTAACAGTTTCAATAGGCAATGGGTTTCATTTACATATACTCAATTGTAACTTTTTAAGAGCTGAAAGACATTATATAAGTATAACATATAGCTGATTAGGTGATAGAGCAGATTGTTACCCCGAGGAAACATTGTCCACTGCAGTGAAGGGTAACAATTCCTCGATCACCTTCTTGGCTATGTGTTATTTTATTTATGTATTGCATGTTTTACCACAGATGATTTTTATTTAATCACTGATGCCACATACATATCAACATTAGAGGTATTAAAAAATTCAACAGAATTGAAGCAAGATGTTGTATGTGTTTATTTTATCAGTCAAGTAATAAAATTGTTTTTAATTATTTGAGGTAAATTCAATTCATTGTCCATTAAATCCTCTCTAACACAGCTATGGGATAGTGGAATTTGTCTCCCTCGTATTAACTAATGGAAACACTGACATTATAAGTCTGGGTAATCTAATGAATATTCATGATTAATATACACTTATTAAGAAGATTTGCAAAAGTCTGTATTTGAATAATAAATTCAGAAATATTTTTATTCTTTTTTAAAATGTGTTATAAAACCATTGTATTATGAAATGCACCTGATACTTTTTATTTTAAAAGGTCCTAAATTATTTTACAGGTTGATTCTGAACATTTCAGTTCATTAGGAGCACCAAGAACACCAGAAGAAACAAGGAGGACTATAAATAGAATTAATATTAGATCTAGTGAGAATGACAAGAAAGCATTAAGAAAGCAGAAAGGAGTGAAAGAGCATGAAAATGTGTTTTGGGATTTAATAGATCCTCATAGGTTTGTTTATGATTACATTAGAATAAATTTAAATACAGTATGGATATAAAAAAGAAGATGTGGTACGATAATTGCCAATGAGAAAACTCTCAACAAGAGACAAAAATGACACAGAAATTAATAACTATAGGTCACTATACTGTTTTCAACAATAAGCAAAGCCCATACCAAATAGTAAGCTATAAAAGGCCCTGAAATGACAATGTTAAACAATTCAAACAAGAAAACTGAAGGCCTTATGGGTTTAGTATGATTGATTTTTTGTAAGGTTTTGGGTGGTTTTGTACACTTTAAAATTAAACCGAAGGGGATTTTGAGGTTTGAAATCTAGATATTATGACTAAACTTAAATACTGGAAATGAGGTAAAGCAATAAAAGTAAGGTTCTAATGACGAGAACACTGTCAGGTATGGACCGTATGGTGCTCAGGTTGGTGTTAATTGTTAATTGTACATTAGAATTTTATAACTGTACTGTAGGTACTTAGGTAATTCTGTGTGTGAGTCTATAAAACATGTTTTAATTAAGTAAGCTTAGTGCTTTAAGTATACAATACAGATATCTCCGAATTATAGCATATTTTTTTGGACCATCTAAGTAAAAATTGCCAAATTTTTAAAAAAAATGTGAAGGACCATGGGGGGGATGATTAAAATCATATCTTATAATTTAGTGGTGATATAAGAAAATATGTTGTCTCTAGATTGATATTATTTGAAATATTGCCTTGATTATCCAATGTATTTAGTGTTTTACATTGTTGAATTTATTTTAAAACCGAAAACTGGTTTGAACACCCAAAATATAAAGAAAGAGATTATGGAAAAAAAAAAAAAAAATTATTACCTGTTATAGTGTTGTATTATAAATTTTATCTTTCTTTTTAACAGAGACATACCTGTTGGATTACTCCATCTTATACCTCTAGGGCTAGCAAAACACTTGGTGAAGTTAATTCTGAAGGGTTTAGACAGTTTAACAAAACTAAAACTTCAGTTGCATTTGCTGTCTATGGTTCCAGGCAGCAAATTCCAAAAGTTCTTTCATTACATTGATAGTAAGCAAGGAAAGCACTTTAAAGAATATGTAAGTTAGTTTTATTTTGATAACAAATGTCATTTTAGCAGTTAAAATATACCTAAAACTGGTAGAAAAAGATGTGGAACATTATATTCATTGCATTTTATATTTTATGGGGCTGGAAATTAAAAACTTTGAAAAGTGTAAAGATGAGGAGATGTGTTAGTTAGTTGCTAAATGAAACAAATATCTGAAAGAGTTAAAAAGAAGAAGAAGTTATATATAGTACAGCCTTCAACAATAAGAAAACCTATATTGTATGATTTGCCGTAAAAGCCCTAATATGAGAAAGTTAAGTAATTCAAATAAGAAAAATGATGGTCTTATTTATAATTCAATCATTTACTTAGAATATGAAAGACAAAAATACAACAGCTAAACTACTGGCTCTTGACTTTGAAAAAAACAAACATCAAAAACATAGTTTTGTTTAAACCTTATCGGTCAACAACAAAAATATGTACCATAACTGTAAAATTACGCAGTAATAAATTTCAGGCTTAATGAATTATTTTTTATTCAGTTACAACTTGCACCTCTCAACATGAGTTATGCAGGAGTAGCACAGAAGTATATACGCATGGTGTCCTGCCTTGCAAAGGTATGAAGGAAATTATTTAAAAAAAAACATTAACATTTATATGCTTTCTGTATGGCACTTCTATAAACAAATGATTTTGAAATTGGTTATGGTCTATCCTTTTCAGCTAAAAATATAGAATTTCTGAGTAAGGGTTGGTTTTATATTTTACCTTAAAAAATACATGTAATATGAATTTATGCTAATTTACGAAATTTTACTTTGAACTTACTGACTGTTAAGTTTGTTACTCAGCACAGTAGAGTGAGATGAAAAATTATCGCTAGAAACTTAGAGCACACATGCTCAGCAATGAAAGAAACTTAGTTGTCATAGGTAAAATAGGGATAAGTAGATTATCATTGGTCACCTCAACTCGATTAAAGCAAGACAATAAAAATCTATAAGTTTATGCATTTTGGATTATCACCTGTCAGTAGTTTGAGGTATTAATGGCATTTGTACGAACTTTTTAAAGAACTGTCTGTAAGAGTCTAAATTTATGTCTTTTGTGATTTTCACACAGAGATAACAAGTCATATACATGATACTTTAAATAATGGTCTTTTAGATACAGAAAACCTTAAACCAGGCCATGTTTACCAGGACAGATATCCAAGTTCTGAGAGAAGATATCAGGGCATACCACCAGCTTGTTCATGAACATGCACCGGAACTGAAGAAAAAGGCCAAAACACATCTTCTGTTGCATGTGGTAGGTTTCAAATATGGAAAAGAAAGAAATCTGAATTAAAAAAAATATATATAATGTGTCAATACTAAGGGTTTTCTAGGTTTGAATGTTTGGTATTCAATGCTTCATAATTTTATTATAAATAAAATCTAGTGTCATTGAAAAGTCTTTTGTAGTCAAATTTAAAACTGGCCTGATATATATGACATATATATTAATTAAAATTTTACAAAAAAGTTGACATATTTCCAAAGTTTTAAACAGTGGCATACTAATATTGGATACATGTAAGGCTAAGAAATGTAGTTACAACAGTACAACTTATTTCTCATACCTGAAGTAGCCGGTGAAAATTTTGAATTCATGTTCAGTCTTCAAGTTTCCCTACATGCCGACCAGCCCAGGCTTTTAATTTTTTTATAGTGCAATAAGAAAAGTTTTCTCCTAGTCTGATAGAAAAATGATTTGTAAAGAAAGAGCAATTGGATGGTGGCTTCAGAACTTTTTTAAGGAATCTACATCTGTTTTTAAGATCTGATTTGATTTTAGGTTGAGGATATACAGCGCCATGGTCCACCACAATCCTTTCAAGAGGACGCCTTTGAAAAAAATCATGGTACAATTAGGAGCATGATATTTTTGCAGAACCAGAAGGCAAGGTCAAGAGACACCAGCATTAAATTTGCAAAGCACTATGTGGCTAAGCATGTAATGACTGGTGGATTCTTTGAAGACCATGAGACATGGTGAGTAATAAAACTTTTTGAAGAGGAAAGCAGAACTCCTTTATTTAAAATAAAATCCAAATTGAATCTGTAAAATGGTAACAAGCATAATATGCAGTCACTCCTGCATTTATTCCCAAACTGTGTCAGACTGACAACATGTCAGATTAAATTCATACGGTCACACAGAAACATGCAGAGGGAAAAGGGTTTGTCATACAAACTTAGACTGAAACAGTTTGGTACAAACAGGCAATTTGAAGAAACCGTCTTGAATTTGAAACACCATGGGTAATATGTTTATCAATGTTTTCTTAGGCAAGGTTCTTGACTTGGGCTTATTACATCATATAATTCTCTGAATGTCCTACAACTAATGGAAAACTCTTCAACTACAGTACTGTTGGTAATTATAGCAGTCATTACACCAACAAGTATTAATTTAAAATTTGAATATTTGGCTTAAGAATTACAAGGATTAAACACATTTTTTCTAAAGGTTATTGATGTTTTAATATATTCCTTCAAAAAGGTTTTTATTCCTTTAATAACTCATCAATAATTTTAAAATATAAATGAATCGTTTTATACCTGTAATTGAAGATTTTTTACTATTCAGCATGTCATTTTATGGATTTTCATTCATAGGAAAACTGCTTCACCATATGTAATTAAATTGGTATCATCCTCCCCAGAAGTAAGAAAGTATTTTGGGTTGGGTCACCAGACTCGACGGATTGCCGGGAGAATATCTCTATTGAAAAGAGGAAAACATGGACATGTTCTGGAGGAGTCACAAAATGAAGATATCATATTGAGTGCCACCCTCTCTTTAAACATTGATGTAAACATCAGCGAATATACATTGAAGAGAGGAAGTGCTGTGACCACCCAAGAAAATGAGCTTGCTCAAAGTGGTGATTGGGTGCAATACTTAAATGAAAATGAAAACGTAGGTGCAAGCATAATACCATATGATCATAATGACATTAATAAAGATTCAGTTAAACAACTTCTGTTAATGAATTGTAATACTTTAAAAAAAAAAAACACAAAAAAACAAAAAAACAAACAATTTATTTTTCTGAGTAAATTGGTTTTTTTTTTTGCAAGTAATCATACCACATCTCTTATTTTTATATAATATTTATTTACATATCATAAATTACAACCTTAAAGAAAGTCCTAACTGTGTACAGACATAAATATATATAAAAAGATGATGTGGTATAAATGCCACAAGAGACCAAAATAACACAAAAAATAACAACTATGGGTCACTGTACCACCTTCAACAATGAGCAAAGCCCATACATCATAGTCAGCTATGACAGGTCCAGAAATGACAATGTAATATAATTCAAGCGAGAAAACTTAGGCATTATTGATGTAAAAAAAGGATTAAAAAACAAATATGCAGCACGTAACAACAACAACCATTGAATTACAAGATCCTCATTTTGGACAGACAAAAACATGTCAACTGTTGGATGCATGATTATGTAGCAGGCTTCATATAAGTTATACTTAAGATAAACATTCTGTGTATATGCAAGATACAATGGAGATTCAAATTTTATCTTGACATATTTTCAAGATGAAATGATAAAATAGGAATAATATCATGTAACTTTGTGTTTAATTAACATGCAAACCCAATATAAATTGAAGAAGAACCACTTGTGATTAGGAAATGGTATTTAGTACGTTAGAATATCCCTGGCTCCTCACCTTTTTTATTGTATTATGGTTATACAAATAAATTAAATATTATCATACAAATATTTGATAGTACATATTTTGTGTATTAATTGCCTACAAATTTAAACAAGTTCAATGAGTATAATTAATATAATTAATAAAATAAATGTACAAACACTAAAATGTCCAATAGAACAATTAAAAAATGGGACTTTACCAATAAAAGAACTTGTCCTTTTCATATTTCAATAAGACAGCAATCAAACAACAAAATAACAAAGACAACTAGGATAATTATATATTTTTTGTTGCAGGAATGCTATGGTATATTTCAAGAGGGGTATATTTTGACACCAAAACGAGGAAGCACCAGACTGATAGTCAAATTGCAGAAAGCTGAGAAGGTCAACACCAAGGATTGTAACTGTGACATGTACAATGTTCAAAATGTTTTTCATATTTTAAGGTGACTTCCGATACTAAGGGAGATAACAGCATTTTACTGATGTAAAACTGGTTCCCGTTTAAAAATTTAGGATATATCGCCTGTATATCTAGGTCACGGTAACAGTTCCGATGTCGTCTGTTGTCAACGTGTGTAAACAACTTCCAAGTTACAGCTCATCGCTCAGAAGAAAGGAAGGTTTATCATAAAGGATAAATGCATGCGTTCTTTAAAAATAAAGAATATGAATAGCTTCAGCCTGAAAGTTCACACAGTCTTAAATGATTCTCAACTTATAATATCATATGATATAAGTTTTTGAGAGTTGGAGAAATTCGGCGTCCGATCACAGACAGTGACTGTGATGTTTCGTTTGACGGAACCTGGAAAGAAGGTCGACGGCTAGCTCTGATGATCACCTAGCGCAAAATATGTTCGTTAAGATGCAAAACTGTCCCCTGCGGATACTGTCTGTGAACGGAAATACGACCTTCAAGGCTTGGACCAGGAGGTGGAGGCCGTGGAGCATTTTGTCCATACCATATCGTTGTAGCTGCAGTGCATGTAACCTGCATATCATGTGTGACAGTGTAGAAACGAGGGGGGAAATGGGACTGGTGGATTTGTTATCAATTCAAAAGCTGGACATGGTAAGAGAGTTCAATTTTCTCTTTATTATATATTCTCTTTAGACTTTACACATTTTACTGGTTGGAGAAGGTGTATGGTTTCATGTCTTGAATAAATGAACCTGCCCCACACCTCTCTTTTTCTTTCTTTAATTCCCCTCTATTATGGTCTGGGGTTTATGTGGTTTGAGGGTAAAAAGCTTTATTTTGAGGGGAAGTGCTGCCCAAATTTTTTATGAAGCTGGACTTAGTAATTTTTCTGGAATTTTGCCCCTGGAAGTTATTTATCATTTTTGCAATGTACACAAAGACATCTATACATAAGGGGCTTTTTAGTTTTGCATCCAAAAGGAGAGGATTATTTTGTAAATACTTATTTGGTAGCAATTATATAACCATAAATAAAATTAGAATTGAAAAAGTAAACAATTGCAGTCACAATGATTCATTCACAAAAATAATGTTTTACAAACTCAAAATATTAGTTTTCTTTATTTTATAATCAGAATTTTCATATTAAGTCATCTTTTGCATGTGATCAGAGACCAAGTGGTCGGAAACCTTACATATTTAGTCATTTAGAATGATGTGTAGAATGCAGGATAATGCATGAAGGCAAAAAAGAAAATTAAGAAGGGGGGGCACCCACCCTCATTCCACATTATTAGAAATAAATGTGAGTCTGTGATCTATAAGAATAAAGGTAAACATGAATTCACAATCATATTTTATAAATATAAATTGAAAAAATCAATTGTACATGTATATTCCAAATAAAATCATGAACTCAAGTCTAAATAGTTTATAGTTTATCTAATTAACCAATACATGTGTAGACTGACATTTCATATCATATTTTTCAGGAATGATACATGCAGGAATTTGTGCCACACATTTCAACAATTTCCTTAATGGATTGAATGTACTGTCTGTGAATTCATCAGCCATACTTAAAGAAAAAGGAGAATTAAACTGGAAAGAAAATATTTGCAGTTGCAAAAGAATCCTGTAAATAAATTCAAAAGAAGAAACAGTTTTAAACATGGTTAATTTAATGAATAATTGGAAGGTAATTAAACCTTTAGTCATATAATTCATAAATTTTCCTAAGTAGATATAAAGTATAATGAGGACCATAAATATATTCATATTTGCACTTAAGCAGTCATAAAAATGAATTAACAGATCTTGGTAATAATTTCAAGTTTAGGGTCAATATTTCAAATCAATTTTGTGGTAAAGCATTGTTATATATACTTGAAGACTTTCATGTATAGAACATGACAGAATTTGTTTCAACAAAAATATTGAACTAGAATTAGTTACATATGTATAATTTATTAAATGAAATCTATATTAATGTATAATTTCAACAAATTTAATGAAACCTATTTGGTTTTGAAAGCCTTTATACATATTATTATTACAAATTCATTGTTAACAGCCTGAGTTTCCAGTTAATTTTAAATGTAATATGTTTTAGCTATAGTATTTGAACACTGCATGCACTTTCATTTATATATATTTGTTATCACTTTTTTTCATTAGGTTGAAGCTAGTTATGTTACAGAATTGCAAATGTTTGGTACTGGTTGAAACTATGAAAGTAATACAGGTAAATTTAAAGAATTTAGACTTTAACTTTATTAATAGAAAAGATATTCCCAAATGTCAAGGTGAAAGTGGACATTGTAGATTCTAAACACCCATGTGAAAGCAACAGTCTTCTATGGTGAGAGGATGCCATACTTAGCAATGCTCTTGTTATTATATGGAATATGGCTTTTTTTATCATTATTTTCACTATTTTGATATTGAACAACCAACATTGATAAAAAGAAATATAAAACTCTCACTTTTTATGAATCCTATATTATCTGATTATATTAATTTACTTATTTAATTTTTGTTATATTTGTTATCAACTGTAGGTCTCATGGTCATCATTTAACAGCAGGTTATTAGCAGCAGTTTTGTAGAAAAATGAAGGATGACTGTCAATGGTAAATACATACATTTTAGGATAATTACATGTAGTTACCTTTGAAAAAAAACTTAGGTTCCATTTGAGACTTTTTAATCTGATAATGGTGTTTTGCAGACATTTATAACATTTCTTTTTGGACAATATATTTAGTAGACTCAACTATAAAATGTAGGATCATGTAAACTTGTACACAGATGTCACTGACCTACATTTTCCACTTCACTGACTTTGGTTACATTAAACATCCAATTTCATATACAACAAATGTATATCTCAGCAACTAAAAGGTGTCAGATCATGCAAACTTATATATACACTCTCAGAGTCTCAGTAAGTAACTCAGCTTCCAGGCAAAAGAAGGTCACAGTGATCCACATTTTACACTATTGATTTGTACTTTATTTGATAATTTAAATACAAAGTATATTATCAAGACTGCCACTGGTTCTTATGTGCCACAATTCTGACAATGAAGATAACTATGTGATGTAGATAACTTATGTTTATTTCAAACTTGGTCACATGCTGTATATATGTAAATTTTTACCAAAAAGAACAGTTCAACTGTTTTGATTTAAGGTACACATATATGGTAAAGGTCACACCTATTAAATATACATGTTTACCTTGAATTTATTTGCATTGGACCCTATAATGCTCCCTATATCATTTATATTGTCAATTATTGCATTCCAAATTGCCATTGTTCACAAAACAAAAACCACTTAAAAGGATGGCCATCATATGCAAAAGCAATATAAAATGCATACCCATCAGCTGACCTAATTATTGCAATCACTTCAAAAACCTGGCCATATATCATATTATAAAACTCTTAATGAGTACCTTTGTTAGTCAGGTATAATATAATCTTTTTAAATTGATGTTGTAATGCATGATTGGATTAATTTTGCACTCACTGAAATATTATATAGATTTAGTAGTTTATTAGTATATATATCACCTTTTCATTACAAATAAATAAATTAAACTTTCAGGTAAATGCAGCAACAGAATGTTCCCCTGGAAAATTTACGTAGAAAATTTGGGAAAGTATGAATAAGAAATTAGAGAGGCAAACAGATAACCAGAAAACAAAGATTTTGAAAGAAAAGAAT
Source organism: Mytilus galloprovincialis (assembly GCA_037788925.1). NCBI lineage: Eukaryota > Metazoa > Mollusca > Bivalvia > Mytilida > Mytilidae > Mytilus > Mytilus galloprovincialis. The sequence continues at coordinate 390,414 of CM075338.1, read as the reverse complement.
TGCCACTAATAGTAATATGCTATATCTGACTGGGAGCAACATGTACTATTCAATATGGAAGGATTGATAATTTTGACTGAGAACACAGTGAACTCTAATAATGCTATGACTATCAATAAGTACTTGACTGAATCAGAGGAGTAAACTATTTACACATTTGTAAATATAACAGTTATATGTTTGCTTGATTATTGAGGCATTCATAATAAAGAAAGTTGAAAAACCTTTGAAAAAGTTATAATTTCATCATTTTTTGGTTATGTTACTATGACAACTGAAATATATAATGTATTATCATTATGCTTCATCAAACTTAAATCATTAATTGTTGAAAAGGTGACAAAGTCTTTTTTAATCCATTTACTTGCATGACTGTTACATAGTATGAAACGATAATTTAAAAAAAAATATATTTGGTGATTTTCGCTAACTTCTGAGTAATTTATTTTGCTCATTTAAGACCACAGTAATGCTAATATAAGCTGCATTACAATGTATCATAATATTTGTTTACATTTACATAGAAGCCATGTGTTGTTGGTCTGAAATCATGGTATTTGATCTGCCATTGTCTGTTAGGTTGTTAATCTTGCACATCAGAACAATGCAAAAACTTGAATTTTCCAACTTCATGTCCTGTTGCCATGGTAACCGTTGTTCATAGAAACCAAAAAATTGTTCTCATTTGATTGCTTTGTGAAATTGTATTATTCTGTGTTAGTTTAACAAAGGATATGACAACATACGTCACACTTTGATCACCGATGATGAAAGATATACAAAAAACTGCTGTTGATCACTGTTTCGTTAGGGGTCACAAAAACATTTTTCGTGCAAAAAATAGTCTGGTGACCCATATTTTTTTTTATTTCTTTTTAAAACTCATTGTTATGACCATCTTATGTCAAATTTAAAAAAATATTCATTGGACCATTTTTTTGGAAATTTAAAAAAAATAGAAATTTTTAACAAAATCTGTGTTTTTTTTTGTGGAGCAGTGTTGATGAAATTAGAGACGAAATCAATGAAAATGAATAAAACTGCCATTATTTGTGTTTTATTTACATTTTAAATAATAATTTTGTAATAAATGAAGAACAAACCCTTCAAAATACTTTCAAAGGCTTGAAAAAAATCCAGAGTTTCTACATCAGGTATGTATTTATGCATACACGTGATGTACCAACTTTGGTGACCGTTACCATGGAAACGAGTCTGGTGACATACTATTTTTAACTCAAATTTTCATAGAGGCCATTGCATAGTATATGTATGCAAATTTTAAGAAAAATTCAATGGTGAAAAAAAATTTGCTATATCTGTAGGGATCCACCTTAAGTTCTATAAATGTACAGAAAAGGGTTAATTTTTTTCATGACTGCAAAGGGGGATCATGCAATATTTCTAAGTCATTGCATGAAGAAAGAATTGAACAAGAAAACATTACAAGAAAAACAAATCATCTGAAACACAAGAAAAATCACACTGTGTATGTTCTAAATAAATATAGTTTAATTTAGTCAATAATGTAAATGTACAGTAGGTTATGTTTGATAAGTTGCAAAGAAGTATGTTTCATAATAAAATTAACGGTATCAATTTTCTTGCACCAGATGCGCATTTCGACAATACATGTCTCTTCAGTGATGCTCGTGGCCAAAATATTTGTAATCCAAAGCTTATATAAAAGATGAAGAGCTATAATCCAAAAGGTCCAAAAAGTATAGCCAAATCCGTGAAAGGAATCAGAGCTTTGCATGAGGGAGATACATTCCTTAATTTATAATAATTTCTATCATTTTGTAACAGCAAATTTTAATAACACAAAAAAAATCCGTATTTTCATGCCAGTACCGAAGTACTGGCTACTGGGCTGGTGATACCCTCGGGGACTAATAGTCCACCAGCAGAGGCATCGACCCAGTGATAGTAATAAAATTAACGGTATCAATTTTCTTGCACCAGATGCGCATTTCGACAATACATGTCTCTTCAGTGATGCTCGTGGCCAAAATATTTGTAATCCAAAGCTTATATAAAAGATGAAGAGCTATAATCCAAAAGGTCCAAAAAGTATAGCCAAATCCGTGAAAGGAATCAGAGCTTTGCATGAGGGAGATACATTCCTTAATTTATAATAATTTCTATCATTTTGTAACAGCAAATTTTAATAACACAAAAAAAATCCGTATTTTCATGCCAGTACCGAAGTACTGGCTACTGGGCTGGTGATACCCTCGGGGACTAATAGTCCACCAGCAGAGGCATCGACCCAGTGATAGTAATAAAATTAACGGTATCAATTTTCTTGCACCAGATGCGCATTTCGACAATACATGTCTCTTCAGTGATGCTCGTGGCCAAAATATTTGTAATCCAAAGCTTATATAAAAGATGAAGAGCTATAATCCAAAAGGTCCAAAAAGTATAGCCAAATCCGTGAAAGGAATCAGAGCTTTGCATGAGGGAGATACATTCCTTAATTTATAATAATTTCTATCATTTTGTAACAGCAAATTTTAATAACACAAAAAAAATCCGTATTTTCATGCCAGTACCGAAGTACTGGCTACTGGGCTGGTGATACCCTCGGGGACTAATAGTCCACCAGCAGAGGCATCGAGTGTCAATTTTTAATATTTGTTTAACACCAAATATTAATATCATTTTTTCAAGACAAAATTTGCTTCAAGATAATGAATATGGCTGAAGAGAAGTGATAAATTTTTTTATTGAGATTTTATTATAAAAGGTGTACATTTACACATCAAAATTATAACAAGTGAGTTTGGTGAAATTTGACAGAATCAGTTGCATTACAACTAAATTTAGAAAACATAAGAGTTCAGGGTTGGACAAGTTAAATGTTTCACTAACATATTATATTTATTATAAAAATAGCTAAAAATCAAAATATCTTCTTTGTTGATGTTATATACACTGTACGTTTTAGTTCTAAAACCAAAAGAAATCTACTCCAAGGTTAAAATTTTAGCTACAAAAAGTACTGTACTGTAAAATTGGTGTTAAACTTTTATAAACTTCATTTTGCTATGATTTTTAATATTTTTTAAAAAGTGTTGCCTATCACGATTTTAAGAATATATCAAATAATATGTTCATTATAATAAAAGCAAATATTTTTCATGAATCACAAGAAAATTACATAAAACTAGAAACTGCAAAGTATTGAAGTATATTAATTAAACACAAATATTTCATAATTGCTGTCAAAAATATCATTTTTTGAATAAGACAAATTTTCATTTTAAAATTAAAACTTATATCTGAGGACAATATTTAATTATTGTATTTATCTGATGTTTACCATGTATCAATATTGCTTCAAAGATTTTAACAGTATAAAAGTTTAATACCACCATGTGTTATGTTTTTTTCAACAGAGAAATAATCTGTAAACAGCTTGAAAGGACCTAATTAATATGCTTTTGACAAGCTTATTATATGTAATCATATTAGATGGAATTTTGTCAATCATCTTGAAACAGCAACTCAACAACAAAAAAAGTATGTAATAAAATTGAGAATGGAAATGGGGAATGAGTCAAAGAGACAACAACCGGACCATAGAACAGACAACAGCATGATCATATCATATTTAAGCAATATATATAATTCTGTACACTGCTTGAAAAGATTTTTTTTTGTACATATATATATAGAAAGAATTAATATATGTGTGTGTGCATGTGTTTTAATTCTAAATCACATGGAATATTACCAGTAAGTGTTTTTATGTCTTGATATTACACTTGATGTACCTGTTTCAGCATTATTTGTCAATATTATCTCATTTGTGTGTAAAGATATATCTGTTATCAAAACCTTTCATTTATTGTGAAACTAATTATAATTAACTATGCATGCTGTTGAGTATAGATTTGTTATAATGAAATCCATTTTTTCTTATGTTTTTCTTATAAAATACATCTTTGAATTTGATACAGCCGTAATACGGACGTTTCAGAAACATCCGTAATACGTATGTTTAGGAAACGTCCGTGAAACGTACAATCCGTTTTACGTCAGTTTTTACACGTACGTTCTACGGATGTATTTTAACGGACGTTTTACGGACGTAACCGTATCATACGTAATATATCCGTTTAACGGATGTTTTACGGACGTATATTACCACGTCCGTAATACGTCCGTAGCTATTTTACCTGTGTACCTATTGTATTTATTATTAAATTGTTCTCGTCCTGAACATGCATGCAATAGTTGCCACTGGACGTAAAGCAACCATCAATCAATCAATAAATCAATGAATTATAATCGTCATTACATTTGACACTTTTTCATATTGTAACTGTACATAAAGTAAGGCTAAGTGTATATCATAATGCGAGATCAAACAAACGATAATATACAGATTGAATTGAGCTGTTTTTTGTAAAGTCAGAATTATTTATCTTAGAAAGGACACAACATTCAGAATGAGTAATTGGGTGATTGGCTTCGGACGTGCAGCTCGTCGTTTGATACATGAAAATCTACGAGAAAAAGAGGTAGGTATTCTGTTAAAGATATAAATTCAGAAATATTCACATTACGTTGAGAGCAAAATAACATGAAAAAAAAGAAATCTATGTTACTTTCATAACGTCAGTTATATTTTTGAGAGATGGCTTTCGTGAAGTAATATCCTAAGAACATCAAGTGCTACTATAACACCGCTCTAATTACATGATTTGAACTCAACTTGGTTCTTTGCTTTTATTCATTTATTTATTACTGTATGTATAATAATAAAAAAAAACGATATAGGATAATCATTAATTTACAGCAAAATACACGCAAAAAAAAAAGGTTCTTGAATTTTACAACAGTATCGTTGGTATATTTTTTTCTAAATAAGTACAATGAAGTAATAACATTTAACATGCTATTTTTTATTGTGATTGTACATTATATTTTACAATGATAAAATCAGCTTTCATTGTGTAAAGTTTTTTGCAAATCTTTGATTCCTTGGCTGACTTTTGCTAAACATTTTCGTCCTTTTTGGTTTATAGCTCCTAGGAGTCTGATGAACAGTAGTTGTTGATTGTTTAGGTAGTTACTATGTGTTTCTCGTTTCTTGTTTTTTATGTACATGTAGATCAGATCGTTGGTTTTCCTGTTTGAATGGTTTTACACTAGTAATTTTGGCAGCCCTTCATATATTGCTGTTTGATGTGAGCCAATGCTCCCTGTTAAAGACCGTACCTTGACCTACAATGGTTTACTTTTATAAATTGTTATTTGGATGGAGAGTTGTCTCATTGCCACTCAAACCACATCTTCCTATATCTATTGACACATCTGTGTCGTCTCTGCTATCGTTCACTAAAATATCGTCATTTGAGATTGATGGACCAGCAATAGGTTGTAATTTAGGTTTTATTGGTCAGTCCGACATCTGTGCTTGATCAGGATTCGTAACTATCAGAGCTTCCTCTGCCTCTACGTCAACCCCTATGACTGTATTGTTTCCAAGAAAGCTATGTATTAATCAGAAATAGAAGGAATTGAACTGTATTGATATGGAACACGATGTTGACGTTATTGCTGAGAACGTAGTAAGATCGCGGTAAGATCGTGCTATAATCGCAGTAGAAGCGTGGTAAGATCGTGTTGCAATCGGATAACTCGTGGTGTGATCGTAACGAGAACGTGATGAGCGTAGAAAGATCTTGATAAGCATCTTCCTACATCTATTTCATCTTATTTAAGCTTTTTATTTTCAAATATCGTGGCATCGAGCATCACTGAAAAACCATTGATTGTCTGATGTAGAATAATTAATATCTTTATGTTATTGCAAATGCATTTTGCAAAATGAACGTTGCCGTTTTGTTGTGGCTAACTCAGAATTGCACAAAAACCTTTGACATCATTGAAATTCATGCCTGTTACTCACAGGATAAGGCGTACCTTATTATGAATGAACATTATTAATTCTGCAAATTGTAACCCTCCGGTTGTGTCTGACCAACACAGTAAACACAGGTTTCTTTACAACATGGAAACTAAATAAATGTAAAATATAAGAAGCATCGCAAAACTCTAGCGAAAGAGATATCGATTGATTAGTGAAAAAGTAAATGACTAACATAATGATTTATACAATATTTTTTTTCAAAACACAATTATAAATTTTGTCTTGATGATTCTAATAAACATTATTATTGCTGTAAAGCTCAGTTCCTTTATGTGTTATTTATAATTTTAATATGACAACCTATTATCGTCAACCAGTATAATCACAGTATATCTACTGTTAACGCTGGCTTTTCACCGTTACGCCAAACTTTAATATACCACCAGACATTTTCAATTTTTGACATCAGAACCCACAGTTTACATAGGCCAAGATTCAGATGCAATAAAGTTATTTCTATTATAAAACAAAATAAATAATCAGTCCAATTAAAATAATTTTTAAATGGTAAAATTTTATCAAATGTAAATTCTGCGAAAAGATGTCATTGTGTTTGCATGACAACGACACAAGGTGACGTCATATGTATGTATCCGTAAACAAAACAAAAACCAAATGTAACGCCAAGCTTCTTGTACGCCTCAGAATGCATAAATTTACTTTAGAAGAACACATATAACTGAAAATGCGATTAAAAAAAATGAGTATTGGATTATATAAAATTAGTAATATTGTCAGGGGCGTTACTTAAACAAGTTATTTTTTTTAATTACTTATATCAGTAATTTTTTATTTTAAAAATAATTAAATTACTTAATAGAGTTATTTTAATTTTCAATAGAAACTTACACTAAATGTAGTTTTCATGATTTTAAACAACATTTTATATCATAAAATAAAGAATTTATCAGATTTGAGAGGAGTAAAGAGATAAAGGGCTACTTTGAAAATAATGACAAAAATATTATAAGTTATTTTAAACATTTTTGAAAAAAATAGCAATAACACTTATCTAAGGCACATATTTAATTGATTTAGGTTACAAATTATGAATAACTTCAGGTCTTAATTAATTCACAAGTATCTATCTATTTATATCAGTCTACCTTCAAGATTTTAGAGGAAAATGATAATTTGATAGTCCCAAGAGACCAATCTTTGACCCAGAAGCGTCGGTATGTAAGATAAGTGCGTCGGAAAGTTAATTAGTGTTTCAGAAGAATTAGTTTTTATATATCAAGGGAAAAATAACCAGATAACTGTGAAAAGTATTTAAAGCTAGTAAAATCTGTATTCTTGGACACCTATAAAAATAATATTCAGAAAAATAACTTATATAAGTTATATTTAAATTAGCCTCGTTTTCAACATTACTTGTATAGGTAATTTTAATTGTTACTTGTTTAAGTAATGCCCCTGACTGATATTATCATATAGGGGTAAAGCAGAACAGCCAAAAACAGTATCGTGTGTACAGGGCTTTCAAGGTTAAAAACATATCGAATTTGTCCCATTAGAATCGAAATAACCCATGGCAGCCATATATTTGTTTTCATTTAACCATGGGTTGGGCATTTATATTACTATTTTTACCCCTCGCCTAGAATGTAGATTAATGGGGTGTTAAAAAATTATAAATATGGAAAAATAGGGAAAAGTTTACAGAATAGAGAAAAATAGATTAAACAATTATAAAATACATTATCTGAAAGGTTTGTTAAAATTAAGAAATAAAGAAAAATAGGATAAGTTTACAGAATAGATAAAAATTGATTAGACAATTAAAAAATACATTTCTAAAAGACCCCCTTCCATCAAGACCTTCAAATATGCAACATACTCTTGCAGGCAGCCTTATCGTAATAATAATCTGATATTTGCATATGTTTGTTTGTACGATGTCTTGAAACAATAATATTACAATTTTTATTTCAGGACCACGTGAGGGTATGTTTAATCTTTAGTGATACAAATCACCAATGCTTTTGACAGTTTCTTCGGAAGGAGTATAACCCCTTAGTTATTCTTGTCATTTTAATTTGTTTCTTCGGAAGGAGTATAAGACCTTAGTTTTTCTTATATATTTATTAAAGGTATTAAGTCACATGACGTTGTAACGGTCAAGTGATTGTTTACTATAAATACGTGTGTGTGTTTATATCAAGCACATGGTGTGTGTTTACGTTCAATTGGATTGGATGGCATATACCCGTATTGCCAGTTTTACGGGTATATGCCCTCATGATTTTCGTGAAAAGCATGATTAAGTATTACTTTAGGGGTTAGTTTGAGAAAATTAAGTTATTCGAAGTTTGCCTATAGTTCAACGTAGCAGCATTCGTTATTGTGGTATGTCTGACTCCGAGAAACTTCTAGATTCCGGCCTTGAATCTTTGCCAACTGGTACTAGTGTACATTCGTTGCGTGATGGTATTTCTGCACATCATACTGGGAATAACAAGTTGGTGGATACTTTCTCGCTGTTTAAAACCTATCTTGACGGGAAGATCGCTACTCTACACAAAGATTTGGCAGTTGGCAACTAGAATTTTGCTACTAAACTCAAGCAGGAAGTTTCAGTTAAACTCAAAGGTGAGGGCAACCAGATACAATTCAACTTTAATTGTGAAATCATGGCCGACCTTGTTAAGCTCCAGAAGTGTATTCGGGATGGAGATGCAGCATGTCTTAAATTGTTATCTGGAGCTATTCTTAAGGTTCAGAAGCGAAATAAACTCATCCGCATTGCAGACAAATCTCCCGCAGGATGGAAAACCGTCCGTGAATATGAAAGCGACGACCTTGCCTCTGACTCTGAAGATGAGAAGCGCATTCGTTCTGCAGAAACCCGTGCCATCAGGAGTATCAAGGAAAAGAAAGACCTCATCCTTATAGAACCGCTACAGCTACTGTTTCTGCTCCTTCTGCTGCTATGCCTAATCAACATAATGTTAGACAAAACAACTATCAACAGCCGCCCTTTCGGACCGTCAGACGGTGGGAACCCTCATCTCATGACATGTGTTACAACTGCAACCAGCTTGGTCACTGGCGAACTCAGTGCCCCCTCCTATTCAGTACAAACCAGGTGTCCCAGGGACAACAAGGCAACAGAATTAATGATAAGTATTTTTATACTACTTTTTTTAGATGAAAGTAATCTTTACGGACGGTTTGAACTGTTTATGTCACATGCAAAATATTTTGATAATATTGATATTTCATCTATTGCAAAAATGGTGAAATATAGCTTACGCAAGCATATACAATTTTGGAAACATATAGGTGCTAATGAATTTGTTATAAATACTATCAAAAATGGGTACTTTATTCCTTTTTTGCAGACTCCTACATCTATGTCATTTAAGAATAACAAATCGGCTAATGTCCATTCTAAATTTGTAAATGAAGCAATTTCAGAACAACTTAATATCGGGTGTGTTATTGAAACTCCATTTCAACCATTTGTTGTAAATCCGCTTAGTGTTGCAGTTCAAAGTCCGGGCAAAAAACGTCTGATTTTGGTTTTAAGTGAACTGAATGTTTTTATTAAAAAAGAAAGAATACAATTTGACAACAAACATATTTAGGATTTTGCTGGCACAATAAACTTTTTTTCAGTGTTAGCCTTTGGTCCTTTAACTGCTCCATATCTATTCACTAAATGTTTACGTCCAATTGTATAATACTGGCTAGAAAATGGCGTAGATATTGTACTTTACTTAGATGATGGACTTGGAATGGGTAAAAATAAACAAGAAGCTTCCGAATGTTCATCTTTTGTAAAAACGTCTTTGTTAGAAGCAGGGTTTCTAATTAACATGGACAAATCTATTTTTGAACCAGTCCAATGTTTAGAGTGGTTAGGTTTAGTTTGGAATTCGTCTGATTTTTCAATTAGTATATCAGATAGACGGATTGAAAATACCATAACATCATTGGTTGATGTTTTGAATGACTTTCCTAATTTCGCAGCACGTAAATTGGCTCAGGTAACGGGAAAAGTAATTTCTATGTGTCCAGTCATGGGTAACATAACTAGTTTAATGACCCGTTATTTGCACTGGGCTTTTGAAAACAGAGTAAAGTGGGATTTAAAGTTAATATTGGAATGTCCCGATTGTGTATTCAATGAGCTCTCATTTTGGCTGAATAACATTCTAAGATTGAACAGAAAACATTTAGCAGGTTATTCTTTTACCCACGTGGTTGTATATTATGATGCTAGTAATGTAGCTGCTGGTGCTTACTCGATAGGTATTGACTCTAATATTTTTCATCAGATGTGGACTTTACAAGAGTCCATACAGAGTTCTACATGGAGAGAACTTCAAGCTATTCTGTTGGCATTGATGTCTTTAAAAACTGTTTAAAAAAATAAATGTGTTAAATGGCATACAGATAATAACAACTGTGTTTTCATTGTTCAGAAAGGAAGTACAAAAGTACATTTACAAGAGATAGCTATGAATATTTTTAAGTTGTGTTCTGAATTGAATATTACGTTAGATGTTGTTTGGACCTCGAAATCTGAAAATACTAAAGCTGATTATATTTCAAAAATGATTGATATAGAAGAGTGGGGAACAAGCATAGAATTTTTTAAATTTATAGATGATATGTGGGGTCCGCATACTGTGGACAGGTTTGCGAGTAATTTAAATAAAAAAATACCCAGGTTTAATTCTAAATTCTGGAATCCAGGTGTTGAAGCAGTTGATGCGTTCACGCAAAATTGGAATAATGAAGTTAATTGGATTGTTCCTCCATTTCTGTTGTCTGTAGAGCAATTACACATTTGATTTTATGTAAGGCTAGAGGCACTTTGATAGTTTCAAAGTGGCCTTCCTCGTCATTTTGGACAATGATTTTTAAAAGAGTTTCGCATTTGCAACCATATGTAATTGATGTTTTAGAATTTCAACCAAATCAGAACATTTTTATTCATGGTATGAATAATAAGTCCTTGTTGGGATCTTCTGAATTCGTTTCTAGTGTTTTAGCTATAAGATTGAACGCTGAGTTCACGTAAGAATTTATGACAAGGCTGTAGAGCAAGGTCGCATAGTAAAGACAGGGCCAATTTATTGGCAAGGTCGTTTGTTGATGACAAGGCCAAATTTAATAGGTAAGGTTTCACTGACATGGCCAGTGTGGAAAATAAATCCGGCAAGGTCATTTAATTATATTGTAAGCTAGTAGTATATTAGATTATATTTCTATTTCATATGCACGTTTTTCAGATATTTTTTCATGTGGAGTATGGAATTCCTTGCCTAAGCCAGTCGACCAAGATTTGTCATCTTTATCTATTTGCCTTTCTGAGTTCTGTCTGCGTTCGAAGGCCCAGAATACCAAAAGAAAATTATTCATATGCATTTAACAATTTCTGTAAATGGTGTAATAACTATTTATATGTTAAACCTTTACCAGCTTCAGATTTTTATGTTTCATTGTACTTAATACACCTATCAAAGACATTTGTTTCGTATGCTAAGTATGAAGAAGCATATTATTCCATAAGCTGGGCTCATAAACTAGGTGGCTATCCCAACCAGTGTTATTCACAGTTGTGTATATCGGTTAAAGAAGGAGCTCATAGAAAAATTGGACATGTTATTGTAAATAAAAAAGAACCTATTACACCAGATATTTTAAATAAATTGTAATTAAATACGGTCAAGAATGTAACAATCTTATAGAAATTAGAGTTTGTTGTATGTGTCTTATTAGCTATGCAGGGTTTTTAAGATTTTCTGAAATGGTAAATTTAAAAAGATCTGATTTAAATTTTACTGATACACACGACTCTTTGCTCATACAGAAAAGCAAAACTGATCATTATAGAGAAGGCACACAGGTTTTAATTGCTAGAACAGATACACAAACATGCACTGTTAGTATGTTAGAGAAATATTTATTATTATCCAATATTGACGCATCATCTTCAGATTATATATTTAGATCTATGTATTTATGTAAAAAATCTAAGTCTTATAAACTGAAAGGTCTTAAACCTTTATCATATACTAGAGTAAGAGAAATTATATTATCAGCTCTTGATTTTATCGGTTTAGATAAGTCCAAATTTGGATTACATAGCTTGAGATCAGGTGGAGCTACTGCAGCTGCATCAGCTGGCATTCATGACAGATTATTCAAGAAGCATGGTAGATGGGCTTCAGATAAAGCAAAAGACGGCTATGTAAGAGAAAATATGAAAGAAAAACGGACAGTGTCTAAAAGTTTGGGAATATAATTTTCATAAATATACTTTATATATGTATTACTCTTTGTTCACATCTCCTTGGCTTTCTTTGTCTTTCGAAAGGCTGCTACAGCTGTAGGCACACTTATCATATTTATGTGTTGTTTTATTTATTAGATAATTTATATTTGTTCGAGTTGGCGAATTAGAATATAAATATATTTATTAAAGGTATTAAGTCACATGACGTTGTAACGGTCAAGTGATTGTTTACTATAAACACGTGTGTGTGTGTGTGTTTATATCAAGTAAATGGTGTGTGTTTACGTTCAATTTGATTGGATGGCATATACCCGTATTGCCAGTTTTAAGGGTGTAGGCCCTCATGATGTTCGTGAAAAGCATGATTAAGTATAACTTAAGGGGTTAGTTTAAGAAAATTAAGTTATTCGAAGTTTGCCTATAGTTCAACGTAGCAGCATTCGTTATTATGTTTAACCACCCACCCACCCTTTTATGTGATGGTTATCGTCAATATGAGTATTAGCATATATTACATTATAGTAATATGAATTTTTCCTCTTTTGTAGATAGTTTTTTATTGTGTCACTGTATATTACTGTGCTATTGTATGATTGGATTGGTAGTGTGCCTGAATTTTAAAGTGAAGGACTTTAGTTTGAGAATCATATTGAATGTACAGTTAATATTAAAGGCTGCTACAGCTGTCGGCACACTTATTCTATGTATGTGTTGTTTTATTTATTAAATAATTTATATTCGTTTGAGTTGGCGAATTAGAATATAAGTCATTTTAATTTGTTTCTTCGGAAGAAGTATACGACCTTAGTTTTTCTTGTCATTTTAATTCTTCGACTGAAGTACTTCTGTAACTAGACAGACATTAAGTTAAACATAGAACACGATACGCAAACGTTTAAACAAAACACAAATACAAGTCAAGACCATGATAGGTTCACTTTGAATAAAATGTACAGAGTGAAATCATGTTTGAACGTAAAGAAGTCGAAATTATACATGACAATGAAAATCCAAGCGTGGTATACAAATAAATAAATCGATGGCAGAATTAAAGTGTCCTTTTTAAATGCAGATATTCTAACGTGAATCTTTAAAAAAAAAACCGACAAAAAAGGATCTGTTGATTCATTATTATCAATTGTTTCCTTTTTGGATGTGATGTTTCCTTGGTCCCTTCATATGGTGTCATTATTCTGTCACTGAATTTGCGTCTGTAACGGCTCCAAAGATTTAAAAGAACGTTTTTTGAACAGAGAAGTAATCGTTTCCAAAACTTAGAATAAAACATAAAGAATATGCATACATAAAATTAAAATTGAGAATGGAAATGGGGAATGTGTCAAAGAGACAACAACCCGACCACAGAGTAGACAACAGCAAAAGGTCACCAACAGGTCTTCAATGTAACGAGAAATTCTAGAACCCGGAGGCGTCCTTCAGCTGGCCCCTTAAGAAATATATACTAGTTCAGTGATAATGAACACCATACTAAATTCCAAATTGTACACACGAAACTAAAAATTAAAATAGTACAAGACTAACAAAGGCCAGAGGCTCCTGACTTGGGACAGACGCAAAAATGAGGCGGGGTTACACATTTTTGTGAGATCTCAACCCTCCCCCTATACCTCTAGCCAATGCAGAAAACTAAACGCTTAACAATTCGCACATTAAAATTCAGTTCAAGAGAAGTCCGAGTCTGATGTCAGGAGATGTACCAAAGAAAATAAACAAAATGACAATAATACATAAATAATATCAGACTACTAGCAGTTAACTGACATGCCAGCTCCAGACTTCAATTAAACTGATTGAAAAATAATTATGTCTTCATCATATGAATATCAGGAAAAATCCTCCCCGTGAGGGGTTTAGTATCATAACATCATAACATATATGAGAAGAACATAACCCATGTCATGCCAACAGCTGGTTTATTAATAATAAGTGTGTTTAGTTCCAATGTAAAGACCCTATAAGTGAATCAATATAACCGCCGAAGTATGCAATCGTTAATGACTTGACAACAGTATCGTAACTATATCCCTTCTTAATAAGTCTATTTAAAGGTTTTGTTAGTTTCTGAGGTGAATACTGACATTTTTGTGCTTTATAAAGAATATTTCCATAAACTATTGGATGTGAAATTCCTGAACGCACAAAAAGTGCTGACTACTTGCTTGTGATACCCTCGGGGAAATAAATCTCCGCCAGTAATATGTGGTGAAAAATTATCATTAGATACCTCTGTATAAACACTATTGATTTGGCTCGAAGATAATTGAATTATGCTAATCAAACAACCATGATAAAAATCGGTTGACCTCTTTCTTTCTTAATTGATTAATTAGACATGTTTTGATCGACTCTTGTCAATGAATATGTCATATATTTGTTGTTGATCCAGTTGTAGGTGCTATATTCAAAATAATGGCCGATATTTGTTTTCCAAAAATTTGCTTCCATTGTGAATGCAGTTGTTGCAGTATTGGCACCACAGCCACCACCACCACCAGATCCACTGAATCCACATATTTGATGGTACCAGCACTACCTTACAAAAAATGTATTAAAATATTGTCTTGTTTTATATACATTATAAGTAAATTATGAATCTCTATTATGTAAGAACTCATATGAATATCATTATGACATTAGATGTGTTCTAACGGTATTCTATAGCTGTATTTGTAGTCAATTGTGCTCGCCGTCTTTTGTTGTTTTTGTGATTTGTATTTGCGTTTGAAAAAAAGTATTCTTTTCTTGTCATGTTGGATCTTTTTTTATAACTTACAGGTTTCAACTTTATACTGCCTTACAATCAATACAGAGAAAAAGAATATTCTTTTTTATATTCATTATAACTAAATCAAGAATCCTCATTATGTAAGAACATATATGAACATCATTACGAGCAGATTAAACTAACATTAGTTGTGATCGTATTGTATCCTATACCTATAGGTGTACTTGTAGTCAAATGTGCCCGCCGTCTTTTTATTTATTTTTTGGAGCTAAAATGCTTCTTTTTTTGTCATGTTGGATCTTTTTTTTTTTATTTAAAGGTTTCAACTTTTCACTTGTTTGGCTTTTTAACTTATTTGATTTGAGCGTCTTACCTAGACGAAACGTGCGTCATGCGTATTAAATAATAGGTATGATACCAGTGATGACTATTTACTCACTTTTAAGGACGTTTTGTGTCTTTTTTCTAAAGTATAACCTGTTCTATGAACCATACATGTTCATTCTCATTCGATTGTGGCTTGGACAAAAAGATAAAACATGTTTACCGTACCGTGACGTGCCCGCCATTATTATTTTACAAAAAACGTATGGCGGAGGAATGTAGAGGACTTTCATCAAATAATATCAAGGATTTGAAGTCTTAGTGTATCTAATTCACTGGTAATAGACAGATAAGATATCTGCAGATATAGTTTTATCTTAAGGGTACAAATTCACTTTATGTAGGCCAAGTGTTGTAGATTTTCATTAAACATCATCTATGAAATATTGAAGAAAGCATATTGCAGGAGAGAATTACCTTCTGAAGATATTAAGCGGTAAGTCTAAGGAAATGTCTTAAGTTATAATATTCTTAAATCTAACAGTGCGTACAATTCAAATTGGAGAATGAACGAATGACGTGCTTACAAAATATGATAAGAAAAAGAAGGAAAAAAAATAGACAACAATAGTTAAAAAATTAATTGTTCAGAACATTTTCTGAATTTTTTTCCACAACTAACTTTCTATATGATTGACTTCCTGTTTACTGTAGTAACTACAGGATAAAAACATTATGTTCCGCATAGGTAAATCCAGCGGCTGGGGCTGGGTCCCCTTTCTAGGGCAAAATTTGGTTGATTATATAGGGAATATCAGAAGCGTGCCTTAAGTGGGCGCCCCTTAGGTGAGTCAGCACCCCCTTACAAAAAGTTCTGGATCCACCACTGTTCCTTCATACTGATTCTAAAATTGTATAGTTTTAAGAATCGCAAGTCAAAATACCGTAGGTCCTATTTTGTATGTGCTTTAAGTTCATTTTACTTTTTAATCACACCTTAGCTAAAATGATAATTTCGTCTTTGCTTTTGCGATAATGTCTGGATTGATGACAAAATTCTACGACCCTCATAACACACATCAATACATGCTTTCTATATTAATGTCAACATGTGTATGTTAATCGGTTATCTCAACACTCGACAAAAATAGTTTTGATAAGAAGGTAATAGTTATTTCTGTATAATGTCTAATACAACTACTACTAGTACATGTAGTGCAATTTTAGGTCCGTATTCAATTTTTCACATACATATCATAAGTTGATGATTATGAACCCAAAAGATTTTATAAAAACTCAAATGCAAAGAAATCGGTTTCTTGTTAGTTAATATGGGGTTTTGAAAACTTATAGTAAAAAAGAATACATTATAAGAAAAAGAACACATGGAAATTACAAGCAATCTAAATGTGTACTATTTTCATTGATTGAACCCTTTGTATGCAACCTTTGATTGTGTTATAAAAGGAGGATCAAATCAACTGCCTCGTACTAGTACATTAACTGTCATATTGAAATTGACGTATGTTACCTAAACAATATTATCATATGATAATTACAAACTAATGCACTACCCAAATATAGATATGTTATCCACATTTACATCATTGTATAAAATTGGACCAATATGTTGAACAACGCAAAAGTAATTAGATAATGATATTTTAATAAGTTATATCATAATAAACAATTTATCATCATTTTCTACATTTTGTACCAAGTCAGCACTACGACAGTTGTTGTCCATTCGATTAATATGTTTTATCATTTGATTTTGTCATTTGATTAGAGACTTTCCATTTTGAATTTTCCTCGGGGATCAGAATTTTGGTGATTTTACTTTTCAAATAAATGTGATCGAAAAAAACAAACAGCTAGTTATCTTCAGATAACATCTGACCTTTGATGCACACATTTTGATGTTTCAGATTGTTTATGTTCACATTATATTTATCTTGCACAACATTCGGATAAGTGAACACTATATTTTACAAAATATGTTACATAGAGGTACGTATAAAACATGTGTATCTATAATTTCGGAGATCAAGATCATATATACTTGGGTAAATTACCTTGCAAGTTATGAAATGATATCGATTTACTTGTGTAATTTTTTATTAGTGTAGGAAGCTTAAGTGCCTGAGAAAACCAACGACCTTCAAACTGACAATCATAGTCAATTAAGACTCGAATGCACCTGCACGAGCGGGGTTCGGACTAACATCCTCAGTGTTGACTGGCTAGTAAATATAGTAGTAGGACTACATAGGCCACTGATATATAGGAAAAAAAGTTTAGAACTACTAAATAAATTATTAAGATCAATAACTTGTCAACTGTATTAACAAAAACGGTATCAATTTTCCTGCACCAGATGCGCATTTCGACAGTACATGTCTCTTCAGCGATGCTCGTGTCAAAAATATTTGAAATCCAAAGCTTGTTGAGAAAATTTAAACACTGAACAGCAAATTGTTTGGTTAAATGAAGACGAAGTCTGTTTTATTAAATAAAACCTATATTGGGTGAGATCAATGAAGGCAAAATATCGCATCTATATCTTATATGAATCATGCAGAGAAATTTTGATTTTCCATTTAAAACTGTTTCCGTAAATTTTCTTCAAAATTTAGCAATGAGACAATTTGGATTCAAATTGAAAATTGTGCACGTTAACTACTTTAGATCCTCAATGCTCTTCCACTTCGTACTTGTTTGGCTTTATAAATATATTCATATAAGCATCACTGATGAGTCTTGCGTAGATGAAACGCGCTTCTGGCGTATAAATTTGATAACTAGTAGACATAGATTACCTAAGCTGTATTTGGCAAAACTTTTAGGAATTTTGGTCTTTAATGCTCTTCAACTTCGTACTTTATTTGGCCTTTTTAACTTTTTGGGTTTCGAGCGTCACTGATGAGTCTTTTGTAGACGAAATGCGCGGCTGGCCTAAATACAAAATTTTGACCTGGTATCTAGGATAAGTTTATTAACCGTAAGCAATAGTTTTATGAAAATAATATACACGACTTAAAATATCAAGTGGAACTACAATATGTCATAGTCTTTATTTTATGAACAATGTTTTGAAGACGGTCAAACTTCCAATACATTGGTTAAATTTCCAACGAATCGTGTTGTCCAATGTTACTTTTTATTTTGGTCATGGTGTTGTCAGTTTATTTTCGATTTATGAGTTTGACTGTCCCTCTTTTACACCTCCCATCCAGTTTTTCTTAATTTTTTGCATGAAATTGTATCCTAAGTTAAGTATGTGGATAAAATTAGTGCTCTATTTCGTAGACATAATATTCCCTGCAGATTAGTTGGTGAATATTATGACAGTTAGTACACATACAGAAAAATATTATTCTACATGATTTGTTATTCTCTTTGTTTATGTGTTTGCCAGATTTCATTACACGTAGTATCTAGAAGAATATACTGATTTATAGAATACCCAGATTGACACTGAAACTTCATATCCGGATCAACACAGACAATCGCTCGACATTTTCCCAAAAAGGTCATTTCAAAAGTAAAATCACAAAAATACTGAACTCTGAGGAAAATTCAATCCGAAAGTCCCTTATCAAATTGCAACATCAGTTGACAAAACACATTAAACGAATGGACAACAAACAATGACAAATACAACTGTCATATTCCTAACTTAGTACAGGCGTTTTCAGATGTAGAAAAAAAAATCCCTATGCTAGCGTTTATCACCCATAGATTGACATATTTTGCACTATATGTGTACCAAACGAAAATAAAAGGAGATATGGGTCATACAACAATGGAATTATTTTTTTTCTTTCATCGGTGAATTTGAAAGCTCTTTTCTCATTTTGTCTATTTTCATCAAAGTGAGAGGGTAAGCGCTATAAAACCAGGTTTAATCCACCATTTTCTACATTTGAAAATGCTTGTACCATGTCAGGAATATGACAGTTCTTGTCCATTCGTTTTTGATGCGCTTTGTTATTTGATTTTGCCATGTGATTATGGACTTTCCGAATTGATTTTCCTCTAAGTTCAGTATTTTTGTGATCTTACTTTTCCCTGTTTTTCAGAAAGGACAGATCAATCACAATGTTCAAAGAAAGCCTAGAAATCACAGTTGCTATTGGTTTAGGACTTGCAGTTGGTCGTTTGATAACTTCAGGCATACCAGAAAAAAGGAGTAAGTATGAATTATAATGATTTGAATGAAAAGATTTTGTAGAGTCAATATCAATTCAAGCTTATCAATATAACAAATAGGGAGATGTGGTATAATTGTCAAGCAAACAACTATACATCAAAGTAATTAGTAGACAAACAAACAATAACTGTAAACTATAAGGGCAATAACTTCAAGCACGGGGACTTATTCTACAGCTCCATACAGCTCCAACATCAAACCCTCCAACTAATAAGAACATATCTTTTGAAATTAAAAGCAAAGTTTTGGTAAATAAATATTTAGTGCGTTTGTTTTTTCTACATTGGTCAGAGGTATAGTGGGAGGGTTAAACTCTCTAAAATATGTTTAACCCCTCCGCATTTTTGCGCCTGTCCCAAGTGAGGAGTCTCTGGCCTTTGTTAGTATAATTTGGATTTTAGTTTCTAGTATATTATGTGGAGTTTAGTATGACGTCCATTATCACTGAACTAGTATACATATGTGTATAAGGGTCAGCTGAAGGACTCCCCCATGTGCAGGAGTTTCTCGCTGCATTAGACCCTTTGGTGGCCTTCAGCTCTATCGTGGAGTTGCTGTCTCTTTGTCACATTCTTCATTTCTATTCTCAATTTTAGTTGACCAAATTTTACGGACAAATTGAATGAAAAAAATATGTTATGTAAACTTTTTTTTTTATAAATTATTCAACGTCACAAATATTCAAACTAAATACTTAAAAATCGGAAATCATTGTTGTATGATTTCTTGTAACAATATGATATATTTGTTTTTTTTTCAGAACCCAAAGGAGATGGTATGTATTATCTAAAATAACAGAGATTACAAATGTCTTAGGCAAAATTCGAGGGAATGTGTACACGACAACGGTTGTCTGTGGTATTTAAGTTACTTGGTAGCAAATCATTTCGTATATTATCATTTATTAATGCCAGTCTCGGGACGCCAGTTCGACACGTAACTTTATTGACAAGTTTACAAAGTAGCAACAACAATATTATAGCGCAGAAATTTGAACTAAAGCGCTTGCCAATACTTGAAAGAATTATCATAAATACCAAGTTATACTGATTTAAAAAATCAACAAAAGGTCAACTATAATATTTAAACCAAGAATTTAAACACATATAAATCTTCAAAGAGGTGAGAAAGGGGATACATATAAATCTTTCATGTGTACGAAATGACATACACATAAACTTCCATGATACACAATGGTATACATATAAATAGAATTATTTGAATTTTTTTGCATTGTCAATTCGGGCCTTTTTATAGATAGCTGACTATGCGGTATGGGCTTTGCTCATTGTTGAAGGACCTCCCACTATAGTTGTTCTGTAATTCTGTGGCATATTGGTCTATTTTGGAAAGCTGTCTCATTGGCAATCATATCACATCTTCTTTTTTTATAGTGAATATATTTTTATGTGCTATGGATCTTGTGGTCCACGAAATTCCTAATAAAAATTGTCAGAGATAATAGCGTTCTTTGATTAGTAGATCATCAACGCCATACCGATCAAAATATACAAAAGTTTGCAAAACATGCAAACATCAATAGATGAATTGCAAAAATAAAAACTATACAATTGCAACTTGTTCAATTACTAGTAATTATTAACATTTATTATTTACAGATGATTTTAAAGAGAGAATCGGTAAGTATACAGTTTTGTTTTCTTTTTTTAGGAACTCTCAAATAAATGGTCTTGTACATGACTGTAGAGCCCTTGATTGCTAAATCGTTTTTTGGTGCAGTAAATTTGCTGCTGTCTTTATTTATTGTCAGAGTATATACTCTGAGGATTAATTAACTAATTAACGATGACGCTTAAGTTATCTACTTTGTATAATGTCAACATAAGTCTTTGATCGACATTATTTATATTCTAATGTAGATGTTCGATTAAAAACTATAGTTTTATTTTAAATATAATCTCAAGTTGATGGCTGACTGTGCTTTTATGCTTTCATGTATTCGAATTTTATATCAAATATTGCTGTTTGTATTGTAGTTAGATGAACATATGCTTATTGTTATGCGTTTACTTTTCTACATTGGCTAGACGTATAGGGGGAGGGTTGAGATCTCACCAACATGTTTAACCCCGCCGCAATTTTGCGCCTGTCCCAAGTCAGGAACCTCTGGCCTTTGTTAGTCTTGTATTATTTTAATTTTAGTTTCTTGTGTACATTAGTATGGCGTTTATTATCACTGATCTAGTATATATTTGTTTAGGTGCCCGCTGAAGGACGCCTCAGATGCAGGAATTTCTCGCTACATTGAATACCTGTTGGTGACCTTATGCTGTTGTTTTTTTCTATGGTCGGGTTGTTGTCTCTTTGACACATTCCCCATTTCCAATCTCAATTTTACTATAAAAAAATCTCATATTAATAAATGATATTATAAATATATAGATATGTAGATGTCTACTTTGTCTATTATATATCGTATATTTTTGTTGATCAAGGTGTCGGTGAAAGTGACCAGGTGTCTACTTTGTTTATTATATATCGTATATTTTTGTTGATCAAGGTGTTGGTGAAAGCGACCAGGTGTCTACTTTGTTTATTATATATCGTATATTTTTGTTGATCAAGGTGTCGATGAAAGTGACCAGGTGTCTACTTTGTTTATTATATATCGTATATTTTTGTTGATCAAGGTGTTGGTGAAAGCGACCAGGTGTCTACTTTGTTTATTATATATCGTATATTTTTGTTGCTCAAGGTGTTGGTGAAAGCGACCAGGTGTCTACTTTGTTTATTATATATCATATATTTTTGTTGATCAATGAGTCGGTGAAAGTAACCAGATGTCTACTTTGTTTATTATATATCGTATATTTTTGTTGAGCAAGGTGTCGGTGATAGTGACCAGATGTCTACTTTGTTTATTATGTATCGTATATTTTTGTTGATCAAGGTGTCGGTGGTAGTGATCAGATGTCTACTTTGTTTATTATGTATCGTATATTTTTGTTGATCAAGGTGTCGGTGAAAGTGACCAGGTGTCTACTTTGTTTATTATGTATCGTATATTTTTGTTGATCAAGGTGTCGGTGAAAGTGACCAAATGTCTACTTTGTTTATTATGTATCGTATATTTTTGTTGATCAAGGTGTCGGGGAAAGTGACCAGATGTCTACTTTGTTTATTATGTATCGTATATTTTTGTTGATCAAGGTGTCGGTGATAGTAACCAGATGTCTATTTTGTTTATTATATATCGTATATTTTTGTTGATCAATGAGTCGGTGAAAGTAACCAGATGTCTACTTTGTTTATTATATATCGATTATTTTTGTTGATCAAGGTGTCGGTGAAAGTGACCAAACAATGGCTGAATATTTATACCTACAATTAAACAACACTTGGAATGCAGTTGTGGCAGTAGTGGCACCACAACCACCACCACCACCAGATCCACCGAATCCACATTTCTGAGGACATTGTCAAATGATCAGTGCCTGAAAAAAATTGGAATTTGGAAAAAAAATATACATATTTAGTAAACGACACATTTCAGTTTTTTAAATGACTATTAACATTATCATGAATATGTTTACGATCAAATGAAACCGACATGTTATTATTGGATTTTACCGTATATATTTATCAAGTCAAATATGTCCGTCTCTATTTAAAACCTTTAACTCTGTATTTGTCGTTGGTAGAAATCTGCCATATTTTTATTTTTATCTTCATTGTTTTACCAGGCCTTTTTTCATGTACAGCTTTTGATTACTAGTGACAGTTGTATGGTGTCCTATAGTAGGTAATACTTATGTATTTTGGTCTTTGCTAGATAGTTGTCGCATTGACAATCGTTTTCTTTTTTCTTTTTTTTTTTTTGGAGCGGGACAGATGAACGAACGGATGCACAGGCGAATGTGGGCCATAAGACGTTTCTTGTATTGTTACAAAAAATGCATGTTTTTGCAAACATTGAATAAAACATATGTGGATTCTTCAAACAGGAGGAAGATACCAACATGCAAATTCATAAGTCGAAAGTTAAATGTGAAAGAAAGAGAAGACAACTGTACACATACCACAACATGGAAGACTGAGCAACAGGAACCCACCAAATAAAAGATATCAAAACTCCGAAAAGGCGCAAGCATATCCTGTTTCACATGTGCAACCTATTACGTATATGTTATTACACATTCTGTAAGAGCGCAAAAGAAACTTTTGCAAATTTTTCAACCTCGGTCTGTAATTAAATAAAAAAACATGCTACACCAAAGAGCAGGTGTTAAGTTTGATATTGAGAATATATGTATGGAATAGGAGGTAGATTGTTTTTCCAAGGGAATCAACGGTACACCTCTCTTGGTATCTTTTCTAACTGACATTTGAATCAGGTTTACTTCAGATACTTGTAAAACCTTTAGGAATTGTTGGTCCTCAACAATCTTCAACTTCGTACTATTTTTTGCCTTTTAAACATTTTTTTATTCGAGCATCACTGATGAGTCTTTTTGTAGACGAAACGCGTGTCTTGCGTAAATACAACATTTTTATCCTGGTATCAATGGTGAGTTTATGTGTAATAAACCTTCAGATCACAGTTAGTAGATCATTTGATTTCACTTTCTATTATATTGATGATTTTCTTTTCGTTCCACTGATAGTCATACTCATTTTTTAAAAATTAACTGATAACTATATACCTTGAAATGAAAAGAGCAAACATGTGAAAAAACAATATCCACAAAAATACAACAAAGCCAATTAAAGACTCACCTTAACAAAAAATATCTTGTGCTCTGATCCTGCTCGAAAAGTTGAATGCGATCTAAAAAAACGAGGAATATATACTTTCTAAACGTATCGCATATTTTATCATTAAGTATGACGTTATACAATTGTTCAACGAAATCAATTCCTGATATATGGGTTTATATAATTTTAGTATGATATTATTTTCTTTTCAATATTTGTTATAAAAGAGGGACTAAATATAGCCGAGGGACAGTCAAACATATAGTCAGAAATTGAACAGAAAACTCAATGGCCAAAAAGACAAACAGACAAATAAAAATACACAAGATAAAACATAGAAAAACTGAAGACTAAGCAACTTGACACCCACGAAAAACTGGGGATGATCCTAGGTGCTCTGGAAGGGTGTGCAGATCACGTTCTACATGTTGCACCCGTCGTGAAACTTCAATACGTCTTTAATTGTCTATATGAAGTATTTTTTTTTAAATATTAATAAAGTTGTATTGCACCCTACGTAGGAACTTGTTAAGACTGAAGACAGAGACGTTGGAATTGGTAAAAGTAAAATAACAGACAATACTGAATCAAAAAGGAATGTTCATAATTAAATGGCAAACACATCAAACGAATTGAAAACAACTGGCATATTCCTGATTTGGTACAGCATTTTCCTATTTAGAAAACTGTGGATTAAACCTAGTTTAAAAGCTAGCTTACATTTGTTGAAGAGGTATAATGATATTATATTTTTTTTAGGTATTAGAAGTAAGGGAGATGCATTGATAAGAAAATGTCCTCATTTGTTTCCGGTATGAATAGCCTCCTTTTCATTTCAATAATTTTAAATTTTCCTTTTTAACGGCCTTATAAATGTTCAATTAGTAAAATTAACCTTTACTGTGGATATTGATTTGTTTCTTATTGATTAGAACTCGATTGAAAATAGAAATACCGTTTTGATCCATATACTATTGTTAGCAATGCATGTAAGTAATAGAATCCAGCAACTTTGGTGAATTACTTGTCATATTTGCATTGCTATGTTAATCAATAAGGCAAGGTTAGAATAGTTTGCTGGCGACAAAACCTACCATTAACCTAGTACAGTGGTGTAACAGCACAACAAAAGAAGGAAATACAAAAAAATCAGTTGAAAAAGTCTAAACTCATTAGACCGAAGAACACCGGAAAAACATCTCACAAAACAGATGTGATCAGATGTAGCAGTGTATTATTACATCTCCATAATATCAAGTTTGAATTTAATTTACAGGCAAAAAAACAATATACACAATTTTATTGAGCGATCTTATTATATTGATGAATATGTAACCTTTTAGAATACGTTCATTTAAAAGATCGAAATAGTACCCGGCTCGTAGTTTGGTTACCGGGATCAGTTAACAAAATTTCCACGAAACTAAAGATGGACTCTCTGGTTTGATTTACGTGTTGACAGGTACGGTGAAATTGCCAGACCAAATGTTTGTATTTATGGTAGAATTAAGCAGATATATCAGGTAATTTGTGGTAACAAAACCCCTGACATACTAATTTCCCAGTTTGTATAGATATCGCTAACTTAAAACAAAACAAGAACCTTCTAAAGACACCGACATAAGTCAAAAAGGGAAAATGAGTAATTTGTGTGATCAAAAGAAAACTACACAATATAATTTTAAAATAATATAGGAGAGGCTAGCTCTTATAACATACTGTCATAAAAGATTAAGAAAAATATGGGGTCGTCAGACTTGTTTCCTTGTTATATGTTGAAATAGGTGAATTTACAACACTTTGTATATAAAAAATACTTAATCTAAGTCATTTCCCTTTCTGTGGCAAAGTTGACAAAAAATGAATCAAACAAAAAATGTCAGGTTTTTTAGAAAATTCATCCATAAATCTGGTAAAACCCGTTATTTTCTATTTTAACATGAAAAGTCTAACACATGAATTACATACTTCTCTCAAACTTTACACTTTACAAAATCTCAAATAATATGAGCACCACAAACGTCACAATAACTTGAATGATACTAGGTGATTCTGGAGGGTAAGGAGATTATTTTTCACAAGTGATATTAGGTGCTTCTGGAGAGTAAGGAGATCATTTTCTACAAATGGCGCCCTTCGTGTTGTTCATGTTGATACAAGCCCGGCAATAAACTTAACTCGATGAATCGAATTTTTGGGAAAACATATCTGCGAGGAAACTTTATAACGGAAATCCCTAATCAAATGGCAAAACCAAAAGCTCAAACACATAAAACGTAATGATACCAACTGTCATATTCCTGACTTGGTACAGGCATTTCCTAAGTAGAAAATGATGAAATAAACCTGGTTTTATAGCGCTAAATCTCTCATTTTTACGACAGTCGCATTAAATTTCATGATATTGACAACGATGCGTAAACAAACATATATTATTTGTTAACATGTCAAAATTAGGGATACATCAGTCAACACTGTGTTATAATCTTATTCCCAATAAAAACAAACAAATATTTCACAAAGAAGCTCAAAAGGACATATATCATTGCTTTCCTTTTTTTTTTGTATTTTATAAATATGTAATTTAAATCCACCCATAAAGGATTGAAAGATTTTCAATACTGGGACTGATTCGTTAGATTAACATAAAAAAATGTCGTAGAATTGCGCGTATGAGGTCAGAATGTAAACGTCACACAGATAGGGATAGGAAATAATTCTGTTGATCAAAGTATGAAAAGTCTATAGTTCTTTTAGGTAAATCCTCTTTTAAACTCACCACTTGGAAATCTAGGTGTAATATTAAAATAAAGATGCGGTATGACTGCCTATGAGACATCTCTCACCGGCTTCCTCCACCAATAAAAACTGGCCGCTACGAAATAGCATAAATGTGGTGCTTAAAAGTGGCGTTAAAATACCATCAATCAAATCAAATCAACTTTTCATCAGCGACCAAATCAGGCAGAAATTAATACATGTAGTTATAGGCCCTCAATAATGAGCAAAGCCTATAGCGCATTTTGTATTTGAAATACTAGTAGTGTTTTACGAAAGTTTGAACTGTCTTATCTTTTCATCCAGTAATAAGTGTTGGCAACAAAATAGCATTTCCAACTTGTTTGAGAAACAGCTTTCATATACATGTATTATTTAAGAAATAATTCATGGATGCTATAGATTTATTGGAAATTTACACATGGCCTGGGCCGTGATATTCGAATTTTATCCTGAGCGTTGGTTTCCATTAATTATTTTGATTCTAATAGGACATATGAGTTCATTCAAATACTGAAGCGATGGTGGGTATGCCGTGTGTGTAGCTGTTCTTTTTTACTCCTTGTTAGATAGAGCTCAAATATTCTCATAAATCTTTAGCTTGCATTGATTATTTCGTTAATAATCGCTAGAAAAATGTTGATAATTCTCACACCCAATATTTCCGATTATTAATGTACATGTTTTCTCGTCAGCTACCGTCAAATCCAAAATTGCCATTTCGTAACAAAGGAATTTCCATGTTGACTCGCTGATATCAAATGAAATAGAATAGAAAATTCACTGATATTGTTTCATTGAAAACTTAGCCATACTTCCCTTTTAAATATTATGAAAATTATACTGATCGTTTCGATAAAACAGATTATTGCTGTTATAGGACTTAAAATTGTTAACACGTAAATAAACAAATTACTTACTGCAATATTACATGGTGACTTAACAACTAGAAATATCGACGAAACCTACACCAGGGAATTAAAGGAAAAAGAAATATACCTTTATTAATTATCAAATTTTAGCTATTTCTCTTTCGTCATGGTTTGCTAGTTTACGGTTGAATTATTCTGAACATCTAATTTTTAAAACATCGTAGTAGTCATGATAGAACTCAGTTATTTATTTCGTGTGGTTGACTGCAGCATGCAACAATCTATAGACAAACAGGTGTGTTTTGATCGGATAAATTTTTTAGAAAATAAGAAATGCAGGTAGTGACGTTATTGTTTCTTTTACAATATGTGATGTCTTGGTCTTTGGATGATGTGTGTGATGCTGATGATATCGAATGTCAAAATCCGCAAATCTCAAACCCAGGAGAGATAATTTATGGACAATGTTATCGTCACGCAACGCTTCGTAGATTACTGAAAGTTAGTTTTCTAACGTGTCTGAAAGAATGTATGAAAACGTCGACTTTTTTAGCGTAAGCTACAGACGCAGTTGGAAAATGTGCGATATAAATGGACATAAAAATTCGGAAGTTGAACATGTACAAGAACATGGATGCTTTTCGTCGAACACATAGTCATGGTCAAAGGTAAAGGCATAGTTACGAAAGTTTTCCTCAATCCACGAAAATTAGTTCCCATGAAAATAAATAAACCCACAGTAATGGTATAAATTAATTTATAAAAATTGAATATAAACTAGTTATTTATATTTATCAATTAACTGATCAATTCATACCATTACTGTGGGTTTATTCATTTTCATGGGAACTAATTTTCGTGGATTCAGGAAAACTTTTTGATTTCATGGTTTTGTCAACGTCTGCAAATATGTAATGTCGTTGTTCACTTGCACTGACCAAATGTACGAAAATTGGTATCCAACGAATAATAATGAAGCCATAATATATATTTAATACATATTACACTTTTAATATGATTTGATATAATTTGTTGGTAAATATGTTAACTCAAACAGTAAACATCTATCAAAGCTCAATAGTCTTTAAAATATCTTCATTGAAAAACATAACATTCCCTGAATAAGATATACATATCTCTTTGTTTCCATTATGCACATTTAAACTATACGTAATTCATTAACAATATGCGTCTGACATTCCAATATCGACACCACAGATGTATAATGGTTTTCACAGGCAATCTTAAGGTGAAGCTGCAACTCTACATTTATCACAACTCGACCGATTCCGTAGAAAACCGGAGTCACCCACGGATTGCTGATTGTGCAACTTTACTTTTTTAGATAGTACAAACTTGCCCGAGTTGTGACGAATTAAAACAAAATGTTACACAGTTACCTGTCAAAATTCTACCTTTTCAAACAATTATCTGAAAAGGCTTTTGTTATTTGTAGTCTTTGCATTTTGAAATATTTTTATGCGGATTGTTATGTGTTTACTTTTCTACATTGGCTAGAGGTATAGGGGAGGGTTGAGATATCATTAACATGTTTAACCCTGCCAAAAATGTCAGGAGCCCCTGGCTTTTGTTAGTCTTGTATGATTTCTAAATTTAGTTTCTTGTGTATAATTTGGAGTTTAGTATAGTTCATTGTCACTGTACTAGTAAACATATTTTTAATGGGCCAGCTGAAGGACACGTATGGGTGCGGAAGTTTCCCGCTACATTGAAGAACCAATTTTATGTCTTTCAGAAATTGGTTGGTAAATGTGCTAGACATAGATGTAAAGAGGGATACAAATGTGTTTTAGAGGGAGACAGCATATCATGTGAAATAGCATGTAAGTATCTAATAATAGACAGACATCACGTTGTTACCATCACGTGTTTACCATGCACATGTGTTTTTAGAGGGAGAAGGAACGACATGTGTAAAAGCATGTAAGTAGCGCTTATAATAGACAAACATCACGTGGTTACCATACAAATTTGTTTCAGAGGGAGAAGAGGAATGACATGTAAAATAGCATGTAAGTATCTTATAATAGACAAACATCACGTGGTTAACATCACGTGGTTACCATACAAATATATTTCAGATCATGTGAAAGAGTGATTAATAAACAGACATCACGTGGTTATCAAACACTTGTCTCTTTTGGGACAAAAAATATTTACGAAAGGTCACATTATTAATTATGGAACCAGTGATAAGGAAAAAGTAAAATTAGAAAAATACAAAAAATTCCGAACTCAGAGGAAAAAATGAAGACGGAAAGTCTATGGTAAATGTTAAAAATCAAAAGCTGAATATATTTCTGACTTGGTACAGGCATTTTCCTCTATAAAAAATGGTGGATTTAACCTGTTTCTTTTTAGCTAGCTAAACCTCTCACTTGTATGACAGTCGCATAAAAATTGATTTAAGGTAGATGCTAAACAAATTGGTTAAAAGAGCCATGGTAGTACACCACGCTACATGAGAAATTGAAATGTGTAATGCCATGATCTGTTACAAAGATAATGTGCGAACGCGAAATTAAGGCTTCACATAGGAGATAACTCTGTAAAAATCACCTGAACGTTTTAATCATGGTCTACTTTTAAGGAAATATTAAGCTGCTCAATGATCGAAATTAGTGTTTTTCAAACTGCTTTATATATAATTATTTTTGCCGATAAAGTGTGTGGTACAAGTTTCTAGATTTTTTGTACGTTTCTGTTAAAAACTCATTGTGAATGTTTTGTTAAAATCTCATTAAAATTTAACGAGCCATGTAAATGTTAGTCAAGTTGTTTGGTACAACCTTAACAGTTTTGCATCAGGATATAAATACACAAGGGTATAGATTCCGCAATTAAAATTCACATCTTAGCCTTAGTAAAGTACCTGAAATATAGGGACCATTGCATTATAAAATATTGTAATACATTCTCAGATTGTATCGGAAGACCATTTTCTGCAAATGCTGAACTGAACGAAACATTTGGTCTTTCTAGAGACTTGGGACGCGGCATGATGTATAAGTGTTCAAATGTATAGAAAGCCTTTTGCTGTCTGTCTCAAAACCGGAAAAATCGTTGTTTATTTGTGGTTAGTCATTAAGACGGTTAGCGATCGCACCATTTCATTGTTCGTCTTAATGAATTTTCCTTTACCTTAAAGGTGAATAATTGCAAGAAAATAGCCATGTTTCTTAAATATTGATATTAGTTATCCTCTTAATTTTTCATAACTTAGTATTTAATCATATTACCATGTACATTTATCCTTAACACTAAATACCTTCAAAAATTTGATACTGCTGGTGTGCGTTTCGTCACCGAGGGCATCTTCAGCCAAGTAGTCAGCACTTCGATGTAATGAATATCAGTTATATGGTCATGTTTATAAACTAACTTATAGTATTATAATAGTATAAATTATTCGAATTACTAAGAATTTTCTAATCCCAGACTTAGATTCTTTTACTGTATATGACGTTTTGCGAATTTTTTATCCTCAGTGTTCGCTAACTTTAGACTTGTGTGGATTTCCAATTTTATTTTTTTGAGCGTCACTGATAAGTCTTATGTAGACAAAACGTGCGTCTAACGTATCACATTATAAGACTTGTACATATTGCTAAGGTTTGATATCTTTAAACTTCGCGACATGGAAATGATACTGATAAGATAATATCATGAACATCGAACAATCTTACAATACGGTACCTTGTTCAGACAACGAAGTACTATTAAGCTCTTTCGAAAATAAGTTATACAATTGATTTTCGGTGGTAGTCATAAACGCAGTGTAGTTATTTGTATTGAATATTAATACAGGAGAAGGATTGCTTGTGTCTTAATTCAAAGAAACTGGCAAGAGCACTTACTATCGCTGTTCATAGACATTCTCGTGCAACGCAGGAGCTGGGGTTGGCGGAATTAAAGAGCTTGCAAACATGTTTCATACAGAAGACGAGCTTGAACCTTTCTGGTGGGTCAATCTCGTACAAGTGTACACAGTACATAAGTCGTTAGTACGCACATGATTCATTCATCTAGTAAATACAATATATTACTAGTATTCATAGGAGAAATGTATAGATTTTGATAATTGTCATGGCAACTGAAAAAAATCTAAATCGCGATTCATGATTTTTCTGTGAAAATAACGATCAAAGAAAAACAAAAGAACAAAAACCTGAGGATGTACAACTACTTGAATACATTCAAGCTCATCACAATTACGAACCTGAAAATAATAGCCGAATCCATCTTGGGTTACTTTATGAAAATGAGTTGTAAACTAACATTTTTGATTGATTTTGTTTGGATTTGAAAGGATACTTAGCTAAAGGAACAGAAACTCAAAATACTGCGTTAACATAATTGTGAAGCGTTAGCAGTCCACGATTATCACATATGCCATCAATAATTTTAACAATAGTTTAATGTTATAACGAACAAAAAAAATATTATAAATATTGGTTACATAAATACCCTTAATCATTATTTGATTGGTTGAAACCTAACGAAAAACAAGTTCCAACTATGTGCAGGCTTCCGAAGCGACAGAAAACACCTTCCAAATAAAGACTTATTTCGTCTTATTTCGTCAAGTATTAAATTGTCAATTCTATTTACTAGTAAACTTTATACAACCAAAAACCTGATGACAAACTGTTCAAGTACGGCTTTTGAAAATAGAAGAATTAATTACTTTTGGATTGTCAGAAATTAGTTGGAAGTACTTGATATGCTTATATAGGTGATTTTGAATCTGTTCAAACTTTTGATTTTTCTACCGTTTATATCACTTTGTTTTATATACAAACACCTAATTAAATGGGCGTTTAAAATGTCAGAATGCCAAGACATATGTTCAAACACTTTTAAGTCATATTTAGTAACAACAAACAACAAAACCATGTCAATTGGACATGTTTTGATACTATTACTGCCCTTGAATTATCATTATATAACATTTGTTGTTTGTTATATTCCGTATATTGTCAAATTATCAGAACTTACTGTGCACAACTTATTG
Organism: Mytilus galloprovincialis; assembly: GCA_037788925.1. NCBI lineage: Eukaryota > Metazoa > Mollusca > Bivalvia > Mytilida > Mytilidae > Mytilus > Mytilus galloprovincialis. Next base: position 357,533 of record CM075338.1, on the reverse strand, counting down.
CGGACCCTTTTCTGGATGGTTATGAGTTACAACTTATGACTAAAATCAGCAAAAACCCATCGAAACAACATCTGATACAAACATTTAACAATATTTTTTAGATATTTGGATGATATATTGGCTCACGATTATGACGACTTCAGTGTGTGTACTATAGAAATTCATTCTGTTAATTAACTTTAAATAAAGCTAATAAATACTAAAAAATAATACTGTCATTTCCTCGATCTTGATATGCATATCATTAACGGGAGGCTTAATACCAAAATTTATAATAAAAGAGATGATTTGTTCATTTCCCATCGTTAATTGTCCGTTTGACTAGAAAGGAAATTATCGTTTGTGAGTGTAATAGTAACTCATGGTCAGAGAAACAAAGTTTATTTTTGAAATCAATTAAGTTGGTTCGTTCAAACGCTCAAAAATAATTCAATTTAGTGCCGATTGAATTTCACTCTCTTCATCGCGGTTGACTCAATTTTCAGAAGCTAGACAAGAGAATAAGTGTTAATATATTTTTATATTTTGTAGACAGTTACGGTTATGCTAACCCTTCTAAATGCCGATATGCCGTTCCTTACTTAGGCTAATACATAAAACATAAAACATTGATTTGGTCAACTAGAGCACATTGTTTCAATATCTCTTTGCTGCAAAACAAAGTATGTTGACTAGTCGCTGTTATTTTAGGTCGTTTGGGGGTATTGTTGATCCGTGTTTCTTATTCTTTGATTTATTTGTAGAACGATGATTTAAATCGTCTCCATTCTGTCTTGTGTACTTTTTTAGAAGTGTTTCTGCTGTTTTGTTGACAAACATTGATTTAGAGGATAAAATACGGATTCGCTTTATTAGAAAAAAAAAGATAACTAGCTTTTATTGGACAAAAGACATGCCAAACAAAGAAAGTCAGTTGTTTTAGTTCCGGAATTGAGTTATTTTCTCTCTCCAAATTGTATATTTTGCCTTTAATATTTATTCACTTATAGGGTCTTTGCATCGTAATTTAACACACATTTATTTTAAAACCAGTTGCTGAATGACATGGGTTATGTTCTTCTGATATATTTTATAAGGATATAACGGGAGGGATTGTGTATTATCTATTGTCATTTTGTTTATTTTCTTTTCTTACCTATTCTGACGTCGGACTCGGACTTCTATAAAACTGAGTTTTACAATGCGTATAGTTGTGCGTTTGTTTTTTTCTTCATTGGCTAGAGGTATAGGCTAGACTGGTAAAACATGATATCTAAAAAAACATGTTTAACCCCGCTGCATGTTTGTGCATGTCCCAAGTCAGGAGCCTCTGGCCTTTGTTAGTCTTGTATGATTATTATGTGTATAATTCGGAGTTTAGTATGAAGAGGAGTTTTTCGCTGCATTGAAGACCCATCGGTGGCAGTCGACCGTTGTCTGCTCTTTGGTCAGGTTGTTGTCTCTTTGACACATTCCCCATTACCATATTAATTTTTTTTTTCAATTGCCAATCACAAGTATTGCATTATGTTTTGCTGCCAACTGTATTTGAAGACATAATACAAATATACAGTGAAATTTGTCTAAACCGAATCCTGCACAAACTGCAACCTGTATAAACCAAACATGTTCTCAAGCACCATCATACCGAAGTGCATGCGTTATAAACCTGATTTAACCGAACATCGGCCAAAACCGAAAAAAATCTTAAGTCCCGGAGAGGTTCGGTTTTAACAGGTTTCACTGTATATATGTTTGACATGTGAGACGTGTGTGAACAAACCATTTTTATATTCAATTAGGTACCTTTTAACATTCTTTGTTTTACAGTTGTAGCTGCTCGACTCCGACACTTGCTTGTTCACGTCGGGAAAAACTTAGAAACATCTAACATGGAGCTATGTGGTCAGTTCATTGGTCCAGCTGTTAATGGAAAGGTCATAGTTACAATGTGTAACACATTACCGGAAGGACAAATAGTAAAATTAACGAGTGTAAACGATGAACCTACTTTCTTTCACCTTACTGAAGTTGAAGTGTATGGTGTTTAGTGACGTCAGAGTTACAATGTGTAACACATTACCGGAAGGACAAATAGTAAAATTAACAAGTGTAAACGATGATCTTACTGCCTTTCACCTTACTGAAGTTGAAGTGTATGGTGTTTAGTGACGTCATAGTTACAATGTGTAACACATTACCGGAAGGACAAATAGTAAAATTAACGAGGTTAAACGATGATCTTACTGCCTTTCACCTTACTGAAGTTGAAGTGTATGGTGTTTAGTGACGTCATAGTTACAATGTGTAACACATTACCGGAAGGACAAATAGTAAAATTAACGAGGTTAAACGATGATCTTACTGCCTTTCACCTTACTGAAGTTGAAGTGTATGGTGTTTAGTGACGTCATAGTTACAATGTGTAACACATTACGGGAAGGACAAATAGTAAAATTAACAAGTGTAAACGATGATCTTACTGCCTTTCACCTTACTGAAGTTGAAGTGTATGGTGTTTAGTGACGTCATAGTTACAATGTGTAACACATTACCGGAAGGAAAAATAGTAAAATTAACGAGTGTAAACGATGAACCTACTGCCTTTTACCTTACTGAAGTTGAAGTGTATGGTGTTTAGTGACGTCATAGTTACAATGTGTAACACATTACCGGAAAGACAAATAGTTAAATTAACAAGTGTAAACGATGATCTTACTGCCTTTCACCTTACTGAAGTTGAAGGTTATGGTGTTAAATGACGTTGTGCAATGAAAACCATCAAATGGAATTTATTCCAATGAAACATTATAATGATATAATAATATATATATATGACTATAAATTACAGGGCTAACGTGTATGAACAATTATACTCTGTCATGTGTCATATATATACCAATACTTATAGTTAGAAATATAATAATTTATTAAACAATTATGAATGGTTGTTTTCTTTCAAGGTACTGTTAGCCCAAAGAATACATATAGATAAAAGGTGATGTAGGATATATGTTCATTAGACAGTAATCCAACGGCACAAATAACCAAAATAAAACTGAACGAGAAGCGAAACATACCAGACGTATATTCAAACTCATATGCTGGAAATAAACAAACAACGCTATAGATAAAACAGCTCGTCAACTGTCGGTTCCAAAGGTTATTGTCTCTAACTCATCATCCTTATGAATTGAACATTGGAAATTTAATTTCATAATGATGTGTTTTTATGATTTTTAATATTACAGTTTTATTTTTTTGTTTAAATCTTTTTATTTGTAATATGCAATAAGAAATCTAAGAATTATTATTACATGGATAAATTCTTTTGTTGCAAATACTAACCGCCGACGTCAAATTATGGGAATTTTTTTGTTTAACGGAAAATACAATTAATCAATTAAGTATAGAATGCAAAATTAACGCTTAATAAGATTCACATGGGCTATAAAGGTACCGTTCGGAAACAGGGTAAATCTTTTTACAACAACAAACCAAAAGACAATACAACACACACAGAAACGAACTATAAAGTAATAATTGCCATTTTCCTGACTAGGTACAGGACATCTACGGAAGCAAAATATGTTGGATTGAACCTGGTTAAATGGGTAGCCAAACCTCCTGCTTTATGACAATGTTAAACAAATATGGATGAAATGACAAAAGAATGTGACAGAAATACAACACAAACACGTGCACACGCCAGAACATTCATCACAGAGAAACGAAACTACAAATAAAATCATCGTACTTTTGCACGTTGATTATTTGTTTGCATATTATGCCTGTTTGCAAACATATCTATACTTTCGTTTCAAATTTTCCCTAGTTTTTATTTTTTCCTCTGTTTACGTACACATGTATGATATCACTTCTAACGTTTTGCTTAAATTGAACTAATCTTTTTTTTTTTACAAAAATTCGTCTTTTGTCTACAAAAAACTCTCTGACGCTAGAATAGAAAAAATTGAAAAGGACAAATAAAATACGAAGTTGGAACAGATTAGGTACTAAAAATGTCGAAAGGATTTGCCAAATACAAATAAAGACATGTATTTCTGGGGAAGAAACTCCTGAGTTTTCCAAACAGTTCAAAGTATTGTAAACAGTTAATCTATTTTTGTAGATGTAGGAAGATGTGGTATGAGTGCCAAGTCACAATTTATTTGTATGCCCATACCGATTATAATTCGTTATATTCTATTAATCTGAGATCAGAAGAATTGATCCAAGTTATGTAAATATTTGAAAACAAATATATAACTGTCTTTATTGAGGCCATATTATGTTTCCAGTCAAAACTTCCTATAATGAGGGAAAATGAGAGATAATCGGGTAAAAAAATACCAATGAAACAACAGAAACACTAAAGTGCAACAAAAAACCAAACGACAATACAACATACAGAAACGAACTATAAGAATACTATTGCCATTTGGACAGGACATTTTAAGAAAAAATGGAAGGTTGAACCTGGTTGTGTGGCTAGCCAAACGTCCCGCTATTATGACAATGTTATATATAACACTAAAATGACAACATCACATGACAAGACTACAATACAAATAAATGAAAGAACATGCAGGACAGAACAAAACACAAACACAAGTCATACGTCGATTAACAAGAAGTCTAAACGTCTCCCTAATTTTCTGGAGTATATGTTATTCACATGTCCTTTTGGTTTTTTTTTTCTTTTGTTATAACTTAAAATATTACATAACACTATCATATTCATATATACTAATTGTCTCTATTCTATCAGTACATTATGTAGAGAAATTTCCATGGTGTTGGTAGATTTGATCTTGATAATCGATAATCGACTTACATAATTATATTCTTTGTAAATTGCATACGTCTATTAAACTATATAATCAACATTAAAGAAAATGACTTCAGTAAAATATCGGACATGAAAATTAGGGTCGATAATGTTTAATATACACGTTGCTGTAAATGCTCTTCTTCACATGTTTAGGAAAAGAGGCATGCATCCCTCACCCATATGCTTAATCTCTTGATTGTTTGTATTTTGGTAATACTTTAGACAGTTTTCATATATATAAAAGCAACGTTATGCAACCTAGTATATGTTTCATGTTTGTATGATTTTGTATATTCCAATACTGTCATTGCCGATGACACCTAAATTATCTTTCGGAGATAAAAACAAAGATTATCCTCAATTAAACTTTCGAAATTCAAGAAATGATTATACAAATCATATTATCGAATATTAAAAAGAACGCTATCGATTCAAAATTCACCTCCTCTTCTCAATGGTGTTATAAAACATCTCCATTAGGTTAAAAACAGCCAGTGACGAAAAAAAGGAAGTACTGTCATTTTCCTGACTTGATACTGGCATTTTGTTATGTAGAAAATTGTGGATTGAACCTGGTTTTATAGCTAGCTAAACCTATCACTTGTATAACAGTCGCATCAAATTCCATTATATTGATAACGATGCGTGAACTAGACCACCCATCATATAAATACTTTGATGCTTCTGACAATACGTTGTCCTTGCGCGTACATCCCTTGTTTTACGTATCGTTCACTGGTGTGTTATCCAAATGTTTTATCAATAGTATTGTGTCTCCTAAAACGGGTGATTGACTGCTTAGTTATTAAAGGAAGATTGATTAGTCCATCTTTTTGTTTGAGTGTTTATGATGACATTTAGAAACGGGCATTGGACGCACGTCATTTATATAATTATTATTTTTTTATTTTCATTTGTTTGAACAAAAATGTGTTTGCAAACCTTTTTTGGGTTTCAATATTCATTTTATCATTTTTAGTCAACTTTTATTATGATAATTACAGTGACGATTTTGTATTACACTTACATGACTTGTGTAGTACATTTACGTACATTTGATGGAAGAGCAGTTCATCATTGCCTCGTTTTGAATAACTGTTTGCTTCCTGCTCTTCTATTCAATTTGAGGTATTACGTTTAAAAGGCGGTGACATTATTTTCAACTAGCGTCATGTAGATGTGATAGCTAAAGAAGGTAAGTAAGATTGTTTTTTTTTCTATATGTTGCTAGGAAAGATATACTATTATATGTTTTCTTCTATTATGTAGCCTTTGAAAAGCAACTGTGCTTCAACGCAAAGATGTACATGGTCTTGCATTCGTATGACGTTGGTTTTTAATAACCGGCATAAATTCATCTTGTACACTTAACTTCGTGATAGCATTTAGCAGACAGTGTCAAAATACTAGTTAGCTATGTATGTTATATTTGATAAACAGTGAAGATATTTTGTAAAATGTAGATGAGTCATTTTAATTTATTTTAAAAGTTTTAATGGGATTTCTATTCTATCATGGACCTTGTATATTTGTTAGAATGTTTATCAACTAACTGATCAATTAAAATGAGACTAAAATATTGTTGTTCGGTAACATTTTAGGATAAAACAAGGCAAGCTGGCTGTGAATCATTTTTGCAAAATGAGATGCTAAATTCTAAACCTAGACCATCGAACCTATGATACAACTTGCTAACCAAGAGTCAGAATTATTTGCTTTAATTGATTAAGGAAACATGTCTTTATTATGTTAAGTTCTTAGATAAATGGCGAAAAGTACATTGATGTAAAGGTTTTTAAGTTTAGAACTATATTACATCATTTGATACAAAAAGATCCTAATAATCACTTATTAGACTAGTCCAAGATTACTCTGACGTTCAGCGACTGTTTTGCCAGACAATTATTATCATATGTGTCTCAATGACAGCAGGCAACATACCATGTTATCAAACGATTGCTTATCATGTATGTCCCAATGACACCAGATAATAACCACCCATTGATTATGTTGTTCCTCCCATTGACACCAGACAACATACAATAAAATACACTAATTAATTATCATGTATGTCTCAATGACACTAGATAATTCCCCCCCCCCCCGTTGATTATGTTGTCCCTCCTATTGGCACCGGACAACATACAGTAAAATACACTGTTTGATTATCATGTTTGTCTCAATGACGTCACACACCATACAACATAATTCACCGATTATTTATGTTGTCTGTCTCCATGACGTCAGACAACATGCAACATATTTCACCGATGGATTATGATGTCTGTCTCACTGACGTCAGACAACATACAATATAACATATCAATTAAATATGCTGTCTGTCTCAATGTCAACAGATAACTTATAATAACATCCATCGATTATTTATGTTGTCTGTCTCAATGACGTCAGACAACATGCAACATATTTCATCGATGGATTATGATGTCTGTCTCACTGACGTCAGACAACATACAATATAACATATCAATTAAATATGTTGTCTGTCTCAATGTCAACAAACAACATATAATAACATCCATCGATTGAATATGTTGTCTGTCTCAATGACACCAGACTACTTGTACTAGACCAATGATTTTTGAAAACAACAGAGGAAGGACAGCAAAGGATTTATTCCGTCGAAAAGTCAATTGATATTTTATAGTGTGTCTTTTCTATGTTGTGATTATATATTATTGTTTCAGAAAAGGGAGAAGGTTTGGTACCGTTTAAACGTTTAATCCCGCTGCAAATGTTTGCACCTGTCCTTTGTCAGGAATCTGATGTACAGTAGTTGTGGTCTGTTCATGTATTTTCTACGTCTTTTTCGTTTCTCGTTCTATATATATTAGACAGTTGGCTTTCCCGTTTGAATGGTTTTACATTCGTAATTTTTGGGGCTTTTTATAGCTGGCTGTTCGATGAACTTCTTTGAACAAATGAAATTAATGGATTCAACCTTCTTGTTTGATAAGTTCTCTAAACAAGTTGTGTTTATAGATGTTGCATCTAGTGATACCTTTTTATTTTCATATTACCCCATAATATACTAAATATTTACTACACTCATAATAAAATGTATTAAAAAGTACAATATATAAGGTTAAAATTAGCTAATGTATAGAATATAACGTCTCTACTTAAAACCTACGGATGATGTCAACTGTAAATCTCTATATTTACAACATATGTCTTCCTCTTATGATGAGTCAACATTCAACTTATAATCAATAATAATGTGTTCAAGGTCGAAATTAATGTAATATGACAGAATATATGAAAATATACTTATAAATTACCCGAGTAGTCATTTATAGATTGGGTGAGTGTCATTATATATATGTCCGAGTTATTGTTCCAGTTTTATAAAATATACAACATGAGAAGTCATTCCATATATTTGCAAATAGTTATCTTATATATTGCTCGAGTGTTTTTTGTGTAGATTGGTTGAATGTTATCTAATGTATTACCTAAGTAATATTTATTTTTGTATATTTTGCGAGGGTTATCTGATTTTTTTCCCTAGTGGTTAATTTGTTGATTGACCGAGTATTATCTATCATGTCTATTATATTTCCCAAGTGGTAATTATGGAGATAGAGAAAGTGTTATATATTACATTACCCATTCGGACAAGTGGTTATTTTTGTCCGATTGGCCACTGCTCATCTTACTTATTACCAAAATGGTTATTGTGTAGATTGGCCGATTGTAATTATAGTAGATTTGCCAAGTTTGACTTATATATTACCGAGTAGTCAAATGTTATCTTTCATATTGAATGATTGGATCTCAATGACACCAGATAATATCCACCCATTGATTATGTTGTCCCTCCCATTGACACCGGACAACATAAATTAAGAGACACTGATTGATTATCATGTTTGTTTCAATGACGTCACACACCATACAACATAATTCACCGATTATTTATGTTGTCTGTCTCAATGACGTCAGACAACATGCAATGTAACACAGCAATTGAATATGCTGTGTGTCTCAATTACACCAGACAACATAAAATAAAATCCGTCTATTGAATATGTTGTCTGTCTTAATGTTAACAGACAACATAAAATAAAATCCGTCTATTGAATATGTTGCCTGTCTTAATGTTAACAGACAACATAAAATAAAATCCGTCTATTGAATATGTTGCCTGTCTTAATGTTAACAGACAACATAAAATAAAATCCGTCTATTGAATATGTTGCCTGTCTTAATGTTAACAGACAAAAAAAAAAAAAAAATCCTTCATTGAATATGTTGTTTGTCTTAATGACACCAGACAACATAAAATAAAATCCGTCTATTGAATATGTTGCCTGTCTTAATGTTAACAGACAACATAAAATAAAATCCGTCTATTGAATATGTTGCCTGTCTTAATGTTAACAGACAACATAAAATAAAATCCTTCATTGAATATGTTGTTTGTCTTAATGACACCAGACAACATAAAATAAAATCCGTCTATTGAATATGTTTTCTGTCTCAATGACACCAGACAACATAAAATAAAATCCTTCGATTGAATATGCTGTTTGTCTCAATGACACCAGACAAAATATAATGAAATCCATCGATTGAATATGTTGTTTGTCTTAATGACACCAGACAACATAAAATAAAATCCGTCTATTGAATATGTTGTCTGTCTCAATGACACCAGACAATATATAATGAAATCCATCGATAGAATATGTTGTCTGTCTGAATGTCAACAGACAACATATAATAACATCCATCGATTGAATATGTTGTCTGCCTCAATGTCAACAGACAACATATAATAAAAACAATCGATTACGTTTGTTGCCTGTCTCAATATCAACAGAAAACATATAATAAAATCCATCGATTACTTATGTTGTCTGTCTCCATGACACCAGACAACATGTAATAGAACAATGATTTTTGAAAACAACAGAGGGAGGACAGCAAAGGATACATTCCGTCGAAAAGTCAATTGATATTTTATAGTATGTCTTTTCTATGTTGTGATTACAATGTATATGCTATTGTACCAGAAAAGGGAGAAGGTTTGGTACCGTTAAAACGTTTAATTTCGCAGCAAATGTTTGCACCTGTCCTTAGTCAGGAATCTGATGTACTGTAGTTGTGGTCTGTTCATGTAGTTCATACGTGTTTCTCGTTTCTCGTTTTTTATATATATTAGACCGTTGGCTTTGCCGTTTGAATGGTTTAACATTAGTAATTTTTGGGGCCCTTTATAGCTTGCTGTTGAATGAACTTGTTTGATGAGATGAAATTAATTGATTCAACCCTCTTGTTTGATAAGTTCTTGAAACAAGTTGTGTTTATAGGTGTTGCATCTGGTGATAACTTTTTATTTTCACATTACCCCATAATATACTAAATATTTACTACACTCATAATAAAATGTATTAAAACGTACAATATATAAGGTTGAAATTAGTTAATGTATAGAATATAACGTGTCTACTTAAAACCTACGGATGATGTCAAGTGTAAATATCTATATTTACAACCTATGTCTTCCTGTTATGATGAGTCAACATTCAACTTATAATGTTATCACGCAGTACTTATGCTGCTTATATTTAAAACCTTGTGTTCAAGGTCGAACTTAATGTAATGTGACAGAATATATGAAAATATACTTATAAATTACCCGAGTAGTCATTTGTACATTGGCCGAGTGTCATCATCTTTATGTCCGAGTTATTGGTCGAGTTTTATAAAACATGAGTAGTCATTCAATAGATTTGCAAATAGTTATCTTATATTGCTCGAGTGGTGTTTTTTTTTTTTTGTGAAGATTGGTTGAATGTTATCTAATGTATTACCTAAGTAATATTTTTTTTGTATATTTGCCGAGGGTTATCTGATTTTGTTCCCAGAGGGGTTAATTTTTAGAATGACAGAGTATTGTCTATTATATTACCCAAGTGGTAATTATGGAGATTGGGGAGTGTTATATATTACATTACCCATTCGGACAAGTGGTTATTTTGTCAGATTTGCCACTGCTCATGTTATTTATTACCGAAGTGGTTATTGTGTAGATTAGGCGATTATAATTGGCCGATTGCTATTATTGTACTAAATTTGCCAAGTTTGACTTATACATTTACAGCCAAATGTTATCTTACATATTGCATGACTGGATTTTGTTTTTTGTATTTTGGGTGTAGTCTAATATATAATTTACGTGGTTGTTTTACAAATGGCAACGTGTTACCGTATATATTTATAAGACTTAGATCGACGTCCGGTCTCTAATCGACTCCCGTTCATTGAATCGATGTCCATATCTGACATCACAATAAAATAACATTGCAAATCGACGGCTAATTGCTCGTCTATTCGACGTCTTTTTTTTGTTGTTCTCAAATCGACGTGCAATTTTTGGATTCTTTAATTGACGTCCGTTTTATAGAGTTGTCGCAGTGATATCACAACTAGGTTGAACCTGAAACACAGAAAGTTGTTGAAAAAAAATAATACTTCTCAACAATTGGCTGTATGTTTTAATTGTTTCTATTGTTCGAGTTTGTATACTGCCCTCTAGATGTCTTTTGATTATCTTTGTTTTTGACAAAACGAGACAGATAATATAAACAAAGATCAATTCAAATATGACGTTCTTGCCGTGCTTTGAACTATAATTGTTTATAATTTTATAATAATAATTTTATACATTTAATTTAATACACATTTAATAATTTATAATTCTGGTTCCTTTGATAACTAATTATTCATTGTGATGATGGAGAGTTGTCTCATACCACATCTTCTTATTTATATATATCTGTTTGCAAATTTTCAGTCATTTAGAGCTTTGTTAAAAGTTTCACATTTCTGCTGTTTCCATGGCAACGGCAATCATTTTGAAAATTCCAAAGTCGAAAGTCTCATCTATACATGCCAGTTAAAATTAACAGTAAGATTCATTAAGTTCGGAGAATTTTGACAATACATGTATTTGACATTTTTGTAGTTTCCATTGCAACGTTGGTCATTTTGGAAATTCAAACTTCAAAAGTCTCATGCACACTTGGCAGACAACAAGCACATTAAGTTTCATCAATTTTTGAGCATTTTTACATTTTTACTGATTTCCATGGTAACAGAGACAAAACCAATTTTTTTAATCACAGATTGGTTCATGTTAGAGAATATGCCATACAAGTTTCAATTGATTTGACCTACCATTATAATTGAGTAAATGCAACTTTTTTAGAATTTACCATAGGGTCTAATGGTAAATGTATATCAAGTTTCCATGGTAATGGCAGCCATTTTGTAATTGATAAATATGGTCAACATATCTTGGCATGCCAGGCAACATTCCCATAAAGTTTCATCAGGTTGGGTCTTTTAATGAAAGATTGAATGGATTTGCTATTTTGACTTTTTTCCACATTTTTGCTGTTTCCATGGTAAAGGCACCCATTTTATAGTTCAAAAGGTGGACTGGAACTCTAAAGTCAGTGGTCTTTGTTACAGTAAAGTATCATTAAGATTGGTTCCATTGACTCTGAGAAAACTGCCGGACAAAAGAAGGTTAAAGGAAAATAATAATAAGAATAGGGTAAAAGAAACAGAGGAAAAGCAATATGTCACACGACATTGCCGATCGGGTGACGTCGTTTGGGTGACATAATTAAAATAATGACATTTAAAAAAAGATACTCTTTTGTATTCGAAGTTTTTGCAGTTTTGTTTTGTCTAAACAAATTGACGCACAAAAATAATATAGTATTGTGGAATTTTTTTTAACTTAAACACCAGTTACTAGCATAATAATCCTGTCACGTTTGAATTGGGTAAACAACTGGAAATGTGAAAGTTTACGTTCGGTAGGTGCAACAGGATACCGACAGCTCTCATGGCTCCTCAGGGTGGGAGCTAACAAGTTGATCCATGAAAATTTGATTTAAAACCTGTATTCATTCCAAAAAATTATTGAGAATTTTCTGAGGATTATACTTTTTACGGCAACAAGAAAACTTCCAGAATTTAATGCAAAGTAGGTTTAAAGTTTTTCGCCAAAAGTTACTATCAATTTCTTTTTCTCCTATGTTAAGGGAACACGATACAGTAGCAGGGGCAGATAATAATGTTTTAAAACCTTTGCGTGTTGTTTTCGCGACGTTGGTAACCAGATCGTTGTAATTTCGCGATGTTTGTAATAAGAACGTTAACATTTCGCGACGTCGCTTTAAACTAGGTCATATTTTCGCGGAATATTCACTGACGTCATAATCAGGTTTCGCGAATCTCAAAAAAGTACCTGCTAAAAAAGCGGCTATGTCGTTTCTAAAAGACTGCAAAATCTGCCATAGAGCAGAGAGATCAAAGGAAATACTGGATATGAACAAACATAAATCTAATACAACTTTGCATGACGAATTGAAGAAAAGGTAAAAGACACAGAAGAGAGTTCTGACAGTATAACATGGAAAGACGGAAAAAGAATTTTTGAGCTTTTTATTCTGGCAAAAACACTGAATAACTGTCGAAACTGTACGGCCAAATGGAATCTGCTCAACGTACTAAGAGAAAGAAAAATTGCAAGGATTTCGGAGCTATCCTACTATTCGTTGCTTAAACTGTAACATGTTGAATAACATTTTAACAAATAAGACACATTACAAAACAAAAGGACCTGCTATTTTTAACATCAGCACAAACATGACAAAAGCTGCAATAGCTAATTATGAGTATAGATTTTATATAGATTGGATCGTTGGTTTTCCCGTTTGAATGGTTGTACACTAGTAATGTTAGGGCCGTTTATAGCTTGCTGTTTGGTGTGAGCCAAGGATCCGTGTTAAAGGCCGTACCTTGACCTATAATGGTTTACTTTTATAAATTGTTACCTGGATTGAGAGTTGTCTCATTGCCACTCATACCACATCTTCCTATATCTATTAAAAGCTGTTTAACGTCCAGCGGCAAATATTTAATTGAACATTTATGATATCAACGTGTTATTTTAATGACACAAAAAGAAAAAAGAAAACATATGAACCCGTGATTAATTAGAAAATTTTAACAAAATATATGGCGCGAAGGGTGGCTGAATCGGGTCTAGTGTTGGAAGATTTGAAATTCATACAAACAAGTAATTACTACGGCGTGGGGTACAGCTGTGCAATATTTTTCATTACGAGAACATTTATTTTCACTCATTGATAATGAAGTCAATAATACAATCTTGAATTGAAAGATAATCAGAATCAAAATAGTTGGTGTCTTTATTTTTTTCTTCTTGTATAGCATTGAGCAGACTGCAAATTGAATGGTCAATTGTTATTGTACGGCCGAATTTAACAGACAATCAATAAAATAACAAAACCGACTGCATATGCGAGACCCTCATGGATGGACAAGGTCGTACAACACCCATATTCGTAAATAAAAATTGAAAATAAAGAAGTCTCTCATCCTGTTCTGGACTTGCCTTGGTTCATAAAAAAAAAAATTGCAGAGTTTAATTGATTTTTTAAAAAATATATGATATTATATGTGTATATGTTTATGTACAAAAGGTGTCAATAAAAGTCCGTTAAAAAGATTAAAAAAAATACATTGGTGTCGTTTTTGTTTTGAATTTAAGCAAAATGTTGCAAATAGATGCAGAATTGTCACACGTTAGTTTGTTTATTTTTTGTGTATATCAATCTGGATTTTATAGACCAAAACAAGAAAACGTCCGTTCACATGCTGTTAAAAGGGCTTGCAATGCAATGGTGTCGTTTGTTATTGTATATCATATTTGAATTTCGTTCATTGTTTTGTACTTAACTCAGGCCGTAAGTTTCCCGTTTGAGTTGTTTTGCATTTGTCATGTAGGGTCTTTTCATAGCTGACTATGCGGTATGGGTCTTAATCATTGTTGAAGGCTGTCCGATGTCCTATAGTCGTTTACGTCTTTGTCATTTGGTCACTGGTTTAAATTTGCCTCATTGGTAATCATACCACGTCTTCTTATTTGTATAAGCATCTACCTTTTGAACTTCATGGTATTGCGAGATATAATTTGAAGTATCGACAAATGTACACTAATTGCAGACAGACATACAGATCAGAAAGTATACACACGTTCAAACTCGTCGCTGTCAAGCTGATGAACAAATATGAAGTCATGCAGTAGCGTTGTTTCTGAGAAAAGTAACACAATTATAGTTAGACGATCGGACAGAAGAACAAATATAGTGTTTTCAATATAGCTCTACTTTTAGACAAACAAGTACGCAAATATTCATACAGTTACGCCGTATGAAAGGTAATGCAACTTATCTCTTGATAAAGACATCCTTGAATATTATTCTCTAATACTAGCTGTTGTACTTTCTTTGAAATGTTATACTACAACTTCATTTTCAGTCGACTGAGGCAATTATGACATGAAATTGCACAAAACAACTCAAACTATAGGACAAACAGTACTCCTTACATTCTAAATTTGAAAGATGAATATATTTTGAATGTAAAAAGAAAAATCATCCAAGTACGTCGGGGCCTTTTAAAACTGACAGGTTTTGTCATTGTTGGCGGTTATACGGTTGTTAATTAATGATATCATCTCAATTAATTTATAGTTGGTTCACATTTTGTCATGTTAGGGCCTTTGCAATAATGTTGGCTATCATCTTTCGTTACATGAAGCAATTTAAAGCTAATGTCGGACGGAGCAGCACCTGTATACTTCTATAAGATTTTTTTCTGTTTTGCCGTAATCTGGTAAAGTGATCTGCTGGGATCCATTTGTATATCCTTTTTTTTTATTATGAAAAGGTTCCTGTCCAAATTACGTTTCGTAAATGTTTAGCCTCATGTTTAGCACAAATGTTTAGCGATTTTACGAATAACCATCTTATGAATTTTTATGATAAGTATCAATACTTTAGAAAACACCTTCATATACTTGACAGCATAGTCGGGTACGGCGGGAATGATTTCATGACGTTGGTGCGATTAAAACTTTATATAACGTAATTTAGCGCATTACTGACAGACGTCGTAAAAAAATTAAGGTATATGGCTTTTATTGAAAAAAAAAACAGCAAATGAACCCATTTTTTTTTCTTTTGCAATCAATCAAGTACTGTTTCAAGAACACTCCGCCCAAATGTCAAGAAAAAATCAACGATCAATTTTTTCCTGCACTTCCGAAAAGACGCAAAAATATGGTCAATTTCTTTATTTGGCATTTATCAATCTAAATCCGGGAAACGATCATTTGGTTTAACCTTAAACTTGTTAAACTTGATGCCATGGATCAAGGGAACGTTTTACAAAAAACCCGGTGAAGTTATGACTTTTTGTTCAAAATTATTGTTACTTTCTTTAAAAGTCATTATTTATGAATTTTCGGGAATTTTTTTACAAATATGCAAATTTCGAACCAAATAATTTCAAAAAGTAAGTCATGAAGGTACTTTTTTCTTTTCATATTCGGAAAGTACACATTAAAATTGACCTACTATCAACATTTTAGGAAAAAATCAACGAGGGATCTCTACTGTATCGTATGCCCTTAAACTCCACGCAATCTCCCTTTATAATCATATATATCATGCCTGTATTGCAGACAGTATATATATTAAGGACGAAATTAGAGGCACCAGTAGTTAGACCATATAACGTCGTATAAACCAGTCAAACGTGTATTGCTGTTATAAATGTAGTTTAACCTTAGTTTTAGTTATCATATTATGCAGAGAATCATCAATTCTAGGTCATTTAATATCTTGAATAAAACTAATTAGATATATTTTCATCTGATATTGGACAAAAGATGTTGCCCTTTTATGTAATATAAGTTACGATTATTTAAATACGCTTATTAAACAGCCAAATGGATTCACAAAAGTGAAAATAGGAGTAACAAATCCGATTGAATACAATTATCTGCCCAATTTTATTGATTCTGTACCGATTGTTTCAAATATGACCAGAGATAAATGCGCCTAGTCCGACCTTGAACAAATGAAGAAGAACTAAAGAAAATAACTGCCTACGAATCATAAAACAACAAATATATGGATTAAACATTGAAACCTTATCAATAAACTCATCATAGATACCAGGACTAAATTTTGTATATACGCCAGACGCGCGTTTCGTCTACAAAAGACTCATCAGTGACGCTCGAATCCAAAAAAGTTAAAAGGCTAAATAAAGTACAAAGTTGAAGAGCATTAAGGACCAAAATTCCAAAAAGTTTTGCAATCCAGTTAAGGTAATCTATGCAAAATTTCGGAATGAACTTCACGCTGCAGTTTTAACTCATTTTTAATGTCGATCAAGTCGAATGTGTATTTTACATTGATTGATACTAATATTTGTATGCTCACTTGACAAATTAATGATAATAAGCAATCCTAATCATTTAGCATGATTTGGTAACTGTAAATTAAGAATTTTATTCCGATGTTTTTATTACTGAGATATATGCAACCGAGTTATAATTGCAACACTTTAAACTCCCATTTTGAAAATTTGTATATGAAGAAAACAGTATTTTTCTCAATATCGTAGAAATTAAAATTAAATTAATTTTAGTGTTAAATGACAAAATTGCAATAATAAATGTACGCAGTAATTTCTGCATTTACAGTATTCCAAGCTTGAATAACGAAAGGTTACACAGGACCTTATAGTATTGACCATACAAATTGAAGTTTAAAACTTGATAAATGTTATCTAAATAACCTGGTACTCCTCCTATATAAATCATAATACTCATTGGACATGCATATCACCATATAAATCAGTATGTCCCTCTCTCTTTTTAATTGTATTTGCTTACACACAAAAAAAATCAGCTTGACCTTGGTGGATAGTTATTTCGTTTGCAATCCTCAACACATCTCATTTATTTTGTATTGATTATCTTCAGACGCATTTATATGTTGTAAAAATGTGAGATATTTTCAAATCTTAACAGTTTATCAAACTGCTGGTTACTTGTTCCAAAATCGGTTAGCACCATGTCTATAAAGTTTCGGGAATAGCCTTAGCTTGAATTTGTAAGGTTCGCTGACGGTACTATAACAATAAATCTGTAAATTCATGTAAAAACAATAAGGATTATGACAGTTGTTGTCCATTCGTAAGTTGGGTTTAAGTTTCTGATTTTGCTTTTTGATAAATCACTTTTCGATTTGTGAATTTCCGTTGGAGTTCGGTATTTTCGTTATTTTACTTTTTACATAACATCCGATTTTTTTAACAACGATTGAATAAGTAGCCTTATTGATATTTTTTGAAAATATTATATGATTCCTAGATTTATCAGAGCATACACACATTGAATGCTTATTTCAAACATTTTCAGAGTCTTAAGTAAAACAAACCCTTCTTTTTATAAATTGTTACTTGGATTGAGAGTTGTCTTATTGACACGTATTGTAATTATTGTAGGTATAGTTTTTACTTAATATATTGTCCCTTGGGAACTTATTTTCTAAGGATAATATTTAAGTTTACAATACCACATCTTCCTATATCTACCTTCTGAATAATTATATACAAAAAAACATGCTTGCAGTACATTTTAGGTGTTTATTGTTCATAATCCACTTATTTAGTCACACGTCGAGTTAATAAAGCTATGTCGACCTAACTATCCACCATAAAAACAGTTCAATACCAAATATGTCATGATAAAAAGAAATGTACTAACTGCGTCATACTGTGTCACGTTAAATAACTTACTTGTCTGTACGATACAATTGAATCGAAGACAACTGGCTACATTGAAAAACTAAACTGAGGGACAATAGTTTATCTGCTGCTGCTAAATAAAGATATGTCAACTCGTCCCTCACATGCATAAAAGTTTTATCTAATTAAGAAAAAGACCCACTCGTCAAACTAATGCCCAAAAAAACCAGTTTAATACCTATATGTAAAGTAGAAAAACACGCTGGCCACATAAAATCTGACGAAAGAATTGCCAACTAGCCCCAATAGTTAAAACGTATTACTCATAATAAAGAAGATCAAAAACTTGATTCACTAATGAAAATTGTACATGTATGCAACCCTTGCTTTTTATAAGATATCGAATAAATAAAGGCAACAGTAGTATACCGTTGTTCAAAACTCGTAAATCTATGGACAAAAAACAAAATCGGGGTAACAAACCAAAACTGAGGGAAACGCATTAAATATAAGAGGAGAACAACGACACAACATTAAAATGTAAGACACACAGAAACGGACTAAGCATTAGACAAATTCCGATGAAAATAACAAATATAACATCAAAACCAATACATGAATTTGGGATAGAAAAGTACCGTGACACGTCTTATAGTAATGTGAATTCACACTAAAATAAAAGAGAAGACAAACGACACAACTAAACGTGTTGTGTTTATCGCATTGCGTGATTACTGTTATTACTTAAGATTTAAATAAAAAAGTGTACAAATTGTCAGACTCTCCCTTCCGTAATTTAGTCAATGTATACTACACTCAAAATTGAAAGCATTGAATAATACAATGAATAAAGTCGAACCAAGCTGATGTAGAGAAAATTATGTTTCCGCTTGTAACCTCCGAATGATGTCAAGTTGAAATTGTTAATAATCACACCCTTCATCTTCCTGTTATGATGAGTCTATATTGAACTTATACTTTGACCACGTAGTAATTATCTTGTTTATACATATTTTCAAGGTCGAACTAAATTAAAAACAATATCAGACATGTACAGTTTGACTTATCACATATATTTCCCGAATGTGGTCTTTTTTGGGGGGAGACTGATCGTGTTTAATTGGTAAACATTACTTATATTCGTCTGTGATTCAAAATCTGTTTTTTTTCCTGATGTGATATTTCAGATTGCTGGTTTCTGATGCATTCTGTTGAACTCTTTTATATACAATTCAGTTGAATACAAACATTCGCTATCATTACATGATCATGATAATTAGAAACAAGAAACAAAAACATTTTTTTCATCATCACCCCCCCAAAATCATAATTGTGTTTGCAATGAAATCTGGAAGACACACACCAGCAACAATAACAATACTATTATTATGCCCCACCTACGATATTAGAGGGGCATTATGTTATCTGGTCTGTGCGCCCGTCCGTTCGTTCGGTCGTCTATCCCGCTTCAGGTTAAAGTTTTTGGTCGAGGTATTTTTGATGAAGTCATCATGATAAGTTGTCCATCATTGTGGATATATGGTTTTTCA
Organism: Mytilus galloprovincialis; assembly: GCA_037788925.1. Taxonomy (NCBI): domain Eukaryota; kingdom Metazoa; phylum Mollusca; class Bivalvia; order Mytilida; family Mytilidae; genus Mytilus; species Mytilus galloprovincialis. The sequence continues at coordinate 337,496 of CM075338.1, read as the reverse complement.
TGATGTTACAACCAGGATATGTTATTCATATTTCCATGAAATAATGATCTGTTGATTTTAATAGTCCAAATACAAATTCATGACCGTCACAAGCACAGTTGATTTGAAATATCTTAAAGATACAAGTATAGTCTCTTTGGTGACTATTCTATATACATATTTATATATAAATACAAGTTAAATTTACATAAAATTGTGACCAATATAATTTACTGATCATCTTTATTTTTAATGTCACACCATTTTAACTTTGTTTTTGTTATCAAATGAATTTGAATTCCTTTATGTCGTCATAAACGTTGCCTACAGGGGAGGATATGTGACTGTCCATGATGTTACATGAAACAGATGATGTTTCACACGTAGATGATGTTTCACACGTAGATGATGTTTCACACGTAGATGATGTTTCACACAGACTTTTAAAATTAAAGCTTCTTACATTTTTAAGATATATCATTATTGGAGCTTTTATTTTTATTTAGATTCAAAGTCTGAAGTATTTTTGTTTAATTTCTAGAAGTTTTTTTATTTTTATACTTATTTAAATTTTTATTCACATATGATTAATTTTACTTATTTAAATTTGTATTAACATATGTTTCATTTTAACTTATTTAAATTTTTATTTACATATGCCTCATTTTTACATTATTTTTCATCCTTTAACTTATTTGTGTTATAAATATACAAACAGCTACATTTATCTTTTTTTTTAGCAGAGCCTATTTGATAAAACAAGATCAAAAGGTACTAACTTCAAGGATATAAATTCTTGACTAAATTTTTCTTGTTGACAATTACCGTAGTTGAAACAAATTTTGACAAAAAAGTCAACCTAAAATGTAAAATATACTATAAGTCACTGTTGGGGAATTTCTTCCTGCAAGGAAAGACTATTGTTTCTGTAACTGAATGCTAGTCATTCTGTCTATCTTTTGGGGAAAGATGGTATTGCGCCCAAAGTACCTATACTTGTGAATGCTGGTCATTCTGTCTATGTTTTGGGGAAAGACCGTATTGCACCCTAAGTACCTATAATTGTGAATGCTGGTCATTCTGTCTATGTTTTGGGGAAAGACGGTATTGCACCCTAAGTACCTATAATTGTGAATGCTGGTCATTCTGTCTATGTTTTAGGGAAAGACGGTATTCCACCCTAAGTACATATAATTGTGAATGCTGGTCATTCTGTCTATGTTTTGGGGAAAGACCATATTGCACCCTTAAGTACCTACAATTGTGAATGTTGGTCATTCTGTTTAGCATTTGGGGAAAGACGGTAATGCACCCTAAGTACCTATAATTGTGAATGCTGGTCATTCTATCTATGTTTTGGGGAAAGACCGTATTGCACCCTTAAGTACCTATAATTGTGAATGCTGGTCATTCTGTCTATGCTTTGGGGAAAGACGGTATTGCACCCTAATTACCTATAATTGTGAATGCTGGTCATTCTGTCTATGTTTTAGGGAAAGACGGTATTGCACCCTAAGTACCTATAATTGTGAATGTTGGTCATTCTGTTTATTATTTGGGGAAAGACGGTAATGCACCCTAAGTACCTATAATTGTGAATGCTGGTCATTCTATCTATGTTTTGGGGAAAGACCGTATTGCACCCTTAGCATGCTTAGTACCCATAATTGTGAATGCTGGTCATTCTGTCTATGCTTTTGGGAAAGACCGTATTGCACCCTAAGTACCTATAATACTAAATGCTGGTCATTCTGTCTATGTTTTAGGGAAAGACCGTATTGCACCCTAAGTACCTATAATTGTGAATGCTGGTCATTCTGTCTATGTTTTCGGGAAAGACGGTATTGCATCCCAAATACCTATAATTGTGAATGCTGGTCATTCTGTCCATGTTTTAGGGAAAGACCGTATTGCACCCTAAGTACCTATATTTGTGATTGAATATGTTGTCTGTCTCAATGTCAACAGACAACATATAATAAAATCCATCGATTACTTATGTTGTTTGTCTCAATGACTCCAAACAACATGTAATAGAACAATGATTTTTTTAAACAACAGAGGGAGGATTTCGTCGAATAGTCAATTAATATTTTATAGTTTGTCCTTTCTATGTTGTGATTACAATGTATATGTTATTGTTTCAGAAAAGGGAGAAGGTTTGGTACCGTTAAAACGTTTAATCCCGCTAAAAATGTTTGCACCTGTCCTAAGTCAGGAATCTGATGTACAGTAGTTTTGGTCTGTTCATGTAGTTCATACGTGTTTCTCGTTTCTCGTTTCTCGTTGTTATATATATTAGACCGTTGGCTTTGCCGTTTGAATGGTTTTACATTAGTAATTTTTGAGGCCCTTTATAGCTTGCTGTTGGATGAACTTTTTTGATGAAATGAAATTAATAGATTCAACCCTCTTGTTTGATAAGTTCTCGAAACAAGTTGTGTTTATAGATGTTGCATCTGGTGATAACTTTTTTTTTCATATTACCCCATAATATACTAAATATTTACTACACTCATAATAAAATTTATTAAAACGTACAATATATAAGGTTAACATTAGCTAATTTATAGAATATAGCGTGTCTACGTGAAACCTACGGATGATTTCAAGTGTAAATATCTATATTTACAACCTATGTCTTCCTGTTATGATGAGTCAACATTCAAATTATAATGTTATCACGCAGTACTTATGCTGCTTATATTTAAAACCTTGTGTTCAAGGTCGAACTTAATGTAATGTGACAGAATAAATGAAAATATACTTATAAATTACCGGAGTAGTCATTTGTACATTGGCCGAGTGTCATCATCTTTATGTCCGAGTTATTGGTCGAGTTTTTTTAAATGTATCTTATATATTGCTCGAGTGGTGTTTTTTTTTTTTTTTTGTGAAGATTGGTTAAATGTTATCTAATGTATTACCTAAGTAATATTTTTTTTGTATATTTACCAAGGGTTATCTGATTTTTTCCCAGAGGGGTTAATTTGTAAAATGACAGAGTATTGTCTGTTATATTACCCATGTGGTAATTATGGAGATTGAAAGAGTGCTATCTATTACATTACCCAAGTGGTCATTTTGCCAGATTGGCCACTGCTCATCTTATTTATTACCAAAGTGGTTATTGTGTAGATTGGCCGATTGTGATCTTTGTAGATTTGCCAAGTTTGACTTATATATTTACCGAGTAGTCAAATGTTATCTTACATATTGCATGACTGGATTTTTTTTGCATTTTGGGTGTAGTCTAATATATAACCTACGTGGTTGTTTTACAAATGGCAACGTGTTATCGTTTATAGATGTAAGACTCAGGTCGACGTCCGAACTCTAATTGACGTCCGTTCATCAAATCGATGTCTAAATCTGACGTCACAATAAGATAACATTGCAAATCGACGGCCAATGCTATGCTCCTCTTTTCGACGTCTTTTTTTGTTGTTCTCAAATTGACGTCTTTTTTCGTTGTTCTTAAATCGACGTCCAATTTTTGGCTTCTTCAATCGACCTCTGTTTTATGAACTTGTCGCAGTGGAATCACAACTAGACACAAACAAAAAGATCGCGTTTATTATATTTTAATTGTAATTTTCTTTGAAACTTCTACATATTTTTTTTCATACACTTAAAAAACATCTTTTCACGTGTAAATAAAATTTCAAATCGTAGAAAAGACTGCAAATGCCTACTGTTTTTCATTAGACACTTACCAATTACGCCGAATTGTAAAAAAAAATCGGCGAGTGTGACATTTCAACGGATTTAATAAAATGAACAATTTAGGACATACTTCAAATAATATTTACTAATGGAATACATAGCAAGTTTAACATTCATTGTATAATTTTGTCACAGGAAGGGTGGATCTGTTAATTGTTCGTTCGAATTTTAAAAATCTCTTTACAACATGAGAGGTTTGGGTTTTCATACATACATCTATATTGTTATCGATTCCGAAACTTCTAACAAATGCAATAAAAGCGACCTGGAAAGCAAAACGTTTTATTATCACCAACACCGTACGCGACGTCTAACCACCTTTTAAAACTGTTTTAGTTTCCATATTATGTAGAGAATCATCAATTTAAGTGCATTTAATATTTTGAATACAAATATTCTTACTAGATATATTTTCATCTGATATTGAACGGAATATGTTGCCCCTCTATGTAATATAAGTTACGATTATTTGAAAACGCTTATTAAACAGCCAAATGGATGCACAAAAGTAAAAATAGGACCCACCAGCACAGCATCAGGACCTGTCTAAACTGAGAAAATACACAATTTAAATAAATTGCACAGGTTTTTCACAAAATAATTTTGTGGTGTGGATTTGGGTATAGAAAGCGGACTCCAGAAACATTTTTGTTTTATTTTTTCAGTTCTAGAATTTCAAAAAATGAGCACTTTTGTGTTACGCTTCCTGAAACAGTTTAGAGGGTCACATTTTCAATTGCTTTCCGATGAACCCATTAGAAACAAAATTAAAACATCGTAACTGTTTCCTTCCATTTTTTTGCGAGAAAACGTCAAAAATCTTCATTTTCGTCTTTGTTTACATATTTTTAATGATCTCCAGCACCAGTCAGAACCGAATCACCAGCACAGAACGTTCTCTCGCAGGACAACCTCACCCACCGTGAATTCGGTTATTGGGGAAAAAATTGGACACATACCATGTACACGTGCGTGTTCATTATTTTACTTCGAACTGCCTAAAACCCAGTCTTATGATAGAGATAAATGCGCCTAGTCCGACCTTGAACAAATGAAGTAGAACTAAAGAAAAGCTACGAATCATGAAATAACAAATATATGGATTAATTATTCAAATCTTATCAAAATTTCGGAATAAACTACACGCTTCAATTTTAACTCGCAGTTTATGCCGATTATGTCGAATGCGTATTTTACATTGATTGATACTAATATTTTTATGTTCACTTATCAATAAAATTAACGGTACCAATTTTCTTGCACCAGATGCGCATTTCGACAATACATGTCTCTTTAGTGATGCTCGTGGCCAAAATATTTGAAATCCAAAGCTTATATAAAAGATGAAGAGCTATAATCCAAAAGGTCCAAAAAGTATAGCCAAATCCGTGAAAGGAATCCGAGCTTTGCATGAGGGAGATACATTCAATAATTTATAATAATTTCTATCAATTTGTAACAGTAAATTTTAATAACACAAAAAATCCGTATTTTCATGCCAGTACCGAAAGTACCGAAGTACTGGATACTGGGGTTGTAATACCCTCGGGGACTAATAGTCCACCAGCCGAGGCATCGACCCAGTGGTAGTAATAAAATTAATGGTACCAATTTTCTTGCACCAGATGCGCATTTCGACAATACATGTCGCTTCAGTGATGCTCGTGGCCAAAATATTTGAAATCCAAAGCTTATATAAAAGATGAAGAGCTATAATCCAAAAGGTCCAAAAAGTATAGCCAAATCCGTTAAAGGAATCAGAGCTTTGCATGAGGGAGATACATTCCTTAATTTATAATAATATATATCAATTTGTAACAGTAAATTTTAATAACACAAAAGATCCGTATTTATCAAAAGTTATGAAAATAAGCAATCCTTATCATTTCGCATGACTTGGTTACTGTAAAACAGAATTTATTCTGATGTTTTTATTATTATTGAGATAAATGCAATTGAGTTATAATTGCAGCACTTTAAACTTGCATTTTGAAAATTTGTATATGAAGAAAACAGTATTTTTCTCAATATCACAGAAATTTAAATCGAATTTTAGTGTTAAATGACAAAATTGCAATAATAAATGTACGCAATAATTTCTGAATTTACAGTATTCCAAGCTTGGTTACACAGGACCTTATAGTATTGCCCGTTAAAATTGAAGTTTAAAACTTGATAAATGTTGGTACTCCTCCTATATCAATCATAATACTCATCAGACGCATTTATATATGTATATGTTGTAAAAATGTGAGATATTTTCAAATCTTAACAGTTTATCAAACTGCTGGTTTCTTGTTCCAAAATCGGTTAGCATCATGTCTATAAAGTTTCGGGAATAGCCTAAGCTTGAATTTGTAAGGTTCGCTGACGGCACTATAACAATCAATCTGTAAATTCATGTAAAAACAATAAGGATTATGACAGTTGTTGTCCATTCGTAAGTTGTGTTTAAGTTTCTGATTTTGCTATTTATAAATAACTTTTCGATTTGTGAAATTGCGTTGGAGTTCGGTATTTTCGTTATTTTACTTTCTACAGTACATCCGATTTTGTTTAACAACGATTGAATAAGTAGCCTAATTGACCTTTTTTGAAAATATTATATGATTCCTAGATTTATCAGAGCATATACACGTTGAATGCTTATTTCAAACACTTTCAGAGTCTTAAGTAAAACAAACCCTTCTTTTTATAAATTGTTACTTGGATTGAGAGTTGTCTTATTGACACGTATTGTACTTATTGTAGGGACAGTTTTACTTAATATATTGTCCCTTGGGAACTTATTTTCTAAGGATAATATTTAAGTTTACAATACCACATCTTCTAATATCTACCTTCTGAATCATTATATACAAAAACACATGCTTGCAGTACATTTTAGGTGTTTATTGTTCATAATCCACTTATTTAGTCACATGTCGACCTAACTATCCACCATAATAACTGTTCAATACCAAATATGTCATGATCAAATGAAATGTACTTAACTGCATCATGTTGTGTCACGTTAAATAACTTACTTGTCTGTACGATACAATTGAATCGAAGACAACTGACTACATTGAAAAATCGCCCAACTGATCATGAACTGATGAAAAAGAGTGTTTTCTGTTGCTGCTAAATAAAGATACATTGCATGTCAACTCGTCCCTCACATGCATACAAGGTTAATCTAATTAAGAAAAAGACCCACTCGTCAAACTAATGCCATAAAAAAACAGTTTAATACCTATATGTAAAGACATAAAAACACGCAGGACACATAAAATATGAAGAAAGAAATGCCAACTAGTCCCAATAGTTAAAACTTATTACTGATAATAAACAAGATCCAAAACTTGATTTAGTAATGAAAATTGTACATGTATGCAAACCTTGCTTTTTTAAAGATATCGAAACGTGTTGTGTTTATCGCATTGTGTGATTACTGTTATTACTTAAGATTAAAATAAAAACGTGTACAAATTGTCAGCCTCCCCCATCCGTAATTCAGTCAATGTATACTACACTCAAAAATGAAAGCATTCAATAATACAATGAATAAAGTCGAACCAAGCTGATGTAGAGAAAATTATGTTTCCACTTGTAACCTCCGGATGATGTCAAGTTCAAATCGTTAATAATCACACCCTTCATCTTCCTGTTATGATGAATCTACATTCAATTTATACTTTTACCACGTAGTACTTATCTTGTTTATACATATTTTCAAGGTCGAACTAAATGAAAAACAATATCAGAAATGTACAGTCTGACTTATCACATATATTTCCCGATTATGGTCTTTTTTTTTGGGGGGGGGGGGGGGGAGGAGACTGATCGTGTTTAATTGGTAATCATTACTTGTATTCGTCTGTGATTCAAAATCTTTTTACTTTCCTGATGTGATATTTCAGATTGCTGGTTTCTGATGCATTCTGTTGAACTCTGTTATATACAATTCAGTTGAATAAAAAAAATCGCTATCATTACATGATCATAATAATTAGAAACAAAGACAAATCATAATTGCATTTCCAGTGAAATCTGGAAGAAACACACCAGCAAAAATAACAATACTATTATTATGCTCCACCTACGATATTAGAGGGGCATTATGTTTTCTGGTCTGTGCGCCCGTTCGTCCGTTCGTTCGGTCGTCTGTCCCGCTTCAAGTTAAAATTTTCTGTCGAGGTATTTTTGATGAAGTCATCATGATAAGTTGTCCATCATTTTGGATATATGGTTTTTCATGATGTTACAACCAGGATATGTTATTCATATTTCCATGAAATAATGATTTTTTGATTTTAATAGTCCAAATACAAATTTATGGCCTTCACAAACACAGTTGATTTGAAATATCTTAAAGATACATGTATAATCTCTTTGGTGACTATTCTATATAAATATTTATATATAAATACAAGTTAAATTTACATAAAATTGTGACCAACATAATTTACTGATCATCTTTATTTTTAATGTCACACCATTTTAACTTTGTTTTTGTTATCAAATGAATTTGAATTCCTTTATGTCGTCATGATACGTTGTCTACAGGGGATGATATGTGACTGTCCCTGATGTTACATGAAACAGAGGACTATTTGACATTAGATGATGTTTCACACGTAGATGATGTTTCACACGTAGATGATGTTTCACACAGACTTTTTAACATTAATGCCTCTTACATTTTAAAGATATATTATTATTGGAGTTTTTATTTTTTTATTTAGATTCAAAGTCTTAAGTATTTTTGTTTAATTTCTAGAATTTTTTTTTAATTTTTATACTTATTTAAATTTTTATTTACATATAATTACTTTTACTTATTTAAATTTGTATTTACATATGTTTCATTTTAACTTATTTCAATTTTTATTTACATATGCTTCATTTTTACATTATTTTTCATCCTTTAACTTATTTTTGTTTTTAAATATACACACAACTACATTTATCTTTTTCAGCAGAGCCTATTTGATAAAACAAGATCAAAAGGTACTCACTTCAAGGATATAAATTCTTGACTAAATTTTTCTTGTTGATATTTACCGTAGTTGAAACAAATTTTGACAAAAAAGTCAACCTAAAAATTAAAATATACTATAAGTCAATGTTGGGGAATTTCTTCCTGCAAGGAAAGACTACTGTTTCTGTAACTGAATGCTAGTCATTCTGTCTATGTTTTGGGGAAAGACGATATTGCACCCTACGTACCTATAATTGTGAATGCTGGTCATTCTGTCTATGTTTTAGGGAAAGACCGTATAGCACCCTAAGTACCTATACTTGTGAATGCTGGTCATTCTGTCTATGTTTTAGGGAAAGACCGTGTTGCACCCTAAGTACCCTATAATTGTGAATGCTTGTCATTCTGTCTATGTTTTGGGGAAAGTCGGTATTGCACCCTAAGTACCTCTAAATGTGAATGTTGGTCATTCTGTCTATGATTTAGGGAAAGACTGTATTGCACCCTAAGTACCTATAATTGTAAATGTTGGTCATTCTGTTTATCATTTGCGGAAAGACGGTAATGCACCCTAAGTACCTATAATTGTGAATGCTGGTCATTCTGTCTATGATTTGGGAAAAGTTTTGTTATAATAAAACACCCATGCAACCACGCATCCCATATTGCTGATAGGACCCGACACAAATATCAATTTCGTGTTTCGGTAGTTAAGCTTGGGATGGTCATTTTAAGATGCATTATTTGAATATAATCAAATATGAAAATTATTCATGTTTATATTGATATATTTATATTTTAATTCTTCTTCAATATATCTAGTTGTTATGACAGATCTACCATCATCAGGGGTCCAACTGTCAATTTTATGTTACATTCTTTAACTTTGATCTACTAAGCATATCTCCAATACTTTTATGTTTGCTATACGCAACTATTGGTGCTGTATTGAATATTTGTACACAGTCTTCGTCGAACTGTAATAAATGCCAGTGTTTCATTATACGTTTCTTTATTTTACGTATATATGGATTATATTTAGTTATTAAAACTAACGGAATACTTTGCTTCTCTTTAGATTTGTTTTGTTGTAATAAATCAGTACGGTCAATTGATAAAGCATCAGTAATACTATCATCTATTTCAGCGTTATCATAACCCCTATCTAATATTTAAGGTCTACAGGGGAAAGACCTTATTGTTTTTCTAATGTTGTTTTTTTTTTTTTTTTTTTTTTTTTTTTTTCTTTTTTTTCTTCCAGCATTTTTTTGGCAGGCCCTCCTAACGCTTCTATTGGAGTTATCAATACCAAAATTAAACCATCGATAGACCTCAACATGAACTTTCACCAGATGAACTTTTGTAGGATTTCTCCATCCCCTTGAGGAGTAGTCTCCCTTTTATTGATTTTTTTCAACATGGTCCCCCCAAAATGAGTTAAAAGGTATCATGACTTTATTTGGTCAATAGGTAGATCTCATTATGATGTATTACCATATGAGGCTGCATAGGATTTCATCATCCCCTTTGAGAGTTATATCCCCTTGAAGCAATTTCTTTTATTTGCATTTTTCTCAAAAAGTATTAGAGATAGAATTGAATTGAAAATGACAGCATGTATTAGAACAGATGGCAATGTTTATATACATAAACAATCATTTTGTTGATAACCCTGATGATGGTAGATCTGTCATAACAACTAGATATATTGAAGAAGAATTAAAATATAAATATATCAATATAAACATGAATAATTTTCATATTTGATTATATTCAAATAATGCATCTTAAAATGACCATCCCAAGCTTAACTACCGAAACACAAAATTGATATTTGTGTCGGGTCCTATCAGCAATATGGGATGCGTGGTTGCATGGGTGTTTTATTATAACAAAAAGTCGGTATTGCACCGTAAGTACCTCTAATTGTGAATGCTGGTCATTCTGTCTATAATTTAGGGAAAGACCGTATTGCACTCTAAGTACCTATAATTGTGAATGCTGGTCATTCTGTCTATAATTTGGGGAAAAACGATATTGCACCCTAAGTACCTATAATTATGAGTGCTGGTCATTCTGTCTATGATTTGGGGAAAGACCGTATTTCACCTTAAGTACCTATAATTGTCAATGCTGGTCATTCTGTCTATGATTTGGGGAAAGACCGTATTTCACCTTAAGTACCTATAATTGTCAATGCTAGTCATTCCGTCTATGATTTGGGGAAAGTCGGTATTGCACCCTAAGTACCTCTAATTGTGAATGCTGGTCATTCTGTCTATGATTTGGGGAAAGACCGTATTGCACCCTAAGTTCTTAGAATTGTGAATGCTGGTCATTCTGTCTATGATTTGGGGAAAGACCGTATTGCACCCTAAGTACCTATAATTGTGAATGCTGGTCATTCTGTCTATGATTTGGGGAAAGACCGTATTGCACCCTAAGTACCTATAATTGTGAATGTTGGTCATTCTGTTTATCATTTGCGGAAAGATGGTAATGCACCCTAAGTACCTATAATTGTGAATGCTGGTCATTCTGTCTATGATTTGGGAAAAGTCGGTATTGCACCGTAAGTACCTCTAATTGTGAATGCTGGTCATTCTGTCTATAATTTGGGGAAAAACGATATTGCACCCTAAGTACCTCTAATTGTGAATGCTGGTCATTCTGTCTATGATTTGGGGAAAGACCGTATTGCACCCTAAGTTCTTAGAATTGTGAATGCTGGTCATTCTGTCTATGTTTCAGGGGAAGACCGTATTGCACCCTAAGTACCTATAATTGTGAATGATGGTCATTCTGTCTATGATTTGGGGAAAGACCGTATTGCACCTTAAGAACCTATAATTGTGAATGCTGGTCATTCTGTCTATGATTTTTGGAAAGACCGTATTGCACCCTAAGTTCTTATAATTGTGAATGCTGGTCATTCTGTCTATGATTTGGGGAAAGACCGTATTGCACCCTAAGTACCTATAATTGTGAATGCTGGTCATTCTGTCTATGATTTTTGGAAAGACCGTATTGCACCCTAAGTTCTTATAATTGTGAATGCTGGTCATTCTGTCTATGATTTGGGAAAAGACCGTATTGCACCCTAAGTACCTATAATTGTGAATGCTGGTCATTCTGTCTATGATTTTTGGAAAGACCGTATTGCACCCTAAGTTCTTATAATTGTGAATGCTGGTCATTCTGTCTATGATTTGGGGAAAGACCGTATTGCACCCTAAGTACCTATAATTGTGAATGCTGGTCATTCTGTTTATCATTTGCGGAAAGACGGTAATGCACCCTAAGTACCTATAATTGTGAATGCTGGTCATTCTGTCTATGATTTGGGAAAAGTCGGTATTGCACCGTAAGTACCTCTAATTGTGAATGCTGGTCATTCTGTCTATGATTTGGGGAAAGACCGTATTGCACCCTAAGTACTTATAATTGTGAATGCTGGTCATTCTGTCTATGTTTTGGGAAAAGACCGTATTGCACCCTAAGTACCTATAATTGTAAATGCTGTTCATTCTGTCTATGTTTAAGTGAAAAATGGTATTGCACCCTAAGTACCTATAATTTTGAATGCTGGTCATTCTGTCTATGTTTTAGGGAAAGACGGTATTGTACCCTAAGTACCTATAATTGTGAATGCTGGTCATTCTGTCTATGTTTTGGGGAAAGACCGTATTGCACCCTAAGTACCTATAATAGTAAATGCTGGTCATTCTGTCTATGTTTTAGGGAAAGACTGTACTGCACCTTAAGTACCTATAATAGTAAATGCTGGTCATTCTGTCTATGATTTGGGGAAAGACCGTATTGCACCCTAAGTACATATAATTGTGAATGCTGGTCATTCTGTCTATGTTTTGGGGAAAAATTGTCTTGCACCTTAAATACTTATAATTGTGAATGCTGGTATTTCTGTCTATGTTTTGGTGAAAGATCGTATTGCACCCTGAGAACCTATAATTGTGAATGCTGGTCATTCTGTCTATGTTTTGGGGAAAGACCGTATTGAACCCTATGTACCTATAATTGTGAATGTTGGTCATTCTGTCTATGTTTTGGGGAAAGACCGTATTGCACCTTAAGTACCAATAATTGTGAATGCTTGTCATTCTGTCTATGTTTTGGGGAAAGACCGTATTGCACCCTTATTACCTATAATTGTGAATACTGTTCATTCTTTCTATGTTTTAGGGAAAGACGGTTTTGCACCCTAAGTAGCTATAATTATGAATGCTGCTCATTCTGTTTATGTTTTGGGGAAAGACGGTATTGCACCCTAAGTACCTATAATTGTGAATGCTGGTCATTCTATCTATGTTTTTGGGAAAGACCGTATTGAACCCTATGTACCTATAATTGTGAATGTTGGTCATTCTTTTTATGTTTTCGGGAAAGGCCGTATTGAATCCTAAGCACCCTATAATTGTGAATGCTGGTCATTCTGTCTATAATTTGAAGAAAGCCAGTGTTGCGCCCTTAGTACCCTATAATTGTGAATGCGTGTCCTGTAAAATTTACCAAAAGGACTTTTTGTACCTTTTCGCATGGACCGGCTCATATGGTAGTGGCGAATTTGATCTTGATACTCAACTTACAAATGTTTTGGTAGATTTAATTAAAATAATGTCCGACCTTGCGTGAACTTTGATATACTAATTAGATTTTGATCGTAATAATTATGTTTTGACAAAATATTGTAACAATATCTTCACTTAATGGTATTTTCTCTTGTTTATGGTAAACTCATTTGCTTAATTTTGACAAAATGTGAAGAATATATAGCTAACGAAAGTCAAGATTGAAATAAAAAAGGAACATGTTGACAGCGTTGAGTGGATTTGCTCTATAATTGTTTATGCAGTAATGAAATTTCATCAATTGTCCCCCAACGCAATGACTTCATATTGTGAATACTCACGGAAGTCTATGATAACTCGAGCTGGTTATTTTGTCACCAAGTCATTTATTTTGGAACTGTAGCCTAATTTGTCGTTTCAGAATATAATGCATTCTGGGTAATATTTCAAAAGTGTACACCAAAACGTCGTGATTGGTTACAATTTCATAAACAATGGAAATATAACCTATCACGTGACGTTATTTTCATCTTGGGGTAGGAAGAATAAAATTACCCATAATGCTTTAGATTCTGAAACGACGAATTAAGGCGACCGGTAGTTTTCCTAAGGAACAATTTTTAAAGTTTGTATTTCCAAACATACAGTTGTATCAAAGTAGTTATCGTAATTTCAAGATAAAAATCATTCTGAAATAAAAAAAAATATAGCATTTTTGATAATTGAAGATATACATATAATTGAAACGTGTTTAGAAAAGAATGAATGACACCTTAAATCATTAATCACACTCATAACAAAATACGCCGGTTGGTAAGTGCTATTTTACAGTAATGAAATGGTCCGCTTGAGCAGACGCAAAACTTTTCGCTAAAAGAGAAAGAGAAAACTACTTTCAATGTTTTTGAATTGAAACATCATGTTCCGTTTGTCCTTATCAATAGTTTTCATGTTAGTTTGGATATAATGTGAAATAGTTGTTATCAAAAAACAAAAAGACAAGATATATAGATGCCACGTGTTGGTAGAGGTTTATATGCCGATGTGGTCGTTATGAGCACAACTTTGCTAAACAATTCAAGTATGCAAGTCTAATAACTGTATAGCATAGAATAATACGTGTCAGATAAATGATGCTGAACCAATGGGAAACGAGGATGGGTTCACTGAGAATGTCTGAACCAATGGGAAACGAGGATGGACTCATTGACAGTTGGCAATAGCTGTGTTGCGGCCTCGACCCTTCCGAAGGTAAGTACGAAAAAATATTTGTTAAAAATTGTAATGTCAGTTTTAGTTATACTATACATATCACAACTATAGATATATTTCGAATGGTCGTTTAATTTGACATAACTCTTTCCCATATTCACAATTTTACTTCCCAAAAAAATAATGAATATTTTTCATAACCATCTTTTTCTACCTTATACGATGATCATGATGATGTTGAGTAACAGTAAATTGTATATATACTTCAATAAATGAAAATTTAAACAAATACATCATGTGTCAAAGTTTAGATTAGGGTCTGCTTAAGTTATATGCTCTTACCATGGTAACTGTCGTTGACTGTGTGGTGTGACCAACATTTGCAACCTGAGAATAATCATTATAGAATAACTTATCGAATAATTCAAATATAGAAAAATATTGAGCGAGTGACTAAACTACACAATAATTCACAAATGCGCGTAGCGCATGAATTATTGAACAGTGTTGGTCGGTCACAAGTTAAATCTTTTTCAATATTTGAATTCTTTGATAAATTATTATCTTTAAGACATTGGCAAATAGCGTTTTCAGGAAATTAAAGTAAACCTGTAAGGAACTATATCTTTTTGAACGCATTCATATTTTGTTTTGATGCGACGTTATTGAAAACGTCTTGATCAAGCGTCTTGTTGTATAATGTGAATTCTAACATGACGTCCTTCAAACGCTTAGAGTACACACCCGTGGTAAAATATGAATATATTGCCAGTGCTGTTCCGATTGTACTCCCACGTCATATGCTTTTTTATGAATGAGATATCCGACGTCATAGAACAATGACGTTAGAATGTAAGCATTTTACGGGAAAATACACGCTTGTGAATCCGAAAATCATCACAAGGAAACATACACAAATGATGCTAAAATGTGGCAAAAGCCCTTTATTGTACATCATATAAGACATATAAATAAATTATCATTCCAATTCATCCAAAACTGTCTAAATACATTATTGTAAATAGTTTAAGCATGTCTCTAATGCAGTTTGCTCCGTTCTTTTACGCTAGTTTATTAGTGCGTTTATTTATGGGAACGGCAAATGTTTGCCTACACCTAGAGCGCTTCGATCCAAAAGAATTGCCGTATGTGTCCTATCAGAATCGAAATAATTCATGGGGGCTTGAATATATCTAGATTTTACCACGGGTTGTCCCTTTATGCCGATATTTTACCCCTCGCTATCGCTCAGGGGTAAAATATTTGTCATAAAGGTCCAACCCGTGGTAAAATCACGATATATTCAAGCCCCCATGAATTATTTCTTAAATAACCACGTTTATTTCACATGTGAAATTATCGGTTTTTATTCACCGGGAAATCAATGTAATTCATTAAAACCAATATAATAATATCCTAAACAATTTACGACAACTTTCAGAATAAAGGCAGTCTGTTGATTAAACGCTCCTTACAAACTCTGTCCCCTTGCGAAGAAACTTAATTTATACCAACAAATCTAAAATACACTGTAATAAAGGTTGTATTAAGTTTCAACATTTGTTTGTTCAAAGTGAAGTAAAATAAAACTACAAATAAACTAAATAAATGCATGTTCTTGTAATCAGATTTGCTTCCTTCTGTTTATGGCATATATTACTTATGTATAAACATGAGGAGATGTGGTATTTTTATTAATTGAACATCACTTCACCAGACCAAATGTCGTTGAAGTTACTACTATAGGTCAAGGTACGGCCTTCGAAAATGAGCAAAAGCCATACCGTATCATAAACTCGAAAAGGTCCGAAAGGAAAAGTGTAGAACAATTGAAACAAAAAAATAACGGCCTGTTTGATGTACAGCACAGTTATCTAAAACAATATTCATAATGATTGAAAATACACGAAGTTAACTGCCTTGTATTGATTCAAAAATCAAACAGAATGAACATAATTCTAAATAAGCAACTTTTATATAGGCTACCATTGTTATTTTCTTGTATACAAAGACACGTTAAGTCGTATCCGCATGAAGATAAGCTAAAAAAATTGATAGTGATTCAGACAATTTATCAAGTGTAATAGTCACATTAAAAAAGAAAAAAAAAAACAGTAATATATAATGCGCAGTCATTCTTAGATTAATCAAATTAATATGCAGTATTCACAATGTAATAAGTGATAGTATTTTTCAATAGGTCAAATTAAAAGTTTAAACGGAAATTGGGATTATTAGCGTTCTTTCAATAACAATAATAGAATGGTGATATTTGTAATATGCCATGTACTATACTTCACGTTAAAATGCCATATTTTGATTGGCTAATACGAGGGTGTTCATTTACCCTATCACATGGCTGAGCGGTGGTCACTTTTTTTATGTCACCCTCTCGTCATATACAAATTAGTATTCTCACAATAGAATCCATCCAAGTAACCATTTATAAAAATAAACCTTTATGGGTCAATGTACGTTTATGCATTATTTGAACGAACCCTTTGGAGAACTATCAAAATTGATTGGTTTTCGTTTGTTTGACATCAACCCTAGACATCCGTATAATGTTTAAGAATGTAAACATATATTGCACGCGAGAACCACATCAATAAGACCATCGTATATTAAGGCCATATCTGATAGATATACAATCGTCCGTTATAGATGAACGGCCGCCATTCTTTTCGTTATGAAGAACATCGACCTAATCCATACATATGAAACGGATGTCAAGGAATGTGTAGAACTTAAAACAAAGACCAAAAAAAAGTGAACATTAAAGTCAATTATCATACAGAATATCCCATGACAACATATAAAACATAGATATCTCAAAACCTAAGGTTCTAAGATTACAAGATAGCGGCCACGTTACCCAAAATAGAAAGTACCTTACTTTCGCTCACACCAACTTACGCTTCCTGTACATAGGGGAATCCCCAACTAATAGTAACCAAAGAATCGAAACAGAAAACCTCTCCCACCAATCACCAATCACGAATGTAGGTTTTTGCAATTTATTTCGACTAATAAGAAGAATAGGACCAGCCCCAATGCATAAATTGCAACCAATCACGTATATAATTGTTTATAACTATATTATAAGAAATTTAAAAAAAACATTCACTTCAACACAAACTGTCTACATGGACGCACGTGATCAGAGGAAGCTGACCGAGAATTTCGTCAGATTAGTAGCCGAAACTCCTGTCGAAACTGTAGCGGATTACCTAATGCAATCACGTATTCTCAACGACAAATATTTGTATAACGAACAATTTCATAACGACAAAACATTAACTAATTCCCCTTTAAATCAACATAACATACATATTTAGACATCAGGGGTCTGTTGACTACTGGGCTGGTGATACCCTCGGGGACAAAACATTAACTAATTCCCCCTTAAATCAACATAACATGCATAGTTAGACATTAGGGGTCTGTTGTTCTACTGGGCTGGTGATACCCTCGGGAACAAAACATTAACAAATTCCCCTTTAAATCAACATAACATACATAGTTAGACTTCAGGGGTCTGTTGTTCTACTGGGCTGGTGATACCCTCGGGGACAAAACATTAACTAATTACCCTTTAAATCAACATAACATACATATTTAGACATCAGGGGTCTGTTGACTACTGGGCTGGTGATACCCTCGGGGACAAAACATTAACTAATTCCCCCTTAAATCAACATAACATGCATAGTTAGACATCAGGGGTCTGTTGTTCTACTGGGCTGGTGATACCCTCGGGGACAAAACATTAACTAATTCCCCTTTAAATCAACATAACATACATAGTTAGACATCAGGGGTCTGTTGTTCTACTGGGCTGGTGATACCCTCGGGGACAAAACATTAACTAATTCCCCTTTAAATCAACATAACATGCATAGTTAGACATCTGTTTGTAATAATTTTAACAACTGTAATCGATATTATACAGAAGTGTTTTTATCTGATTAGATTATTATTTAGATTGTGAAGAATGCGTACTTCTTATCGTTATGAACTGCATACTCTTTAGGGAATTATTAGATCATAGGGCTCACTTAAAAAAACATAATGCTAAATCTAGAATTGATCGATTAATCAAAGCTATATTTTAGGACGCTAACATCTACCAGGTAAATTTCTTTTTTTTCGACAATTTTATTAGACTCACTTGGAAAAAAACGGTTTTGACCCCCTCAACATGTGTCGGAGAGTTCAAGCTTATATATTCTTATAATATGTTAAGTTTTAAAATATAAATTTGTATAACAAGCTCCCATTTTCTTTTGTTGTTTACATTTCTTCATTTTCTAATTACTTCATGTATTTTGAAATAGATAGATACATATCTTTACTTTATATTCGAAATAGTCCTTTTCGTCGTCCTGGAAGTGTTATACAATATAATAATTTGATACCAAAATGAACTATGTTTCTATTTAGTTTACAGCTTGTCTTGAACAATCAAATCCTCATCCTTAATATTTGCCACTGGCCATAAAAAAATAAATATACATCAATCACTGAAACGCATACATTAAGGTTGTATTTCCTAGATCGGACATTTACTAGAAAGAAGTTATATCAGAAAATACTGAACTCCGAGGAAAATTCAAAAAGGAAAGTCCCTAATCAAATGGCAAAATCAAAAGCTCAAAAATATCAAACGAATGTATAACAACTGTCATATTCCTAACTTGGTACAGGCATTTTTTTATGTAGAAAATTGTGAATTGAACCTTGTTTTATAACTAGCTAAACCTCTCACTTGTATGACAGTCGCATCAAATTCCATTATATCAATAACGATGCGTGAACTAGACCATCCATTATATAAATACTTTTATGCTTCTGACAATACGTTGTCCTTGCGCGTACATCCCTTGTTTTGCGTATCGTTCACTGGTGTGTTTTCCAAATGTGTTATCATTAGTATTATGTCTCCTGAAACGGGTGTTTTGACTCCTTAGTTATTTAAGGAAGATTGATTTGTCCATCTTTTCGTTTGAGTGTTTATGATGACATCTAGAAAAAGGCATTGAACGTACGTCATTTATAGATTATTATTTTTTATTTTCATTTGTTTGAACAAGAATGTGTTTGCAAACCTTTTTTGGAATTCGATATTTATTTTATCATTTTTAGTTCAATATCTATTATGATAATTAGAGTGACGATTTTGTATTACACTTAAATGACTTGTGTAGTACATGTATGTACAATTGATGGAAGAGCACTTCATCATTGCCTCGTTTTGAATAACTGTTTGCTTCCTGCTCTTCTATTCAATTTGAGGTATTACGTTTAAAAGGCGGTGAAATTATTTTCAACTAGCGTGATGTAGATGTAATAGCTAAAGAAGGTAAGTAAGATTGTTTTGTGTTCTATATGTTGCTAGGAAAGATATACTATTATATGTTTTCTTCTATTATGTAGCCTTCGAAAAGCAACTGTGCTTCAACGCAAAGATTTACATAGTCTTGCATTCTTATAACGTTGGTTTTTAATATCCGGCATAGATTCATCTTGTACACTTAACTTCGTGATTTTTTTTGTAAAATGTAGATGAGTCATTTTAATTTATTTTAAAAGTTTTAATGGGATTTCCATTTTATCATGGACCTTGTATATTTGTTAGAATGTTTATCAACTAACTGATCAATTAAAATGAGACTAAAATAGTGTTGTTCGGTAACATTTTAGGATAAAACAAGGCAAGCTGGCTGTGAATCATTTTTTGCAAAATGAGATGCTAAATTCTAAACCTAGACCATCGAACCTATGATACAACTTGCTAACCAAGAGTCAGAATAATTTGCTCTGTGATGAAGGAAACATGTCTTTATTATGTTATGTTCTTAGATAAATGGCGAAAAGTACATTGATGTAAAGGTTTTTAAGTTTAATACTATATTACATCATTTGATACAAAAAGTTCCTAATAATCACCTATTAAACTAGTCCAAGATTACTCTGACGTCAAACGACTGTTTTGCCATACCATTATTACCATCTGTGTCTCAATAACACCAGGCAACATACAATGTTATCAAACGATTGATTAACATGTCTGTTTCAGTGACACCAGGCAACATTCAGTATAATCAAACGATTGCTTATCATGTATGTCCCAATGACACAGATAATATCCACCCATTGAGTATGTTGCCCCCCCCCCCAAATTGACATCAGACAACATGACATAAGAAACACTTATTGATTATCATGTTTGTCTCAATGACGTCACACACCATAACATATAATTCATCGAATAAATATGCTGTGTGTCTCAATGACACCAGACAACATAAAATAAAATCCTTCGATTGAATATGTTGTCTGTCTCAATGTCAACACCCAACATATGATATATAATATCAATTGAATATGCTGTGTGTCTCAATGACACCAGACAATATATAATAAAATCAATCGATTGAATATGTTGTCTGTCTCAATGTCAATAGACAACATATAATAAAATCCATCGATTACTTATGTTGTCTGTCTCAATGACACCAGACAACATGTAATAGAACAATGATTTTTGAAAACAACAGAGGGAGGACAGCAAAGGATATATTCCGTCGAAAAGTCAATTGATATTTTATAGTATGTCTTTTCTATGTTGTGATTACAATGTATATGCTATTGTACCAGAAAAGGGAGAAGGTTTGGTACCGTTAAAACGTTTAATTTCGCAGCAAATGTTTGCACCTGTCCTTAGTCAGGAATCTGATGTACTGTAGTTGTGGTCTGTTCATGTAGTTCATACGTGTTTCTCGTTTATCGTTTTTTATATATATTAGACCGTTGGCTTTGCCGTTTGAATGGTTTTACATTAGTAATTTTTGGAGCCCTTTATAGCTTGCTGTTGGATGAACTTGTTTGATGAGATGAAATTAATTGATTCAACCCTCTTGTTTGATAAGTTCTCGAAACAAGTTGTGTTTATAGGTGTTGCATCTGGTGATAAGTTTTTATTTTCATATTACCCCATAATATACTAAATATTTACTACACTCATAATAAAATGTATTAAAACGTACAATATATAAGGTTGAAATTAGTTAATGTATAGAATATAACGTGTCTACTTAAAACCTACGGATGATGTCAAGTGTAAATATCTATATTTACAACCTATGTCTTCCTGTTATGATGAGTCAACATTCAACTTATAATGTTATCACGCAGTACTTATGCTGCTGATATTTAAAACCTTGTGTTCAAGGTCGAACTTAATGTAATGTGACAGAATATATGAAAATATACTTATAAATTACCCGAGTAGTCATTTGTACATTGGCCGAGTGTCATCATCTTTATGTCCGAGTTATTGGTCGAGTTTTATAAAACATGAGTAGTCATTCAATAGATTTGCAAATAGTTATCTTATATTGCTCGAGTGGTATTTTTTTTTTTTGTGAAGATTGCTTGAATGTTATCTAATGTATTACCTAAGTAATATTTTTTTTGTATATTTGCCGAGGGTTATCTGATTTTTTTCCCAGAGGGGTTAATTTTTAGAATGACAGAGTATTGTCTATTATATTACCCAAGTGGTAATTATGGAGATTGGGGAGTGTTATATATTACATTACCCATTCGGACAAGTGGTTATTTTGTCAGATTTGCCACTGCTCATGTTATTTATTACCGAAGTGGTTATTGTGTAGATTAGGCGATTATAATTGGCCGATTGTTATTATTGTACTAGATTTGCCAAGTTTGACTTATACATTTACCGAGTAGCCAAATGTTATCTTACATATTGCATGACTGGATTTTTTTTGTATTTTGGGTGTAGTCTAATATATAACCTACGTGGTTGTTTTACAAATGGCAACGTGTTACCGTGTATATTTATAAGACTTAGATCGACGTCCGGTCTCTAATCGACGTCCGTTCATTGAATCGATGTCCATATCTGACATCACAATAAAATAACATTGCAAATCGACGGCTAATTGCTCGTCTATTCGACATCCTTTTTTTGTTGTTCTCAAATCGACGTGCAATTTTTGGATTCTTTAATTGACGTCCGTTTTATAGAGTTGTCGCAGTAAAATCACAACTAGGTTGAACCTGAAACACAGAAAGTTGTTGAAAAAAAATAATACTTCTCAACAATTGGCCGTATGTTTTAATTGTTTTTATTGTTCGAGTCTGTATACTGCCCTCTAGATGTCTTTTGATTATCTTTGTTTTTGACAAAACGAGACAGATAATATAAACAAAGATCAATTCAAATATGACGTTCTTGCCGTGCTTTGAACTATAATTGTTTATAATTTTATAATAATAATTTTATACATTTAATTTAATACACATTTAATAATTTATAATTCTGGTTCCTTTGATAACTAATTATTCATTGTGATGATGGAGAGTTGTCTCATACCACATCTTCTTATTTATATATATCTTTTTGTAAATTTTCAGTCATTTAGAGCTTTGTTAAAAGTTTCACATTTCTGCTGTTTCCATGGCAACGGCAATCATTTTGAAAATTCCAAAGTCGAAAGTCTCATCTATACATGCCAGTTAAAATTAACAGTAAGATTCATTAAGTTCGGGGAATTTTGACATTAAATGTATTTGACATTTTTGTAGTTTCCATGGCAACGTTGGACATTTTGGAAATTCAAATTTCAAAAGTCTCATGCACACTTGACAGACAACAATCACATTAAGTTTCATCAATTTTTGAGCATTTTTACATTTTTGCTGATTTCCATGGTAACAGAGACAATTCCATTTTTTTTAATCACAGATGCAACATTGGTTCATGTTAGAGAATATTCCATAAAAGTTTCAATGGATAATTGAGTAAATGCAACTTTTTTAGAATTTACCATAGGGTCTAATGGTAAATGTATATCAAGTTTCCATGGTAATGGCAGCCATTTTGTAATTGATAAATATGGTCAACACATATTGGCATGCCAGGCAACATTCCCATAAAGGTTCATCAGGTTGGGTCTTTTAATGAAAGATTGAATGGATTTGCTATTTTGATTTTTTTCCACATGTTTGCTGTTTCCATGGTAAAGGCACCCATTTTATAGTTCAAAAGGTGGACTGGAACTCTAAAGTCAGTGGTCTTTGTTACAGTAAAGTATCATTAAGATTGGTTCCATTGACTCTGAGAAAACTGCCGGACAAAAGTAGGTTGAAGAAAAATAATAATAAGAATAGGGTAAAAGAAACAGAGGAAAAGCAATATGTCACACGACATTGCCGATCGGGTGACGTCGTTTGGGTGACATAATTAGATAATGACATTTAAAAAAAGATACTCTTTTGTATTTGAAGTTTTTGCAGTTTTGTCTTGTCTAAACAAATTGACGCACAAAATTAATATAGTATTGTGGAATTTTTTTTAACTTAAACACCGGTTACTAGCATTATAATCCTGTCACGTATGAATTTGGTAAAAAGATGGAAATGTGAAAGTTTACGGGCAGTAGGTGCAACAGAATACCGACAGCTCTCATGGCTCGTCAGGATGGGAGCTAACAAGTTGATCCATGAAAATTTGATTTAAAACCTGTAATCATTCCAAAAAATTATTGAGAATTTTCTGAGGATTATACTATTTACGGCAACAAGAAAACTTCCAGAATTTAATGCAAAGTAGGTTTAAAGTCTTTGGCCAAAAATTACTATCAATTTCTTCTTCTCCTATGTTAAAGGAACACGATACAGTAGCAGGGGCAGATAATAATGTTTTAAAACCTGTTGGTGTTGTTTTCGCGACGTTGGTAACCAGATCGTTGTAATTTCGCGATGTTTGTAAAAAGAACGTTAACATTTCGCCTCATCGCTTTAAATTAGGTCATATTTTCGCGGAATATTCACTGACGTCATAATCAGGTTTCGCGAATCTCAAAAAAGTACCTGCTAAAAAAGCGGCTATGTCGTTTCTAAAAGACTGCAAAATCTGCCATAGAGCAGTGAGATCAAAGGAAATACTGGATATGAACAAACATAAATCTAATACAACTTTGCATGACGAATTGAAGAAAAGGTAAAAGACACAGAAGAGAGTTCTGACAGTATAACATGGAAAGACGGAAGAAGAATTTTTGAGCTTTTTATTCTGGCAAAAACACTGAATAACTGCCGAAACTGTACGGCCAAACGGAATCTGCTCAACGTACTAAGAGAAAGAAAAATTGCAAGGATTTCGGAGCTATCCTAATATTCGTTGCTTAAACTGTAACATGTTGAATAACATTTTAACAAATAAGACACATTACAAAACAAAAGGACCTGCTATTTTTAACATCAGCACTAACATGACAAAAGCTGCAGTAGCTAATTATGAGTATATATTTTATATTTTGGATCGTTGGTTTTCCCGTTGGAATGGTTGTACACTAGTAATGTTAGGGCCGTTTATAGCTTGCTGTTTGGTGTGAGCCAAGGATCCGTGTTGAAGGCCGTACCTTGACCTATAATGGTTTACTTTTATGAATTGTTACCTGGATTGAGAGTTGTCTCATTCCCACTCATACCACATCTTCCTATATCTATTAAAAGCTGCTTAACGTCCAGCGGCAAATATTTAATTTAACATTTATGATATCAACATGGTATTTTAATGACACAAAAAAAAAAAGAAAACATATGAACCCGTGATTAATTAGAAAATTTTAACAAAATATATGGCGCGAAGGGTGGCTGAATCGGGTCTAGTGTTGGAAGATTTGAAATTCATACAAACAAGTAATTACTACGGCGTGGGGTACAGCTGTGCAATAATTTTCATGACGAGAACATTTATTTTCACTCATTGATAATGAAGTCAATAATACAATCTTGAATTGAAAGATAACCAGAATCAAAATAGTTTGTGTCTTTATTTTTTTCTTCTTGTATAGCATTGGGCAGACTGCAAATTGAATGGTCAATTGTTATTGTACGGCCGAATTTAACAGACAATCAATAAAATAACAAAACCGACTGCATATGCGAGACCCTCGTGGATGGACAAGGTCGTACAACACCCATATTCGTAAATAAAAATTGTCAATAAAGAAGTCTCTCATCCTGTTCTGCACTTGCCTTGGTTCATAAAAAAAAGGAGAGTTTAATTGATTTTAAAAAAAATATATGATATTATATGTGTATATGTGTATGTACAAAAGGTGTCAATAAAAGTCCGTTAAAAAGATTAAAAAAAATACATTGGTGTCGTTTTTGTTTTGAATTTAAGCAAAATGTTGCAAATATATGCAGAATTGTCACACGTTAGTTTGTTTATTTGGTTTATTTTTTGTGTATATCAATCTGGATTTTATAGACCAAAACAAGAAAACGTCCGTTCACATGCTGTTAAAAGGGCTTGCAATTCAATGGTGTCGTTTGTTATTGTATATCATATTTGAATTTCGTTCATTGTTTTGTACTTAACTCAGGCCGTAAGTTTCCCGTTTGAGTTGTTTTGCATTTGTCATGTAGGGTCTTTTCATAGCTGACTATGCGGTATGGGTCTTAATCATTGTTGAAGGCTGTCCAATGTCCTATAGTCGTTTACGTCTTTGTCATTTGGTCACTGGTTGAGATTTGCCTCATTGGTAATCATACCACGTCTTCTTATTTGTATAAGCATCTCCCTTTTGAACTTCATGGTATTGCGAGATATAAGTTGAAGTATCGACAAATGTACACTAATTGCAGACAGACATACAGATCAGAAAGTGTACACACGTTCAAACTCGTCGCTGTCAAGCTGATGAACAACTATGAAGTCATGCAGTAGCGTTGTTTCTGAGAAAAGTAACACAATTATAGTTAGACGATCGGACAGAAGAACAAATAAAGTGTTTTCAATATAGCTCTACTTTTAGACTAGACAAACAAGTACGCAGTATGAAAGGTAATGCAACTTATCTATTGATAAAGACATCCTTGAATATTATTATCTAATACTAGCTGTTGTACTTTCTTTGAAATGTTATACTACAACTTCATTTTCAGTCGACTGAGGCAATTATGACATGCAATTGCACAAAACAACTCAAACTATAGGACAAACAGTTCTCCTTATATTCTAAATTTGAAAGATGAATATCTTTTGAATGTAAAAAGAAAAAACATCCAAGTACGTCGGGGCCTTTTAAAACTGACAGGTTTTGTCATTGTTGGCGGTTATACGGTTGTTAATTAATGATATCACCTCACTTAATTTATAGTTGGTTCACATTTTGCCATGTTAGGGCCTTTGCAATAATGTTGGCTATCATCTTTCGGTACATGAAGCAATTTAAAACTAATGTCGGACGGAGCAGCACCTGTATACTTCTATAAGATTTTTTTCTGTTTTGCCGTAATCTGAAAAAGTGATCTGCTGGGATCCATTTGTATATCCTTTTTTTTTTTATTATGAAAAGGTTCCTGTCCAAATTACGTTTCGTAAATGTTTAGCCTCATGTTTAGCACAAATGTTTAGCGATTTTACGAATAACCATCTTATGAATTTTTATGATAAGTATCAATACTTTGGAAAACACCTTCATATACTTGACAGCATAGTCGGGTACGGCGGGAATGATTTCATGACGTTGGTGCGATTAAAAATTTATATAACGTAATTTAGCGCCATACTGACAGACGTCGTAAAAAAATTAAGGTATATGGCTTTTATTGAAGAAAAAAAACAGCAAATGAACCCATTTTTTTTTCTTTTGCAATCAATCAAGTACTGTTTCAAGAACACTCCGCCCAAATGTCAAGAAAAAATCAACGATCAATTTTTTTCTGCACTTCCGAAAAGACCCAACAATATGGTCAATTTCTTTATTTGGCATTTATCAATCTAAATCCGGGAAACGATCATTTGGTTTAACCTTAAACTTGTTAAACTTGATGCCATGGATCAAGGGAACGTTTTACAAAAAAACCGGTGAAGTTATGCCTTTTTGTTCAAAAGTATTGTTACTTTCTTTAAAAGTCATTATTTTATGAATTTTCGGGAATTTTCTTACAAATATGCAAATTTCGAACCAAATAATTTAAAAAAGTAGGTCATGAAGGTACTTTTTTCTTTTCATATTCGGAAAGTACACATTAAAATTGACCTACTATCAAAATTTTAGGAAAAATTCAACTGTATCGTATGCCCTTAAACTCCAAGCAATCTCCCTTTATGATCAATATATTGAACTGTAAAACACTACCTAGTATCTTCCAGATGTTTATGCTCGATGTTGAAGGTCATACTTTGACTTGCAATTGTTCACATCTTGTTCCAGTCTAGTTAGTTTTTAATCAGTTATATAGGAAAAGCAAGTCTATGTAGTTTTTTTTTTATTCAGTCGAAATGTATTGGAGACAGTATATATATATTAAGGACGAAATTAGAGGCACCAGTAGTAAAACCATCTAACGTCGTATAAACCAGTCAAACGTGTAGTGCTGTTATAAATGTAGTTTAACCTTAGTTTTAGTTATCATATTATGCAGAGAATCATCAATTCTAGGCCATTTAATATCTGGAATAAAACTAATTAGATAGATTTTCATCTGATATTGGACAAAAGATGTTGCCCTTTTATGTAATATAAGTTACGATTATTTAAACACGCTTATTAAACAGCCAAATGGATTCACAAAAGTGAAAATAGGAGTAACAAATCCGAGTGAATACAATTATCTGCATAATTTTATTGATTCTGTACCGATTGTTTCAAATATTACCAGAGATAAATGCGCCTAGTCCGACCTTGAACAAATGAAGAAGAACTAAAGAAAAGAACTGCCTACGAATCATAAAACAACAAATATATGGATTAAACATTGAAACCTTATCAATAAACTCATCATAGATACCAGGACTAAATTTTGTATATACGCCAGACGCGCGTTTCGTCTACAAAAGACTCATCAGTGACGCTCGAATCCAAAAAAGTTAAAAGGCTAAATTAAGTACAAAGTTAAAGAGCATTAAGGACCAAAATTCCAAAAAGTTTTGAAATCCAGTTAAGGTAATCTATGCAAAATTTCGGAATGAACTTCACGCTTCAGTTTTAACTCATTTTTAATGTCGATCAAGTCGAATGTGTATTTTACGTTGATTAATACTAATATTTTTATGCTCACGTTGACAAATTAATGATAATAAGCAATCCTAATCATTTAGCATGATTTGGTTAAAAGTAAAAACACAAAAATACTGAACTCCGAGGAAAATTCAAAAAGGAAAATCAAAAATCAAAAGGCAAAATCAAAAGTTCAAGCACATCAAACGAATGGATAACAACTGTCATATTCCTGACTTGGTACAGGCATTTTCTAATGTAGAAAATGGTGGATTGAACCTGGTTTTATAGCTAGCCAAACCTCTCACTTGTATGACAGTCGCATTGGTAACTGTAAATTAAGAATTTTATTCCGATGTTTTTATTACTGAGATATATGCAACCGAGTTATAATTGCAACACTTTAAACTCCCATTTTGAAAATTTGTATATGAAGAAAACAGTATTTTTCTCAATATCGTAGAAATTAAAATCGAATTTTAGTGTTAAATGACAAAATTGCAATAATAAATGTACGCAGTAATTTCTGAATTTACAATATTCCAAGCTTGAATAACGAAAGGTTACACAGGACCTTATAGTATTGACCATACAAATTGAAGTCTAAATAACCTGGTACTCCTCCTATATAAATCATAATACTCATTGGACATGCATATCA
Organism: Mytilus galloprovincialis; assembly: GCA_037788925.1. NCBI lineage: Eukaryota > Metazoa > Mollusca > Bivalvia > Mytilida > Mytilidae > Mytilus > Mytilus galloprovincialis. The sequence goes on along the minus strand of CM075338.1, from coordinate 308,318 downwards.
CCATATAAATCAGTATGTCCCTCTCTCTTTTTAATTGTATTTGCTTACACACACAAAAAATCAGCTTGACCTTGGTGGATAGTTATTTCGTTTGCAATCCTCAACACATCTCAGTTATTTTGTATTGTTTATCTTCAGACGCATTTATATGTTGTAAAAATGTGAGATATTTTCAAATCTTAACAGTTTATCAAACTGCTGGTTACTTGTTCCAAAATCGGTTAGCATCATGTCTACAAAGTGTCGGGAATAACCTTAGCTTGAATTTGTAAGGTTCGCTGACGGCACTATAACAATAAATCTGGATAAAATATGTTATTTGAGCATATTATAATATCATTTCTACATTTTTCAAAGAATTGTGTTAACACATTATGAAATAAAATAAGCATGATGATGTTTAGATATGATTCCTCAATTTTAAATACGTAACGTTTTCAAGATGCATGCACACAATTTTCAAATGTTGTTAAATGTTCAAAAAACATGTCACTTAAATATTTCTTTGAGCATTTTTCAAATTATGTTGATAACTAAAAAAAAACAACATTGCCTAAGAATAATTACCCATATGCCATAAGTAGAACCTTATTGTCATACATATTATGCTACCTATAAACGAGGTTTTATCCACTGTTTTGTACAGTAAAACATTTCTGTAAAAGCAATAAGGATTATGACAGTTGTTTTCATTCGTTTGTTGTGTTTAAGTTTCTGATTTTGCTATTTGATAAATCACATTTCGATTTGTGAATTGCGTTGGAGTTCGGTATTTTCGTTATTTTACTTTCTACATAACATCCGATTTCTTTAACAACGATTTAATAAGAAGCCTTATTGACATTTTTTGAAAATATTATATGATTCCTAGATTTATCAGAGCATACACACGCTGAATGCTTATTTCAAACATTTTCAGAGTCTTAAGTAAAACAAACCTTTCTTTTTATAAATTGTTACTTGGATTGAGAGTTGTCTTATTGGCACGTATTGTACTTATTGTAGGGATAGTTTTTACTTAATATATTGTCCCTTGGGAACTTATTTTCTAAGGATAATATTTAAGTTTACAATACCACATCTTCTAATATTTACCTTCTGAATAATTATATACAAAAAAACATGCTGGCAGTACATTTTAGGTGTTTATTGTTCATAATCCACTTATTTAGTCACATGTCGACCTAACTATCCACCATAATAACTGTTCAATACCAAATATGTCATGATCAAATGAAATGTACTAACTGCATCATGTTGTGTCACGTTAAATAACTTACTTGTCTGTACGATACAATTAAATCGAAGACAACTGGCTACATTGAAAAATCGCCCAACTGATCATGAACTGATGAAAACTAGTTTTTTCTGTTGCTGCTAAATAAAGATACATTGCATGTCAACTCGTCCCTCACATGCATACAAGGTTAATCTAATTAAGAAAAAGACCCACTCGTCAAACTAATGCCATAAAAAACAGTTTAATACATATATGTAAAGACATAAAAACACGCAGGACACATAAAATATGACGAAAGAAATGCCAACTAGTCCCAATAGTTAAAACTTATTACTGATAATAAACAAGATCCAAAACTTGATTTAGTAATGAAATTGTACATGTATGCAACCCTTGCTTTTTTAAAGATATCGAAACGTGTTGTGTTTATCGCATTGTGTGATTACTGTTATTACTTAAGATTAAAATAAAAACGTGTACAAATTGTCAGCATCCCCCATCCGTAATTCAGTCAATGTATACTACACTCAAAAATGAAAGCATTCAATAATACAATGAATAAAATCGAACCAAGCTGATGTAGAGAAAATTATGTTTCCACTTGTAACCTCCGGATGATGTCAAGTTCAAATCGTTTATAATCACACCCTTCATCTTCCTGTTATGATGAATCTACATTCAATTTATACTTTTACCACGTAGTACTTATCTTGTTTATACATATTTTCAAGGTCGAACTAAATGAAAAACAATATCAGAAATGTACAGTCTGACTTATCACATATATTTCCCGATTATGGTCTCTTTTTTTTTTTTGGGAGGGGGGGGGGGGGAGACTGATCGTGTTTAATAGGTAATCATTACTTGTATTCGTCTGTGATTCAAAATATTTTTACTTTCTTGATGTGATATTCCAGATTGCTGGTTTCTGATGCATTCTGTTGAACTCTGTTATATACAATTCAGTTGAATAAAAAAAATCGCTATCATTACATGATCATAATAATTAGAAACAAAGACAAATCATAATTGTGTTTCCAGTGAAATCTGGAAGAACCACACCAGCAAAAATAACAATACTATTATTATGCTCCATCTACGATATTAGAGGGGCATTATGTTTTCTGGTATGTGCGCCCGTTCGCCCGTTCGTTCGGTCGTCTGTCCCGCTTCAAGTTAAAGTTTTATGTCGAGGTATTTTTGATGAAGTCATCATGAAAAGTTGTCCATCATTTTGGATATATGGTTTTTCATGATGTTACAACCAGGATATGTTATTCATATTTCCATGAAATAATGATCTTTTGATTTTAATAGTCCAAATACAAATTTATAGCCGTCACAAACACAGCTGATTTGAAATATCTTAAAGATACATGTATAATCTCTTTGGTGACTATTCTATATAAATATTTATATATAAATTCAAGTTAAATTTACATAAAATTGTGACCAACATAATTTACTGATCATCTTTATTTTTAATGTCACACCATTTTAACTTTGTTTTTGTTATCAAATGAATTTGAATTCCTTTATGTCGTCATGATACGTTGTCTACAGGGGATGATATGTGACTGTCCCTGATGTTACATGAAACAGAGGACTATTTGACATTAGATGATGTTTCACACGTAGATGATGTTTCACACAGACTTTTTAACATTAATGTATGGAACGCCAAAACTGTCTTGTTATGACCATTTTCATTATATGATGTGCATTTACCTTTATATGATGTGCAATTGTCATTATATGATGTGCATTTACCGTTACATGATGTGCACTTGTCATTATATGATGTGCAAACACCTTTATATGACGAGCAAATATGCTTATATTATGTGCAAGTATCGATATATGATGTCCAAACATCTTTATATGATGTGCAAATATACTTATATGATGTGCATATATACTTATATGATGTGCAAAAATACTTATATGATGTGCAAATGTTCTTATATGATGTGCAAACATACCTATATGATGTGCAAACATTCTTATATGATGTGCAAATATCCTTATATGATGTGCACATATACTTATATTATGTGCACATGTACTTATATGATGTGCAAATATACTTATATGATGTGCAAACATCCTTATATGATGTGCATTTTCCCTTATATTATGTGCAAACATCTTTATATGATGTGGTTGTGTCATTATATTATGTGCTTGTAATCTTATATCATGTGGTTCGGTTAACTTCATTATATGATGCCGAAACGTCATTATATGATGTGCTTTCATCGTCGTTATGGTCAATGAACATGATTACGTTTAGAATGATTACTGTCTACCTCATAACTGATTCCGATCTCCTTCTGTAGAATTAATATAAACCCGGATCAAATCTGTAGCTATCGTTGGAAAATGGTTGAGATGTAAAAAGAAAAAAATCCTTGACATGTTTGTTCCTCGATCTAAGATAAAAAAAATCACACCAGATATTATTGTCAAATTGTCAAATTGTGAATTGCAAAGTTTAGTTTTAATCAATGGGTCTACAACAATGAACATACGAGGTCTGCAATAATGGGCATACAGTTAAAGTTATTAAATTAAAGAAATGATTCTTTTATGCCATGCTCTATGCTCATTGTACTAGGCTTATATTTGACAATATCTTTATATCTAGCGTTAGCGGCTTTTTTTTTTTTAAAGAAGTAAAAACGTGAATTTCCAATATGTTCATTGTTTTGTAAAGTTTGCTTTGCTGATCATTTTAGCTGTGGAAGTTTGTCTTTATATATCACTTTTCTGAAGAAAGACACAAAAATGGACAAAAACCGGACATTGATAGGGTAATGACTAATATAATGGACCGGTCATTTGCAACCCCAATAAAGAGGGGATAGGAAGAAATTAAGGGAGCCTTTAATTTCGATTTAAAAAAAAAATGGTGGTATTCAATTGGGCCATAAAACAGAATAGGTTTGTTTGCCCAAACCCTACCTACCCAGAAAAAAGCTGCCTACTCAAATTCTTTTATTGTCCTGAATTGAAGAAGTTTTTTTTTAATCAGATAGGCATGAAGACTAATAAACACCCGATACTTCAATTTCTTTTTTTGAAAAAAAAAAAGAAAATGCCTACCTACCTACCCACTGTCTCAACCTTTGGGTAGGGTTTGGGCAAACCAAAATTATTTTAATTGTGGCCTTGTTTATATTTATGGATTTGACGCAGTATAATGTTTTTGCGATGTGTTCGTTGTCCGTAAATACTTTGTTGCCAGACAAAAACTTTTTAGAAATAAGGGGCCAAAACGGCACTTAAAACATGCAATTCTTAGGGTTCTTTGATATGCTGAATCTAGCAATATATTTAGATTTCGGATATTGGACAATATAATAGGTAAATTTACCTATTTCAACTTTTGAAAATCTTAGACCACATTTATTATGTGTTACAAACCTATGATGTGTCAGATATTGAATGATAAATTAATTCAAATTCAGACCTGTATAAAGCTTGAATGCTTATGTCCATACTTACCCTAACTCTTTAGGGTTCGACCCTCATCGTACTCCCCCCCCCCCCCCCCGTAAAAATTAACAGTTTTTACTCGAAAGACGTCAATTTTACGCCTAGCTCTTCTAGCCTCATCTGTTAATATCTGAATCCTGATTTTTTCAACAAATAATTTCTTCTAGCAGAGTATGGTTTCATCCGAAACTATTAATATTGAATGCATGTTTGATAAATATCAATGAGGCCATAACCGGCATATCCAAATTAAATTCCAAGTCGCAAACAACTTCGGAATCCACACTTGAAGTTCTAGATCCACTATTGAAGTGCTATTTTAAACTTATATAATGCGGTTTGTTTTGTTATTACGAATAAATGTATTGAGAAAGGTGTGTGTTATTGTTCTCTGGTGGGTTTTTTTTAGGAGGGGGTGTGTGAAAAGTTTATGTCTTTGGAATGATTGTTTTTTCCGCCTATTTCACGGTAATGACTTGGAAAAAATTAGAGGAATTCCCATTTTTCCTACCCCGTCCCCACCACCAATGATGAAAATGACAATAATTATAATTTATTATTTTTATATCTGTTCTTATAATACAAAAAAAAAAAGAAGATGTGGTATGATTGCCAATGAGACAACTCTCCACAAGAGACCAAAATGACACAGAAATTAACAACTATAGGTAACCGTAAGGCCTTCAACAATGAGCAAAGCCCATACCGCACAGTCAGTATAAAAGGCCTCGAAATGACAATGTAAAACGATTCAAACGAGAAAACTATTTTGCTAAGAAAAGCTTTCTTTATAAATAAGTATCAAGATAATAGGCAATAAAACAACAAAACTCATAAGAGCCAAAATTGCCCAAAATGGGACCTTAAGATTTACCATAGAATATATTCAGACACATTGCACTATTATTTTTTTTTAATCTATTGTAGTTTTAAAGATAAACGCAAAATATTAAAAGTCACTGCCGTACATTTTCACTTAGAAAGATTTAAAACACAACTCTCTATCTGTCAGAGATCACCAGGCCTCAGTAAACAAAAAATAAATACAGTGTTTTTATGTTCATTCAGACACAAATCTAATTAAATTACAGATATTGTGTGTCCAAGCTATGCATACGCGGATCTGAAAACGCTCCATTCTATTTTTGTCTCGCCTTGACGGAGTTAAAAATTCAGATCTGTATCAAGCTTGAATGAATGAAGTGTCGATTTTCGCCCAAACTGTTTAGGGTTCGACCTCTTCGCTCTTATCAAGTTGCGCCCCGCAATGCGTTTTATTAATGTATAGCGTTTTGCTTCCTGTACATGGAAAATTTACAGACTCCATCATTAAATTGGCATTATTACCACAGATTACCATAGACATGTTCCATTTGTAGTTACCAGAATATCGTTCTATTTTCGTCGACTCTGACCCACAAGTGAGACTTATCGCCGAATTTGTACCTACCACAAACAACAAGACGGGTGCTGAATGTGATATAGGATCTGCGTACCCTTCTTGAGCACCTCGATTCAACCCTGATTTATGCAAGGTTCATTTAGTTCTCTCGATTGTGTTCTATATAATGTTGTGCATACTTTTGTCTATTCTTTGGGTTTTTGTATCTGCCCGATCGTTATCGCTTTCTTTTTGACTGATGAATTTTGATTTGTCCGTGTGTAACTTTCGCCTCTTTTTAAACACTGATTTAAATAGTTAGATTTTTTACTTGCAATATTATAACGGTCTGCAGGATAAATCATTATATATTTTTTTTATTGAATGAAGTAATTATATTCTTCAGACACATTTCAAGTGCAGTCATCCACCGAAATATTTAAATATTAATTTGTCTTTCATCACAGGCACATTCAATTTCTAGATGGATACAATACATTGTTATGGAAGCATAAACGACAAAACTGAAGCTGTATTGCTCGAAGGAGCTCAAAACCTTCTAGATCCACCAGTTATTGCAATTGGTACACACAAGGACAAATTTCAGGTATTTATATCAAAGTAACAATGGAGTAGACATGTTAATTTAGTCTCTGTTTATAAAAACTTGACGACTGAATTTGCGCCTTTGAAAATATTTAGGTAATGTTAATTTGTGTTCGTATAAAAACGGTATTCTAGTTAAGTTTAGACTATGGACATTGGAAATACTTCACCAATGTATTGTATCTAAAAGATACAATGAGATCAAGTGTGCCACGACGTCTTACACGTCTAACTGTTTGTTTATGAATGACTGATTCAATGTTACGTTAGAGCTCAGTTTAAATAGAAACTAGGGAAATTGTTTCATTCTAGATTGTATAATGTCTATTTTATTTTACTGTACGAATATGTACCTTTGTCATATTGGTAACAATGTATATCTTTTTCTGTCCTGACATTCATGCTCGTCAATGCTGATTGTCGTTTTAATACGACCGCAACAATTGAAAATTTTTTGGTCGTATATTGGTATCACGTTTGCGTCGTTGTCGTCCGAAGACTTTTGGTTTTCGCACTATAACTTTAGTTTAAGTGAATAGAAATCTATGAAATTTAAACACAAGGTTTATGACAACAAAGGGAAGGTTGGGATTGACTATGGAAGTTTTGGTCCCAACAGTTTAAGAATTAGGGTCCAAAAAGGGCCCAAATAAACATTTTCTTGGTTTTCGCACTATAACTTTAGTTTAAATAGAAATCTATGAAATTTTGACACAAGGTTAATGACCACATAAGGAAGGTTGGGATTGATTTTGGGAGTTTTGGTTCCAACTGTTAAGGAATTAGGGGCCAAAGGGCCCAAACAAGCATTATTCTTGGTTTTCGCACGATAACTTTGGTATAAGTAAATAGAAATCAATGAAATTTAAACACAAGGTTTATGAACTCAAAAGTAAGGTAAGGTATGGGCTTTGTTCATTGTTGAAGGTCGTACGGTTACCTATAGTTGTCATTTCAGTCTTTTGTGGATAGTTGTCTTATTGGCAATAATACCACATCTTCTTTTTTATAAGGATTGATTTTGGGAGTTAAGATCCCAACAGTTTAGGAAATAGGGGCAAAAATAGTGAAAACTTTTGTTTGATAAGATTGTGTGGAAGTGTAGTATAGAGAGTGAAAAAGTCAAAACTGGCAACCAAATCAACAGGACCACCAAAAGCACGTAATTTATCTAAAAATCTGAAGAATCTTTTACACTCTAAAATGGTCAATTCCACTGTTTTCATATGATATTACAAAAATTAATGAAATGTTCTTTGATAATAGTTAAGGAACTCTTTAAAAGCACAGAAAGATTAGTAGTAGATCACTTACAAGAGGCCGAAATGAAACGATAGTTTACCGTTTTTTTGTAGTCTAGGTAACCAATACATAGTGGGAACCTTCAAATGTCTCGAGGAGGCCTTAAGCTGTGCTGTGGTAGTGGCATAGTTATTTAGTATATGACTCTATTTGGAGCGTAAAGCCTTGAATGAAGTTGAAGGCAAAATTTCATTCTTAACGACTTCCGTGTAGTATTTACTTCATACCACCACCACATTGCTGGATGCTTTTTCAACTAATACGAACACAAAACGCTTTGATAGAACTTAATTTTTTTTTTAGTCCGAGAAAAGGGGCGTATTACCTACTCTTTTATTTATTTTAAAAAAACTTTTCGAAGGGTGATTTGTGAATATAAACAATATTCATACATTTATTTAATTCAAGTGACGTTTTGTAAGATTTCTTCCATTTTCAACATTTTTTAGAATAGGATTAAAGAGCATCTTTAATAGCATGAGGACACTGTTCTCAACTAGTTTTCCGTGGACGATATTTTGGTCCTTTTGTTAGAAAATTTTCAACCTCACGGTCTGGAACTATGTTGGGGTCATGACCATAGGAACCATATCTAAACTTCGATGAGTCATAGTTTATATTTGAATGAATGGTTTTCTGTTATGGAGTAGCGTCCGGAGACGTTTCAATCACTCGATATTACCTTTAAAAATCTTTAGAGAACTGTGATCCAAATATTTCATTTAAACTCGAAAGTTTCTATTGTCTATAAATTGACACATAGTAAAGAAAACTAGTGTTTAACAAGTCAATAATATTGCAAATAATTTGACATTTAATATGAAAAAGTGTATCAACTTTGTATTAGTAGTTTTAGTCTCTACTCGAACATTGCCCAATTCTAAAGACAGTTTTTACGGAGGTCACGATTTTCTTTTCCTAAGGTATTGACAGGTTTATCAACATTTCCTTATTTGTCAAAATTATGATTATTCAAGTCACTAGACAGAAAGGATTTATGTTCACCATCAATTTGATTTTTAGCTCACCTGGCCCATCTAAACATGTACTTATAATTTTTATAATGGGCCCAGTTTTCAAGTTGGTTCAAATCATGGCCCAAAATCAAACTTTGTTTGATCAACAAAAATTGAATCCTTGGGGTTCTTTGATATGCTTAATATTTAGATTTTTTATTATTGGCCCAGTTTTTAAGTTGTTCCAAATTGCGGTCCAAAATTAAACTTTGTTTGATTTCATCAACAATTGTATAATTAGGTTCTTTGATATATGCTTACTCTAACCATGTATTTAGATTTTTGATGTTTATACCCGGTTATTAGATTGATCCACATTGAGGTTTACAGGATCCCAAATTGAACTTTATTTGATTTCATTTAAAAATGAATTATTGGGGTTCTTTGATATGCTGAATCTAACCATGTATTTAGATTTTGGATATTGGACCATAATAGGTAATGTCCAATTTAAAATTTAAAGTTTTTAAGTTTAAGTTCTTAGACCACATTCTTTATGTGTCAGAAACCTGTGTTGTGTCAACTTTTCAATCTAAATCCAAATTCAAATATCAAGCTTGAATGATGTGTCCATACTTGCCCGAATATTCAGGGTTCGAACTCTGTAGTCGTAAAAAGCTGCGCCCTGCGGAGCATCTGGTTTCTCTAAGCATGTGTTTGTGTCTGATAATTTCAATAAGTAGTGTTTTATCACTCAGTCCTAATTTTGTCAATTTCCGTTCTTAAATAGTAACAAACTTTTTGCCACAGTACTCGATTCTTTATGAATATAGAAAATAAAAACTATCATTAAAAACCAAACAGTATACAGAACACAATGTTCATAGGAAAATTAAACCTAAGCAACATGAACCCCTCTGAAAAACGGGGATGATTCTCAGATGCCTTGGGTGGGTTAACAGATGATGATGAAAAACCCGTACCATATAGACGGCTTAAAAAAACATCCCGATTTGAAACATGAAACAATTCAATGAGAAAACTAACAATCTAACTTATATCATAACAATTTACGAAAGCCAGAGTATTTATACATCCGTTCTAAAAAAGACACAGAAAAGTACAGATATGAGAATAGTAATAGTTACTTACAGCCAAAAACATCTCATAAGAAATCATGTAACTAAGACTGTTTAAGTTAAATGATAATGAAATAATACAATAACACTGTTTTTGTTTTTGCGAAAGGACGAAGAACAATGCAGAAAACGACTCGAATCCTACACTGATAAAATATTTAAAGATTCCAAGCTTCACCTGAGATCAATTCACCTGATATCCAACACAGAGGATGAAGAAGATGCTTTTGGAAAATTGAGGAATGATATATTTTCCACAGCAAAGAGTAGCGCAAATTGGAATCGAGAATACCCTGTTAAATTTATTCAGATGGAAAAAGCCATCAACTCTGAACTTACGATCGGAAAACAAATAATTTCTTTTCAAAGAGTAAAAGAACTAGGTGAGAAAATACCACTTCCGATAACTGATGACAAGGAGCTCCGTCTCTTCCTCAGGTATCAACACGAAATTGGTAACGTGATATTTTTTGAAGACATTCCGTCATACATCATACTTGATCCCCAATGGTTAGCAAATGCCTTTACATGCATTGTTACAGCCCAGCAGTTTCAACTGGAATTACCACACTTACAATGGGACAACTTCAAACAAACAGGAAAGATGGATCCTAAGCTATTGGAAGAAATATTCAATAAACAAACAGCAGACATGAGAATTCATAAAGAGCATATACTGGAAGTAATCGAAAAGTTTGACATTATCATCTATCCATTGCTACTGACGGAAAGTGGAAATATACAAAGGGAGCATATTTTTTTTTACGTTCCATGCATGCTTCAAACATTAAAAATTAAGGATATTGATGTATTGTTTAACGTTCCAAATGCTAGCAAATCTACATGTTTGTGTTTTGTCTTTAGTTTTTTACCGCCGTATCTAATCAGCAATCTGATTGTCTCTTGTCTACGAGAATATCCTCTAGCAGTGGTAAAGGGCGAGATAGGTCTCTTCAAGGATTGTTGTGTATTCAATATTGACAGAACTGGCTGTGCAAAATTTGTATTAGCAAAGAGTAGTCATATGATTCAGCTGCAAGTATGGCAATGGGATGAAGTAGATACAGAGGTTAACCAAGCTGTTTTAAAAATTGTCGAAAGAGAAATCAACAGAATTATCAACACGCGATACAAGTTGAAAACGGTATCTTTCGAGAAAAAATGGAAGTGTGAGAGCACCAGTTTCTCCTTTGACACAGGATTCCATGAATTTGATCAAGTAGATGATGGAAAAAAATATTATTGCGAAGAACATGCGACAACTCATAAATATAAAGACTATTGGTCTGGTGAGAAACCAAAGGTAATGTTTCTATTTGTTTTAGATTATTTTCATTTAGTGGGCATATATTAGTGACACGATGAAATCCAATTATTGGTAATTTGTATTTTTATTCCTTTGATGTGTACTCGTTGCTTATGTCAGTATCAGTGTGGACTGGTTGTGATAAAAAAAGTAGTGGGTCCATTCGCAATTGATATGCGCGACTGTACCACGTAAGGATCTACTATCAATTCCATTCACAAAATTGCGCGTGATTTTGTTTTTTTCACAGAAATGCACGTGTTGTTTTGTTAATTAAACGCTTGTCATTTTGTATCTTACTTTTCTTGTATCAGTAAAGATAGTTAAGTTTTTGAGATCGACTTTGTCTAATTAGTTATCAAAAGTACCAGGATTATAATTTAGTACGCCAAATGCGCGTTTCGTCTACTTGAGACTCATCAGTGACGTTCATGTCAAAATATATATAAAGCCGAACAAGTACAAAGTTGAAGAGCATTAAGGATCCAAAATTCCAAAAAGTTGTGCCAAATATGATTAAGGTAATCTATGCCTGGAATAAGAAAATCCGTAGTATTTTTAAATGTGTCAGTCAAATAAAGGCAACAGTAGTATACCGCTGTTCGAAAGTCATAGATCTATTGAGAGCAAACAGATCCGTGTTACAAACTAAAACTGAGGTAAGCACATCAACTTTATGAGAAAAAAAACCTTTTGTTTTACAGGAAATGTACGCAAAACCTGACCAACTTCAAACATTTGCGTAATCCACACTATGACTTATAATGTAAAGCTCACCTAACCGTCTTCCGATCAGAGACAGAGTTTTCATTAATAAACTTGAATATAAAAAGGTCTTGTGTCTTCTTTTTATAAAACCCAAACACATTTTTGGGATCGTATAATGGTATGATGTTGTCGTCAGCGTCGTCTGCGTGGTCGTCTGAAGACACATTGGTTTCCGAATAACAACTTTAGTTTAAGTTAATAGATCTTCATGATTTTTTTTCAGAAGGTTCAATACCACATAAGGAAGGTTGGGATTGATTTTGGGGATGATGGTTCTAACTGATTAGGAATTAGGGGCCCAAAAGGGGCCTAAATCTAGCATTTTTCTAGTTTCAGGATAATAACTTGTGTAGAAGTATTTCAATTGCTCTGAAATCATACCACAATGTATAAAACCGCAAGAAGAAGGTTTGGATTCATTTTAGAGGTTATGGGGCCAAAGTTTAGGAATTACGGGTCTAAAAAGGGGTCAAAACAAGCATTTTTCTAGTTTCAAGACATTACGTATATGTTATTGTATTGATCTCTCAGAAATTGTATCACGATGTACCAAATAACAAAGGGGAGGTTCGGAATAGTTTTTGGGTTTATTGCCCAAAATATGTAGGAATTAGGGGCCAAAAAAGGGCCAAAAAGAAGCATGCTTCTAGTTCCAAGACAAAAACTGGTGTTTAAGTGTTTGGATCTCTCTGAAATTGTACTACAAGACTCAATACTGCAATGGAAAGCATGGGATTGCGTTTAAGGGTTATTGCTCCAAGGGGGTTTCAAAAAGTTTGGGGGGTGGGGATTTTTTGTTAACCATTTTTGAAGGGCTTTCTTTTTTTTTAAATTTTTGTTGGAACTTTGACTACAATAATTTTGTGACAAAAACCTATACTATGTCAAAAATTTGATCACAATCCAAATTCAGACAGAATCAAGCTTGAATATTGTGACCAAATTTGTCCCAACTGTTCAGGGTTCAACCACTGGGGTCCTATAAAGCGGCGCCCTGCGGAGCACCTTGTTCTGTTTGTTCAGGAGGATTTGTTCAACCTGTTAATTCACTATTGAGGGTTATAATTCATATTCAGACGCAACACATAAAACGTGACCAAAAGGTTATCGCATGCGACATGTGAGAGAAGCTAATAACATACACACTTTTTACTTTTTTTGTGGGACATTCGTATAAAATAAAGTTTGCATTGTAAATATATGAATAGCTTTTCTAAGATCAAAGAACAATTTGCGAAAAAAAAACAGGTTACCCTAGGGTCTTCATCGATTCATATTTCTGTTCCAGGTTATAAACAAATAACATGACACGGAAAATATCACGAAAAGCGAAAGTAAAACAGTTGAGTTATATCTATTTAAATGTTTGAAATCAGAAATGAACTTTCAGATAATTTTCAGCCAGCCTACAGGCTCCACGCCCACACCTGACAATTTTTTTAAGTGCCTCCTTTTTATGCATGTTAAGTGCTTTCCTAAAATTAATGTGACCGTCTACAGGATTAACGCTGTATAACGAAAATATTAATGTGATTTTAAAGACAATTATCCATCCTATTTCACTTGTTTATGATCGTATCATACTATGCTATATGAAAAATAAAGAAATGCTACTGACCGGTATGTTGCTATTATATTCTGAGTTGTTTTATGTATGTTCAAGGTAATGAAATACATGTAATAATGCATCTTCAATCAATTAAAAAGAACGCCATGTTTACTTGGTTGCGTTGAATACCATATCAGCTTGAATAGCCCCTAAATATCTATCTTTGTCGAACAACATACTACGTAGCTAGCTCATTTAAAAAAAATGCTCCACTGTTAAATAATTGTTGAATGGAAATACTTCTAGTTTATCTTTAAGAACATTGTGTCATGCTTTGTACAAATCTCGCATGCTTGCAATGATATATATATGTATATCTTTTTATTTTTATTTTTAATTATTCAAATAAATTTGACGTAATTTTGATAATTCTGATGTCACATTGAATTTTCTGTCTATCATTAATTCTGTGTTCTATCCTTTTTCACTGTACCGGTGTATTTACTGCCTTGACCATATTTGTATGTCTAACTACCTGTTAATAGATTGCAATTATATAGCATTAGTTTGTATCATTACATATTTCATTGATATTATAGGCTCCCGGTAGATTAAGTAGTGAGGAACAGAATTACGTCAGAATGTCAAAGATAGTTCTAGATGTATTATCAGGCGTTTTATACGATCGCTTATTCTTAGATACAAAGACTGGAGAAATACTTGATCGTAAAAAGTTGGACATAACAGAAATGTGTAAGAAATATTGTGCTTTAAAAATAAACTTTCCAAGTAAAGGCTTTAGGAAAATAGAAAAGGTTGACGAGATTTCTACCATTGAAGATACTATTGGTGACGACATTCAGCGGATACGTGTGATCAGAAATGAAATGCAGCATCCTCCTGTCTTTGCATTAGATGACACACGATACCAAACACTTATCACTATAGTTCATGATATGCTAACTAGGTTTGATCAGCGTAACAATCCAGCAGGTGAATCCTACGTAAAACGATTAGACGAAATCAGGAAAATGGAATTAGAGACAAGGAGTTTTGAAGAGATAAAAGAACGAATGAAAGCAGGTAACTTAAGTGATATATTTTTCATGTTTGAAGTACAGGAACAAATCCTAAATCTTGAAACACAGATAGCACCACGCTCAAATAGAAATCGATGGAAAAGAGTACAACAGTAAAATATTACTACACGAAACAGTAAAACCAATGCTTTGAAGCCAACAGAAAAACGTTCCCCTTCGTTCTCGACTATTGACGATTACAATCGGAAAACGTGAATACAAAAGTTTATCCTGTTTACATTTCCTTGTTAATAAAGGTAGATAAACTACAACTTTTAATTAACAAGTCTCGTCAGATGATATAAGACTTTTCTAAAACTATTAGAAAAATACTTGCTTTTATACAGAAAAGAAAAATAGGAATGCAAGTATGCAAAACCAAATATACCAACCCCGAATTTAGAACACCTAACCATTTGTATGCATGATGTGCTTGTTATTTTTGTGACTTTTGTATAATATATTAGGCAATGAAGAAAGTGTCCATTACAATACCTCCTAATCAAAACAAATGTTCTTAAACAGCTATTAGATATATTTAGACTTTAAAATGTCAAAGTAAAAACAAATCGATATTTACGACTTGTGTTTTATACCTTGTTGATCTATTTCACATATTTTGAATTATTGTATCTTTCGACGTAAATATGCTTCAGACATGTATATTATGTATACGATTTAAATGTAGTTCAACATCATTTAGATGCATACAAAATATGACAACATCCGGAAAAATCAAACAAATACTTAAACCAAGTCTGCATCATCAACTCTAACTTGAAATGAATAATAATACATACAACAAATCATCTGGATAAAGCGACAACAACTAAGTTAGTCTTCATGTTAAAGGTAAACGAATAAAGATATGTTGCTCTAATTAGGTACATTATATTATCTCAGTATCGGTTGCTAACACGTTTTGCAAATGATTTTTTGACGGAATTTCTTTTACATTTTTCAGGATTGATAGAAAAGATTCATGCAGTTGTCGATAGTGTGGTATCTGATGCTTTGAACGATATTTGTTAACTCATTTTTGTATTCCCCATTTGCGGTCAATAGGATAAATATTGAATATGTGAAAAATTGGCATATTAGAAAAATGTAATGAACTACTCAAACTATAATTTACTAATTAAATTGACAAAAAAGTCAATGGTAAACAATAAATATAAACAAGAAGATGTGGTTTGAACACTTTCCATTCGAGTCCCAATGTTATAAAAGTTAACTATAGGTCAAAGTACGAAGCCGCGGCACACACCAATCAGCAAACTATAAATTATAGTGTAAAACCATTCATGCAGGACGACCGAGGTCTTATAACAGAGAAACACATATGAACCAAACCAACAAACCACATCCATCGAACAATAGGTTACTGACTTAGGACAAGCGCATACAAATGCAGAATGTGTTTGATATATTAACTAGTATTTCAAGATAAGTTAAAACATAGTATTTAATCATAAAGTTAAATCATCAATATGTTTTATCATTGAAAGAAAGCTTCGTGTCGAAAGTTGTGAAATCAAGGATCTATGACATACAATTGCTATAGGAGGCATTTTGATTTTTTTGTATAATTAGATTCTTAATTGTAAGCTAGAGATGTCCATCAGAAACCAAAGATTACGTCAATGCTTCATTCAGGTCATTATAACAACGTCTAAATTCAACTATGTTAAGATAATCGAAGATGAATACGTTACACAATGTGTTATTGACCAGACACTATATAAACGGGGTCGTTTATGGCATTAACCGATTCTGAATTTATGGCTTAAGGTCAAAAGCACACTGTATCTGATTATATTCTCAGTTAATGGCATGCAATTTGTGTATTGATTCTGTAAACCTATTACTATTGATTCTGTATACCTATTATTATTGATTCTGTATACCTATTATTGTTGATTCTGTTTACCTGTTATTATTGATTCTGTATACCTATTATTATTGATTCTGTATACCTATTATTATTGATTCTGTATACCTATGATTGTTGATTCTGTATACCTATTATTATTGATTCTGTATACCTATTATTATAGATTCTGTATACCTATTATTATTGATTCTGTATACCTATTATTATAGATTCTGTATACCTATTATTATTACTTTTACTTTTAACTGTTTATCTTTTTCTGTGTTGTAATTGTTTCATCATTAGTATTATTGATATGAGTATACCACATCAATTATGTTACAAATGTAGTGCAGATAGTATCAAACATCAATTGTATCATCAGATAACATCTTTTCTCGTTTTATATATATATAGTTTGACCGTTATTGAATTAAATGTTTAATGTTAATTGAAACAGTTTCTCAAAAGTCAATAAATTCACCATGTTCACTTGAGTGAATTGATAACAAATTTGATTTCCTACACTTTAACAGATGAATAAGAAAATAAGAGTAAAAAAGTTTCAATAAAAATAACAATGTCCAGTCATTAAAAAATAAAGTAAAATGTTGTATGCGTAGATATATACATAGTATACATGATTGCAATTTTATTTAGATAGACATGTAAACTATATATATACATACACACTATATATTTGTAAATATATCATATATCAGCTCATAATTCAAGTATAGAAACAAGCAGATGTTATAATGTTGACATAGTACACATGATTACAATTTTATTTAGATAGACATGTAAACTATATATATACATACACACTATATATTTGTAAATATCATATATCAGCTCATAATTCAAGTATAGATACAAGCAGATGTTATAATGTTGATAAAATAATAGACTATGTACTAAGTGTAACACTAACGCTATTGAAGATGAATACCATTTTATACTTGAATATCAAATATATAATGAAATCCCAGAAAAGTAAATTAAAAAGTATTATTAAAGAAATCCATCTAAAAATTTTTAGAGAATTAGAGGCGAACAATTGTTCAGGGAAATAACCTTTTGGGTGAGACTGTTGTTCATGTTTACTATACAATATGGGTTTTGCCCATTTTTAAGGCCATACAGTGACCTCTAGATGCTTATATTTACTCAATTTGTTTATTGGTTCATAGTAGACTCATTGACTATCATACCACATCTTCTTATCTTTAATTTGTCTTGCACTTCAATAATGCAATATTGGTATAACTGGTTAATTATAAAGCCAGTTATTTTGTTACGTCAAATTGATTAACACTTTTTTTTTAATTTGTTTCACTGATGCAATGATTTTTTTTGAAATATCAGCTGTTTCAACTAACGAGATATTCGATTCTTATGTGTCCTGACATATTTTTCTAGGCGCTCATGTATATCGATTTCTCCATGTTCAACATATAAGTCTTAGGATACATTTAGTTTCAAGGTTTTCAAATTTGCATTGTTCTTGCAAGTTTCCTTCAAATATACTTACAATAATATATTGTTATCGTGTCTATGACAGATTAAAATGTTTGTCTATTGTAGAGGATTCGCTATTGGTAAGTCATTTTAAATGGAATCGCTTTTGGTAAATTGATGAATTTGGTATGCAGCTGAATAAGTATTGGCAGGTCTCATTTCCATCAGTTTAAAAAAAAACACTTATGGTATGGTAATTATATTTGGTATGCAGTTGTAATTACATTTACAAATCTAATTTGATTCGTTTTCCCCCTCCTCCGCTCACTTGCATGGACTAGTGTGTAGGTAATTTGTCAGTTAAAGAGGAACCAATCGTGGTATAACGTAAATAATGTTGTTTTGAAGTTGTATAAAAAAAATTGTCACTTCTCATGTCCTTGGAGATTTGTTTGTTACTCTTGAGTACATTGACTTTGAACGTTTTGCAAACTTAAAACATTAAAGTGTTGAGTTTAATTTAATTTTGCATTATTGCACGAAGATCCGACACAGATGAGGCATATTATCTCTGTGTAAACAGTTCATATGTTCAATAGTTAACTTGTGTATCTATTAAACAAAAACCGTTTTATGTAATTTGTGGTTACAAAAGCACGACTTAATTATACACTTAATATGAATTACAGTCATTTGAGTGTTAAATGCATTTTACCCATAATTTTGTTTTAAGTCGTAAGTCTTAGTTTTAAACGTAGGTGTGTTTTCCAGTATTTAATTTCTTTTAAACTTGGTTTAAATCAAACTGATCAATTTATTACGTTTGCAAGACATATACATGATATTTCTTTTTATTTTTTATTTTTTTACCTTGAGTGCTTGTGTGTCTCATAATTTTTATAAGCTTGGTTCTGATTTTTTTATGTGATTGTACTTGAGTGCTTGTGTGTCTCATAAGTCTTTATAAGCTTGGTTCTGATTTTTTTATGTGATTGTACTTGAGTGCTTGTGTGTCTCATAAGTCTTTATAAGCTTGGTTCTGATTTTTTTTATGTGATTGTACTTGAGTGCTTGTGTGTCTCATAAGTCTTTATAAGCTTGGTTCTGATTTTTTTATGTGATTGTACTTGAGTGCTTGTGTGTCTCATAAGTCTTTATAAGCTTGGTTCTGATTTTTTTATGTGATTGTACTTGTCTCATAAGTCTTTATAAGCTTGGTTCTGATTTTTTTATGTGATTGTACTTGTGTGTCTCATAAGTCTTTATAAGCTTGGTTCTGATTTTTTGATGTGATTGTACTTGTAAATATTGAGTTTTGTGTAAGATCAACATGTGACACTTTAATAAAATAAATTTTTCTGATCTTTATCTATCTTTTCATTTGAGTCTTAAATGTCACAATGCACACTGACATGGCTAACGTAAGTGAAAAGTAAAATCACAAAAATACTGAACTTAGAGGAAAATCATTTCGGAAAGTCCGTAATCACATGGCAAAATCTAATAATAAAACGCATCAAAAACGAATGGACAAGAACTGTCATATTCCTGACTTGGTACAGGCATTTTCAAATGTAGAAATTGGTGGATTAAACCTGGTTCCATAGCACTAACCCTCTCACTTTGACAGTTTCATCAAATTCCGTTATATTTACAATGATGCGTTAACTATAAACAGACACAATAAATAATATAGTCAAAATATTGGTACAGCAGTCATCATCGTGTAACAATTTTAAAAGGAACAATTTAACAGAACACAAAAACATCTACAAACACATTCATTGATTTGAGAGTCTGACGTCAGAAAATTTTATGCGTCACATATATTTGTCGTTCAATGTACATTTCATCAATTTTAAAATTTCACATAGGCAATGTTAGCATACAGGGTTAAAAAATCAAAAAGTATGTAAGAATAAATTTCAGAAATAGACCGAGATTTAAAATAGTCCCAAAGTTATATAGAATTTATAAGAATCCACAAATAGTTAATTCCACTACGCGATTAAATAATTTTGACGTTTGTGGTTCAACGTATTTTGTAATTCATAATAGAAATATATCATAATGACATAAAATAGAACAATATCATACTGACGGGATCTTTAAAGTACAGAGTCACGTTATAAGAACCAAAGAAATACAAAAAGTCGCATATACAAAATACACTACCAAAAAATGAAAGACAAAACAAACACATTGATGGGATGTACCGAGCCAAGTTAAACGGATATCACATAAAACAATCCAACAGTAAAAGTAATATAAATAATAGAACAAAGACAAATGAAAGAACAATAAAACACGTTGTTAAGATGATAAACAACATCAGTACGCAGACTCTATACATCAAGACCATCATGTATTATTTGTGAAATTGATACGGAATATTTATCAACAAGGTCTTGGTACCTTCCGATGAACTTTTTTAGAAAAAAGGAAGAGACGTTCTTTGACATATACCTGGTTCATCAACTTTCTACTCAGACACTGATGACGTTTTACAAAGTCTGAGTAGGAGCTGCAAGCTCTTGAATATTGAATAAGTTGGGAATATATATATCCCATATGCAGGTGAAGTTGGTATATTGCTACTAAGGTTGGGGAAATTTATAATTTCAAAATTAAAATCGTCTCGTTTGTCATAGATTATGGTACTGAGATGACTGTGTAAGTCAAATTTGAGATATAAGTCTAAAAATGAGGCAGAGGAAGCTGTGTCTGTTGTTTCTTTATATCTAGTTATAGGGGATATATTAATGGAACCCAATCAGAAAGGTTCGGATTGTTTATGGAAAGAACATCAACAATATATCTGAAAGTGAAACTAAATGATCAGGCTTCTTTGATCCTCTTGTTTTTGACAAGTGTCTGGAGGATTCATATGAAAATAAGAAGAGGTCGACAAGAAGAGGCGCACAGTTAGTTCCCAATAGGAATGCCGACAAATATGTTGTCGATAAGAAACTACAGCATACTGACCACTTGTTCTTCTGTGTAGCATGTTTTACCTTTTTGTTTGTCACTATTAACGAAATAAGCCTGATGAAATCCCAAAGTAATATATGTATAGCATATGCTACCATTTTTATGTTGAAAAGTATTGTTGATTAGTGATATACACATACCTTTAGATGGCTTGGAAGTATTCATCCATCTTAGATTTTGAAAAATCGCAGATATTAATTGGTCTAGATCATTAATGTAATTTCCAAATTGTGAGAGGAGTATGCAATTCATCTTTTTTTTCTTTAAAAACACAATATTTTTGTTAGAGTCATTTGTTTTCAACTTTGCCAAACAAGGATAGATAACTCAAAAAGTAGGGGAGATAACTCAGATAAAGTAATTTTATAATAGAAAATGTTGTGAATTTACTTAATTTACTATGTAGGAAGAAAACGAGTCAGATGACCACCTTTTTTTCTTATCTGAATGCATGTTATGAGAGTTATTTTCTAAATATTCTCACATCTCTCCAAGTGCTCCAAGAAAACCTCTTTCTAAATAATAAACATCTGTTTTATCAGCGATCAAAGACGCTCTGCAGAGTTATTGTGAAACTGCCAATTCTAGAGGTGGCGTGAATCAGATGTGGATACTAAACAATCCAAAGATCTTTTATACTACATACAATCTAAAAAAATTTCCTCTTGCAATAGTATTAAAATATTTGACTTTTCTACACTTTACACAAGTATTCCCCAATCCAAATCAAAAGAGTTGGTATTGCTTTGATTAATAAAAAAGAATGGCCAACATAGATACAAGTATCTTGTCTAAGGGAGGGATACATCCTACTTTGTAAAGGATCACTCTGATTCAAACAAAAAATTCTCTGAAACTGGCATTATCAAGATATTTATATTTTTGAAAAAATCAATATTGACAGATTATTAAAAAATTATAAGGTTTTTAATCAAAACACCCCTGCCACCTTTACTAGGATCAAAAGAAGCTTTATTGATCATACAATAGTTATCAAAAGTACCAGGATTATAATTTTATACGCCAGACGCGCGTTTCGTCTACATAAGACTCATCAGTGACGCTCAGATCAAAATAGTTAAAAAGCCAAACAAATACAAAGTTGAAGAGCATTGAGGACCCAAAATTCCAAAAAGTTGTGCCAAATACGGCTAAGGTAATCTACTCCTGGGGTAAGAAAATCCTTAGTTTTTCAAAAAATTCAAAGTTTTGTAAACAGAAAATTTATAAAAATGACCATATAATTGATATTCATGTCAACACCGAAGTGCTGACTACTGGGCTGGTGATACCCTCGGGGACGAAACGTCCACCAGCAGTGGCATCGACCCAGTGGTGTAAATAGTTATCAAAAGTACCAGGATTATAATTGTATACGCCAGACGCGCGTTTCGTCTACATAAGACTCATCAGTGACGCTCAGATCAAAATAGTTAAAAAGCCAAACAAATACAAAGTTGAAGAGCATTGAGGACCCAAAATTCCAAAAAGTTGTGCCAAATACGGCTAAGGTAATCTACTCCTGGGGTAAGAAAATCCTTAGTTGTTCAAAAAATTCAAAGTTTTGTAAACAGAAAATTTATAAAACTGCCATATAATTGATATTCATGTCAACACCGAAGTGCTGACTACTGGGCTGGTGATACCCTCGGGGACGAAACGTCCACCAGCAGTGGCATCGACCCAGTGGTGTAAATAGTTATCAAAAGTACCAGGATTATAATTTTATACGCCAGACGCGAATTTCGTCTACATAAGACTCATCAGTGACGTTCAGATCAAAATAGTTAAAAAGCCAAACAAATACAAAGTTGAAGAGCATTGAGGACCCAAAATTCCAAAAAGTTGTGCCAAATACGGCTAAGGTAATCTACTCCTGGGGTAAGAAAATCCTTAGTTTTTCAAAAAATTCAAAGTTTTGTAAACAGAAAAATTATAAAAATGACCATATAATTGATATGCATGTCAACACCGAAGTGCTGACTACTGGGCTGGTGATACCCTCGGGGACGAAACGTCCATCAGCAGTATAAAATAGCAATGGGCATAAAAAAAAACATTCTTTGTCGTTTATATTTTTTAAGATATCACGTGTCAAATTTTCAATTTGTAGGCTTTTTGAAAGAGTTTTTTTTAAGTTTGGACATGAACTGAAATTAATCACAGCACAAAGTAGGTTTGACAGGAGATTGACATATTTTGTGAAATTCTGAATGCCTACAAGAGTATTTTACGGTTGAATCTTTATTATCGTCACTTTTATCAATCTTTTCTGTTTTTGGTTGCTCATCCAATTGCGTCGCTACAACTGAATTATAAATATCTGTCATACAAGTGGAACGTATAGCTAGCTATTAAAGCATGTTCAACATAACATTTCCTTCTGAAAATGCCTGTCCAAGGTACAGACTATGACAGGTGTTTTTAATTTGTACTGTTGGTTTGTATATTCGAGCGTTTGATTTTGACAGGTTTTAAGAGTCATTCTCTGTAAGCACCAAAATGACAAGGAAATGGTATGTCATGAAATCAGACAAAACTTGGCTGAATGGTGCATTATAGGCATAAAACAATATTCATATAAAAAAAAATGTTAAAAAAATATGTGTTGCCATGGTAACACATCATATTTAAAAAGACTGTTTTTTTTCGATTCAAAATCTGAAAAGAAAAAAAATTTAAACAATCTTAACATAACAGGGAAGTAGTTGTAATTTTATCACTGTTAATAGCCTGAAAGGATTATTATAGTTCTGCACAGATTAAAAAAAATGAAAGCTGTGCATATTTTCGTTTTACTGTATCAGCCTGTGGAACTCTGGGAAAATACACTAGTTTTCAAATTTAACATTTTCAGCAATTTTCAAAACAAATTAAAAAAAAAATTGGACAACAGATCTGTAGGATTTTTTAGGGATAAATCTTGAAGATATTGTTTTCAACGTATGTTAAATTATAGAGAGGTGATATTTAAAATAAAAAAGTTAAATGCATTGCTTTGGCCCTATATTTGCATATAATTTGTTTAAAAAAATGGTGACGTTTTTGTGATTTGAAATAAATATTCTTTTCAAATGCTGCACTAGAGTACTTTTTTTAATGTAATATTTAATATAAATAAAAATAAGTATCTTTGTTTACTGCATATAGCTGTCTATAAAGTACAGCTAGTGCTAACATCAATATTTATTCCAGCATAGCTATAAAGTTATCTCCCTTGTTAAGAACTCTTCCTATTATGAGGTAACAAATAAACAAGATGTCAGCAGACAACAAGATGTAAACAACCATCATCTTAACTTTATAGTAGATTCAAGGCTTTGTGATCGACAAATAATGATTCAGGGTGATTGAAAAATGACTTTCTGCCAGTTTGGATCGTTATCCAAAGAATTTATCAGATGTTCTGAAGACTTTTTCCATTTAAAAACATGTTCATATGATGACATTATTATTGTGCTTACTGAAGCTGGTATTTTACCACAAAATCTGTTAGCTAATACCTATTCTATTTGTTCGTCACATTTCAATAACTTCCTTAAACTAAATGAAAAGAAAAGAAATAGACTTCTTTGCCTGGTACCATCTCACATTAGTACACATCCAGAAATAGACCACACCCATTCGACAGAAGTTGTTAGGCACAATGAGAAGAAGAGAAAAAGAAGCAAATGTCTTCACTTTGATGATGTAACAACTTTATTCAGAAAAACTGGTGTTGTTCTGCCAGTAGGAACACGTAAGTCAATGTACTTTTGTATATGGGTGGGCAAAATGGTGGGTGTGGGGGATATATGTCCAATTGTAAAACTCAATTTTTAAAGGGGTGCTATGCCTTTGTATCTGACAAATATCCAATACCTTGAAGACATATTAAGTTGAACAACAACAAAAAACATACTTAAATCCACAAAGATATTTTAAAGTCGATATTTGCCAGATAACACATTTATTTTATTGAAAAAATAGGCATATTCCACATATATTTTACATAGGTGCCGAAATGACTAAATTAAGGGCCGTATTAACCAGGTGCCGATTTGACTAGGTGCCGATTTAACCAGGTGCCGATTTGACTAGAATTACATTTGGATATTCTCAATGGGGACAGGTTCTAGTTTAAGAAAACAGATATTTTTATTCTTCTTTAGTTTAAGTATCCATCTTCACAAAGGCCCAGCAGCCCAGGCAAGTAAAACTGTTTTTGGGCCTATGAAAATCATTTCTACAGGTCAACATAAACTAAATTTGTCCCACAATTGAGCCCTGGGCCTGTAGATTTAAAAGTTCATCCTGAAGTCAAAGTATCACAATAAATTATTTTCTTTATTGTGTAAGTTAATTAGTTTCAAATAATCTTTAGGCAGAAATTATTTTTGCTTTAAATAAAGTTGGACCATTTATTTCCCAAATCCCCTTGAACCCTCTCTCCCTTACCTCCTAGAATATCAAAGTCATCAGGCATCTATAGTAAAAATATAACAAATAATGTACACTATGACAAGACTATCACTCCCTATCACTATTTCTTATGTTAGAGGTCAATGGGTACAGAAACCCAGTAACACAAGAAAGACAATTAGACATTTCAATTACAATTAAAAAAGTAAAAGGGGACAAGATTATGGATGAAAAAATATAGTAAAAAAATCTGTTAACAAAGTTTTTATAGCTTCCAAACACCTAACAGGTCAATAAGCCAGTAGTGTTGTTTAAATCTAAAGTTACATTCAATTATAACTGAACTTATAGCATGTATAGAAACATGATTTATAAAAATCAAAGTGAATTAATAATGAAAATCTCACTTGCCACAACTACTCAAACAGAAGTCTGATTTTCATGTACATGATGACAAAATTTATCAAACATTTTGCATATATATATATATGATGATGATGGTGTTTTATAAAAATATTTAAACTTGAAGTTTGAAATTATTGTTTTTGAATAAATTCATGTCTAATCATGTTGATTAAGCTCAACTGTATATCAATACAATGCTAGATAATATTTTAGATAAAATATTCTTTATAGTTAACAATATATATTCTACAAACATACACCAGGCAGATTATGTTACTTATAATATTTTGACTTATCTACTTTTACATTTGTAGCTGTCTGTATTAGCTGCAGAAAAGAATTTACAAGAAAAGAACTAGATGATGATATATATACATATGAGGAATGTTCATCAAAGGTACCAAAATAAGACCAGTTTGCAACAAAAATATATAGGATAAATTGAATTTTTCAAAAGTTTATATTTGATTTTTTTGCAATCATTTTATCTATACATGTTGAAGGCCGTACATTAACTTATAACGGTTTACTTTTATAAATTGTTATTTGGATGGAGGGTTGTCTCAATGCACTCACACCACATCTTCCTACATCTATACAAATATGTTAAATTGAATGTGTCTAGTAAGAATGATTTTATAAATGTAGATGTCATATACTGATAAAAATCTCATTTATAGTACAGATATGATAAATTAACACATTTAATGAAGCATAATCTTCATCTTTGGTAAAAAGGGTCTTAACTACTGTCAGACATGTCAGATTTCTGTCTGTCTGTCTGTCTGTCTGTCTCTGTCTTTCTGTCTGTCTGTCTATCTGTCTATCTGTGTCTCTGTCTGTCTGTCTGTCTGTCTGTCTGTCTGTCTGTCTGTCTGTCTGTCTGTCGGCAGAAACAGATAGTCTGTTTCTGTCTGTTTCTGTCTTTCTGTTTGTCTTTCTCTGTCTTTCTGTCTGTCTGTCTGTCTGTCTGATTGTAGTATTCAAGTATGCTTTCTATTTTTAGGTTAAAGACAGTTCAATACATTGTATGGATACTTTGATTGAGAGCCAAAATACAATTGAGTCACAAACAGATGGAATTGTAAGTACTACAAAACTTGTATAGTCTTTATGGAAATTTGATTTTATGCTCAATTATGATAGAATAATTCAAATTTGGTATATGGCATATTAGATATGAAAGCGGTCTGTTTAACATGTCTAATATTGGAATTTCATCATTTTGATAGTTTTTATAAAAAATTGGTTGGATCAAGATTTCATGTATGAATGCATATAGTTTTATAGATATGTTGATATTTTATTTTCACAATTGCATGAACACATTACCTCTGAAACAAATTTCTGGTGTCAACAACATAATTATTTTTCATTTTGATCTTTTTTAACCCTTTCAAAATTAGAACGATTATTACATAGAACATACATGTATAAAAATGAAGATGTGGTATGAATGCCAATGAGACAACTCTCCACAACAGGACAAAATGACACAGAAATTAACAACTATAGGTCACCGTACGGCCTACAACAAGAGCAAAGCCCATACCGCATAGTCAGCTATATATAGTAGACTTTAGTTTTAAGTCTACTGGATTCAACTTCCTCAAATCTACCTTCACCTAAAACTGTAACCAAAAACATTAACTTGAAGCAGGACAAATGGAGGAATGAAAGAACGAAAGAATGGACAGACAAAGGGACGCACAAACGTAAAAACATAATGGTCCTAAATGGGGCATATAAATGGGGCATAAAAAGTTTATAATATTTTGATTAAAAATATAAATCTGTTTTAGATTTTTGTAAATGACAGCAATTTCATAGTTTAAAACCAAAAGCTTTCAATTGTTCATGGTCACAAGATATTGATTATCAATGCAAAATTATCCAAATTAGCAATCAATATATTGTTGTTGTTTTTTTCAGGCCATTGACAAGTCAATGAAGAATGTTAGATACAGAATAAAAGTGGTAGACAATATGACAGCAAAACCTAAAAGTGTGGATCGTGTCATTCCATCAATATCAAGTTATTCAAACTTCACCTTTGAGAGGAATGGAATCAGAGTATGGAAGGCATACAATATTGGCCAAGGTATGTGTTATAAATTGACAATTTTCGTGAATGCAGAGGTTGATGAAGATTTAGTTCTATATAATGCTCTGCAATTAAGTTATAGTTTCAAAGAAAGAAATTTTAAATTATATATATATATATATAAAAGACTAAATCTTTCATAGAAGTTAATTTCCACCTGTTGCTCTACACCAAAATTACACCTGTTGAAGAATTATCAATCGTGCCTCTGTCCTTAACTTTTGAATTCAAAACTTACTAAAAAATAATGACCAGCAGCTTCATCATGAACTTTAGAAC
Source organism: Mytilus galloprovincialis (assembly GCA_037788925.1). NCBI lineage: Eukaryota > Metazoa > Mollusca > Bivalvia > Mytilida > Mytilidae > Mytilus > Mytilus galloprovincialis. Next base: position 279,980 of record CM075338.1, on the reverse strand, counting down.
AAAATTGAGCTAAAAGCTAACACTAGTATACATGTAGTTTTTACCATCAAAAGCACAATGGCATGTCGAAACTAAGGAGTACGCCGCCATCTTGACTTGCTAAAAACCATTAATGTCCAAAAAATGCAACAGAATCTAAAATGAAATATCACCTACCTCAAAAACTTCATTTTAATTAGATTTTATCCGAATTGAAAATTTTCATTCGTGTGACATACATCATGTTTTGCCATGACGTAAATTCGCCAAATCCTTCATGAAATTTCGCGGAATTGTAATAAAATTTTAATTTTATACATTTTTGAAGCTTTAGGGCATTTTTTTTGTTTTTTTGTTATACATGCATTACAATAGAAACACCTGTGATGCAATTGTTTTATAATCTCAATTTGCTGAAAATCCCAGTATCCTTGCAAGAATGTGTACTGCGCATGCATAGATTACAAAAGTAGTTTTGGAAACATGGTTTATCGAAGTGTAAACCAAGAGAAAAATTCTAATTGACCAATCCAATTCAAGTATTTATAGATATATATGCAAATGACATTAGAATTATTGTATGATTAAAACAGGTTTTTAAAGAAATTTATTGGTGCATATTTACTAGATTAAATCACCAATTAGCACATACAAGTCTGAATATGTGAGTTAAAGTTTGTTTTTTTTTCTTTCTAGGATGTCTTATTTCAAACATATCTACAGTAGAGTCAATACAACTCCAAGTGATAGAAGATTCAGGTCACATACATTTCCATCAACTGAAACAGAAGATGAATATACCTGAAACAGATTCAGAAGATGTGGTGGTTTGCTCAACTGAGGGTTGCACAAAAACATTTGCAACCAATGAAGAATTAACGAATCACTTATATTCAGAAAAATGTACACTTGTATTTGATCAAAAATCTAGTTGCAGCTCTGATATATCCAAAGTCAAATACCTTGAAAAGGTTGCTGAATCAAGTGTGAATAAACAACTAATGATCATGCCATCTGCAACTAAACTATCAACATCTGATTCTGAATTGGACATGGGTTGGGCGTTGAAAGATGAAAGAAAAAATAAGAGGTTTAATAAAAATCAAACAGATTATCTTCATGAAAAATTCCATAAAGGACAAAAAAGTGGTAGAAAAGAAGACCCATACAGTGTGTCTGAAGCAATGTTGCTTGAAAAAAAGGAAGATGGTTCTAGGCGTTTCCATTATAGTGAAATACTCTCAGTCCAACAAATTACCAGTTATTTTTCCCGGTTATGTAGAAAGTTGAAGCTTGATGAATCCGGTTCTGACGCAGCCAGGGAGGAAACCATCAGCAATTTGACTCAGCAAATCAATTCAGACAATTAACTCTATTTATTGTGTTATATATTGTTATATAAGTTCATTTCTCTGTGAGAGCCTCTACACAGAATTAAAGAGAGCTATTTTTTTTATCCTGTAAAGAACCTCTGTAAGAATTGAAACCAAACTTAAGTGTGTAATTTGTTAATATCAAGGTCTTGATCAATGTATAATAATTATCATCAATTTGATGCTAATCAGAATTCCAAAATGGCAACTCAAAAAATCAAACTCTATATTTTTTTTCCATTATTAATCAATCAATCTACTAAAGGGGTTAAGGATATTTGTTTGTCAAGTTTTAGTATTTTTGTTATATTTTTTTTTAAATTCTCTGCTTTTATCCATTTGAATGCCTTGAAAAATTTTGCCTATGGACCCCATTTTTCTTTTCATAAATCTTTTACATATACAATTATAAGCCATTGTTATTGAGAGCTTAAACTGGTCAAGGATAAAGCTATGAAAAATCAAGAGATAACTTTTTCCTGCCAAATTTCAATGGCTAATACTTTGAAAACAAGCACATTGATCCCTATTTTTTTTTTTATTCATCAATTAATCCCTATTAATTTAGACTAGTGTTATAGAAAGCTCTTTATTTTGAAACTGAACAGCGAACTTTCTTAACATTTAATACAGAATTCCTGTTAACAACTGAGTTATATAATGCAACATTGGTAATTGGTCCTTGGCCAGAAGGTCACATACATTAGTCTGATGCTGTAAAAGAACAGGGTATCCAGGTCTGAATGTTCCATATTATCAATACAGGGCTGATATTGTAAAATTCTTGCCCCTATTCGAATTTTGTAAAATCGGGAAAAGGGGGAGGGGTGGGTGTTGTTGAGAGTTGGTTGTTGTTGGTGAACTGATTTTTTTGTTTACATGTATTATCTTAATTCATGCATGTTTAAAATAATTTCACACTGTCATGTTGTTTTTAATAATCTTATGCAAAGCGATATATGATCTCTATATATATTGATTTCATGCTAAAATAGGCTATTTATAGACAAATTATGTTTCCATGGCAACCACATAAAATGATAAAAACTGAAAAAGTGTTGTTTATTTCTCTCAAAAGGCTGTTCATAAGATTTTTTTTGGAAAGTTTGTCTTAATTTCTCTTATGCAGTTTGGTTATATACTGGTTATGTATCACTGCATGTATGTAGATTTTGTCAAATATCAGGATTTAGAGCAATTTTCAAATTAAAAAAAAAAAATACCAAAAATATCACCTCTCTAATTTTTTGATATTGTGATGTTAACTAATGGAACTTCATTGTCAAATAGTTTCAATAAGGTCTGTTGTCCAGTTTTTTGTTGTTAGACTCTTAAAAAAGGCTGAAAAATCACTTTTTTAGCTGTATGACAAAAGTGCCAAATGAGTACTTTATATGCATGCCACTGCATGTCTAGAAATTAGTTTTAATCTTTAATACTTTAGTTATATAAAGTTAAAGTGTGATAGATTTGAACAGAATAAGCTTCATTATAGCAAGTTTTGTGTATTTTGCAATATGAAGTGCTGAAAATCTGAAAAAAATCATGTTTTTCCAATGAAAAATGACTCAAAATGAGGGTGATCAGTTTCCATGGCAACCAGATTTTTTTTTCGACTTTTTTTATTTTTTCCACAATAAGACATCTTAAAGAAGTCTTGATACAAAATTTCATTAAAATCTGTGACTATGCGTTTCTTGATTTTTCCAAATACTTTGATATTTATAGAGAACGACTCTTTAAAAGGACTTTCAAGGAACTTACTTTGAATAAATCAAATTTAAGCGATAATAACTGTCCATTTCTAGATTTAGATATTTCGGTTTTTGAACGGGAAACTCCACACTAAAATTTACGACAAAAAGGACGATTTTTCGTTCCCTCTGGATATTTTCCGATTTTTAAATGGTGATATTCCTTTTGCACCATCTTACGGTGTTTATATTTTAAAGCTCGTTCGCTATTCCCGTGTCTGTTGTGTTGTTTTTGATTTTAACGAACGTAATCAAAGTATAACTGATATATTATCAAACCAGTGATATCGTTACCATGAATTACTTTAAACCTTTTCTAATTTTTTCCATGGGTATAAAAAGTTTGTTTTGAAGTTTGGTTGTATCGGTAGAAAAATTATTTAAAACGGGAAAGCACAACCTCATTTTTACGGAAATGTTGTTAACCGTACACGGAAATTTAGAAATGATCCTGGTAAACTTATCGCTCCTTCAAATAAACTTTTTCTAAAAGGTTACCAATTATACACTGTAATAAGATAATTTAATATTGTTTCATTGGTATGAATATTGTTTTTTGTTATCAGTAAATTAAAAGCAAACTAGACCGTTAGTTTTCCCGTTTGAATGGTTTTACACTTGTAATGTTGGGGCCCTTTATAGCTTTTTGTTCGGTGTGAGCCAAGGCTTCTTCTTGAAGGCCGTACATTGACCTATAATGCTTTACTTTTATAAATTGTTATTTGGATGGAGAGTTGTCTCATTGGCACTCACACCACATCTTCTTATATCTAAATATTACTACTATGTTAAATTCTCACTCCTAAATTCGTCCGAATTTTATACATTTCTAATCTATCTACATGGCTAAATAAGAGGGAAGTCAAAATGTAGGCTTGGTTTGCTCGCAGTAACTTAATATTTTCTGTGCAATACAAGATTTAATAAAGATGATAACACATTACAATTATCTCTCAAGAAATACAAATCTAGCTTTTCTAAACCAAACCATTATAAATTAATGCAAATAATATACTCTGCAGAACGTGTCGTACTTTGAAGTTACTGTGAGCACCTCGATACATATTATCCACATTATATGGGACTATATGGGACTATATAACCCGACCCATATTCCCGCCTAAGAAATGCCCGTGCAGTACTAACTAAAGATTTATATGTAGATACCATCAAACCAGTTCTTCCAACTTGTTTTACAAACTTTATCTACAAACCACAGTTACTAAATATAGAAATAGATAAGGAAAAATCTAAATATAACGGAATAGAAATAAATGTATATACATATACACATTCATGGATATTCAATCAGTCAAAACCTGTATCTTGGCATTGCACAATGTCAAGTTTTTCTCTGACTGTTTATGACGTCTTTACACTAAATCCAATGGAGGTTGGATGTGTACGGATTGATAATTTAGTCTTAGATGCATGATTTTTTTATTAGTTGTTAGTGGCTCTGAACTAGCTGTCAGTTAACTGCGAGTACTCTCATATATGTTGTTGGGAAGTACAAGTACCCGGCCACGTCTGCTTGTATGTTTGTCCATCTGATGAGTTAAGCCTTTTTCAACTGATTGTTATAGTTCGTTCTTATGTTGTATTGTTATACAACTGTCCAAGGTAAGAGGAAGGGTTGGGATCCCGCAAGCATGTTAAACCCCGCCTAATTCTGTATGCAGTGCCTGTCCCAAGTCATTTGCCTGTAATTCAGGGATTTAGTGGTTGTCGTTTGTTTATGTGTTGCATATTTTGTTTTCCGTTCAATTTTTGTACATAAATTAGGCCGTTAGTTTTCTTGTTTGTATTGCTTTTCATTGTCATTTTGGGGCCTTTTATACTGGATTATGCTGTATCGACTTTGCCCGTTGCTGAAGGACGCACGGTGATATATAGTTGTTAATATCTGTGTCATGTTGGACTCTTGTGAAGAGTTGTCTCATTGACAATCATACCACATCTTTTTTTTTTATATTTTCTCTTTTTCAATTTTTTTTGTACCTTTGAGTACAGTATTTATGTAGATATATGTTTTTCGTTGTGTATTTGATAAAGTTGTAAAGGAATGATGCTTTGTTTGAGTGTAAAATATAGTAGTGGTGCGCTATTAGAATTCCTTGGTTACCGACGATTAATTTTGGTAATCCACCACACTCAACAAATACATGTATGTTGTCAAGTATTAATTAGAACCTACATGTTATAGTGTTTGGAAATAATTCATCACTGTATTTCGGAAGGTTAAATGTAGTAAAAAGTTAAATCACAAAAATACTGAACTCAGAGGAATATCAAATCGGAAAGTCCCTAATCACATGACAAAATCAAATGACAAAACACATAAAAAACGAATGGATAAGAACTGTCATATTCCTGATTTGGTACAGGCATTTTTAAATGTTAATGGTACATTTTCAAACGGTAGTAAGATAATCAAACATCTTGATTTATAGATCGTTTTTAATACGGATTTCTGTGCGAGGTTTTGTTCTCTCTTATAATAGTATTTATAAAAGGGAGATTTTCAAAATTCTCATCTTTGCAAATATTATAGACCTATTTGTGGTATCCATGTTTGTAGTGAATTCAAAGTTTTTTACTGATACAATATTTTGCTTAAAAAGCACTAATGCTAGAAGCTATGTCTGTTGGGACAAAACAAAATATTAAACATTTCTATCCGCTTGCTCCTTAAAACGGTCCGAACAGCGTGTGTTCATTGTACATCTTAGTTTTAAAATAACATAATTATGATAACCCTTATTCTGTAAATTTCCAATGAAAATCATTTTATCATTATATTCATTTTGTCAATACATGATTTCTTAATTTTATACGCAGTTCTGTAATCAGTAAATTGATTAATTTCTAATTCTTTTTACATAGTCCGAGATTATTCTGACGTCCAACGGCTGTTTTGCCAGACAAGCTGGGGCCGTGGGACGACAGAGCTCGTCCCATATCAAAAAGTGGATAATTGCCCACCCAAAATAGATGCGCTGCTTCGTCGCTTCTTGTGCCGATTGAGGGCCTTGAAATTATATAAATCGGGCATGAATCTGTTCATTTTTAGCTCACCTTGCCTAAAAGGCCAAGTGAGCTTTTCTCATCACTTGGTGTCCGTCGTCGTTAACTTTTACAAAAACCTTCTCCTCTGAAACTACTGGGCCAAATTAATCCAAACTTTGCCACAATCATCATTTTGGTATCTTGTTTAAAAAATGTGTCCGGTGACCTAGCCAACCAACCAATATGGCCGCCATGGCTAAAAATAGAACATAGGGGTAAAATGCAGTTTTTGGCTTATAACTCAAAAACCATAGCATTTAGAGCAAATCTAACACGGGGTAAAATTTTCAGATAAATCGGACAAACTGTTGTTGGGTTTCTGCCCATGAATTGGAAATTTTAAGGAAATTTTGCTGTTTTTTGGTTATTATCTTGAATACTATTATAGATAGAGATAAACTGTAAAAGCAATAATGTTCAGCAAAGTAAGATCTACAAATAAGTCAACATGATTAACATGGTCAGTTGACCCCTTTAGGAGTTATTGCCCTTTGTAGTCAATTTTTAACCATTTTTCGTAAATCTTAGTAATCTTTTACAAAAATCTTCTCCTCTAAAACTACTGGGCTAAATTAATCCAAACTTGGCCACAATCATCTTTAAGGAATGTAGTTTAAAAAATGTGTCCGATGACTTGGCCATCCAACCAAGATGGCCGCCACGGCTAAATATAGAACATAGGGGTAAAATGCAGTTTTTGGCTAATAACTCAAAAATCAAAGCATTCAGTGCAAATCTGACGGAGTTAAATTGTTTATCATGTCAAGATTTATCTGCGCTGATATTTTCAGATGGATCCGACAACCGGTTGTTGGGTTGCTGCCCCTAAATTGGTAATTTTAAGGAAATTTTGTCGTTTTTTGTTATTATCTTGAATATTATTATAGATAGAGATAAACTGTAAACAGCAATAATGTACAGCAAAGTAAGACCTAAAAATAAATCAACATGACTGAAACGGTCAATTGACCCCCTAAGGAGTTATTGTCCTTTATAGTCAAGTTTTAACAATTTTCATAAAAGTTGTAAATTTTTACAAACATTTTCCACTGAAACTACTGGGCCAAGATCATTATAGATAGATAATTGTAAGCAGCAAGAATGTTCAGTAAAGTAAGATCTAAAAACTCATCACCATCACTAAAACACAATTTTGTCATGAATCCATCTGTGTGTCCTTCGTTTATGATATGCACATAGACCAAGGTGAGCGACACAGGTTCTTTAGAGCCTCTAGTTATTTTAAATTTTGAAAATTATGTTAAAAGCTAACATTTCTAAAAATAAGTTTTGAAATTGAATAGTATCAATATTTGATTAAATTTTTAACATAACGTGTATTTTTATTAATTTGGATTTTTGACAAAACCCAGTTATGTACTAGTGTACTTTAAACTTTATAGAAATTATGTTTTGTTGTAGTTTGCCTTTTCCGATGCAATAAGTTATGGGTGCGAATTTACTTTGTTCATGTTTATTGGCGCCTATATTTTGTCACGTGATGGTAGCAGCAAACAATGGTCAGCTCGTAGTCAGAATTATAAGATCAGGAATAACTTTATACTGTTACGTTGTGAATCAGCAGGCCTATGGATGGAGAGTTGTCTCATTGGCATTCACACCACATCTTCTTATATCTCAGCTGTTAAATCTAGTTTAAACCATTTATTTTCGAATACAAGAACTCGTAATTTGCAAAAGATAAATGCAACAGTAGTATTCCGCTGTTTGAAAGTCATAAATCGATTGAGAGAAATTCAATCCAGATTACAAACTAAAACTATAAAAGAAATGACAAATTAAATCCAGATTACAAACTAAAACTATAAAAAAAATGACAAAGGAACAGGAGAAACACTTAAGTGCAAAAAAATAAATAAAAAGACGATACAACACACACAGAAACGAAATGTAAGATAACAATACAACACACAGAAACGAAATGTAAGATAACAATTGCCTTTTTCCTTGGTAGAAACAAATTGTGGTTTGAACCTGGTTTTGCAGCTATCTAAACCTTCAGTTTGTATGGCAATGTTACGTATAACACTAAAATGACAACATAACATGATTGGACTTCAATGCATTTAAATGGAAGAACATTCAGGACAGGGAAATACACACATTCAAGTCATAGTACTCAAACGTCGATAACCAAAGAGTTAAAACTTCTCCTTCATTCTCTGTAGCACATGTTATTCACATGTAATTTGGTTTTTCCATTGAAATAATTTAATTCATTACATAAAACTCTCATATTCACCTATTAGTTGTCCCTAGTAGATCAGTACATTTCTTTCAATATAAAAAAGAAGATGTGGTATGACTGCCAATGAGACAACTCTCCACAAGAGAACAAAATGACACAGAAATTAACAACTGTAGGTCACCGTACGGCCTTCAACAATGATCAGCATAATCAGCTATAAAAGGCCCTCAAATGACAATCTTAAACAATTCAAACGAGGAAACTAACGGTCTCATTTATATAAAAAAAAATGAACGAAAAACAGATATGTAACACATAAACAAACGACAACCACTGATTTACAGGTTCCTGACTTGAGACAGGCAAATACATATTGTCAGATCAATTTCAGAAACTATGTACAAGTTTTGCTTCATTTCGGTTTTATTAACGTCACTTGGGGATAGTCTTATAATTGAACAAAATCAACCTCAATAAAGAAACTAACCGTGAGAAGTTTCAGATTCTAATTTATTCAGTGATAGTGCATAAAGTGATTTCATACAAATAAATTGTATCTCCATACTTTTTAACGTCACTTGGGGAAAGTATTTTTGGTGAACACAATCAACTCCAATAAAAAAAAACTTAGAGTCTAATATTTATTTAGAACTATTGGATGTTTGTCCGATAAAATGTAAACTGAAGTCACAAAAATAAGTTGGATCCACGTTGTCAGAGATACATGACGTCTAAATAGCACCTTTTAAATAATTTCGTAATCTAGCACCGGTGTCTATTCTTTTTTATTGAAAACATAACCTATAGTTATAAAGTCAAATGCAGAAATGCACGTTACTCGTACATAAAATTTCAAAAACTTGTGCAATTGACAATTTACTGCTAGTGCCAGATAAACAGTAAAATGTTTTTGGTGAATTTAATTTTTGTTTTTTTCGACCTTCGAATTTTCTTTGAGACTTCATCCTGACATTTTCCATCCATATGCTGCTGGTAGAATTGACCTTGATTATTTTTTTACATATATTCTTGAAGACTCCATCCTGACAAGATAGATCTATATGCTGCTGCTGGAATTGACCTTGATTATCGATTTACATATGTTATTGAAGACTCCATCCTGACAATTTTCATCCATATGCTTCTGGTGGAATTGACCTTGACAATTTATTACATATGAGCCAGTCCATGCGAACAGGTACAAAAACGAAAAATTTACGAAATTCTAAAAAGTGTGCATAATTATTGGTAGTAGACTTGTGATTTATAAAACACATTTACTTTCCCTCATATCATCAAGCTGTGAGCTACACGCACCTGCGAGTGTTGAGACCCCCCCCCTTTAGTTTTATCAAGATTTTTAGTGAATTATTTCATATATTTCAATCATTTTCAAAGTACAGTTTAAATGGCTTGATTTGCCAATTGATAATGTTAACCCCGGAAGCAGTGGGGATAAGGCTCTCGCTTACGATGCGGATATCAATGCAATCAAACCGGGCAACGGTTCGAATCCCGTGCAACTAAGGTTGATTTATATAATATTAAAAAACTTAACTTAACTTAAATTTCAATTTCTAAAACACAAGATGTCATAGTTTTTGTATTCTCCCTCATGTTTTAATGTTGTCTTACTTTCTTTCAACCTGACGGAAATTATTGACTTTTGTCTCTGTAGTGTCATAAATTTTTATAGTGTCTGGTCTGTATAGCATTAGTCCGGGGAACAAATGATTTTACACTTGCTCAAATACCAAAAATTCAGATATTTCTACGTGTTTTTCTGTTTTAGTTGACAAATTCGGGATAGAATTGACAATCTTATGAATGTTTACATTAATGTATTTTTTTTCGGATAAAATTGTTTTTCAAAAATACTATAACAAACTTTGCTAACGTGTCCTGTAAAATCTACCAAAAGGACCTTTTGTACCTTTTCGCATGGACGGGCTCATATGGTAGTGGCGAATTTGATCTTGATACTCAACTTACAAATGTTTTGGTAGATTTAATTAAAATAATGTCCGACCTTGCGCGAACTTTGATGTACTAATTAGATTTTGATCGTAATAATTATGTTTTGACAAAATATTGTAACAATATCTTAACTTAATGGTATTTTCACTTGTTTATGATAAACTCATTTGCTTAATTTTGACAAAATGTGTAGAATATATAGCTAACGAAAGTCAAGATTGAAATAAAAAAGGATCATGTTGACAGCGTTGAGTGGATTTGCTCTATAATTGTTTATGCAGTAATGAAATTTCATCAATTGTCCCCCAACGCAATGCTTTCATAATGTGAATACTCACGGAAGCCTATGATAACTCGAGCTGGTTATTTTGTCACCAAGTCATTTATTTTGGAACTGTAGCCTAATTCGCCGTTTCAGAATCTAATGCTTTCTGGGTAATATTTCAAAAGTCTACACCAAAACGTCGTGATTGGTTACAATTTCATAAACAATGGAAATATAACCAATGACGTGACGTTATTTTCATCTTGGGGTAGGAAGAATAAAATTACCCATGATGCTTTAGATTCTGAAACGACGAATTAAGGCGACGATAGTTTTCCTAAGGAACATTTTTTAAAGTTTGTATTTCCAAACAGACAGTTGTATCAAAGTAGTTATCGTAATTTCAAGATAAAAATCATTCTTAAATATAAAGTATCATTTTGATAATTGAAGATAAACATATAATTGAAACGTGTTTAGAAAAGAATGAATGAGACCTAAAATCATCAATCAGACTCATAACAAAATAAGCCAGTAGAGTTGGTAAGTGCTATTTTACAGTAATGAAATGGTCCGCTTGAGCAGACGCAAAGCTTTTCACTAAAAGAGAAAGAGAAAACTACTTTCAATGTTTTTGAATTGAAACATCATGTTCCGTTTGTCCTTATCAATAGTTTTCATGTTAGTTTGGATATTATGTGAAATAGTTGTTATCAAAAATTCTAATATGACGTGCTTCTTTCGCTTTGTAAACAACACCGTGATAAAATTCTCGATATATCTATACTTAGCGCAGACTCCAAGATGTACACAAATGGCTGTTTAAATATGCCTCCCACGTAAATCAACATGTATCGTAACCTATGTGTAAACGGTTGTGGATTTCGCTGTGTTAACAATTACAATTGAATAAAACCCTACAGAACATTTATTCTGATTCTGATGCATAATAAAAAGAATTTACACATTAGAGAACAGAAAAATGGACAAAAACAAAACAAATTAAAATTCCGCGAAATTCCAGTAGTGATTTTTGCGCATTAACGTCATTTCAAAACATGACGTCATACGAATGAAAACGTCAAAGCTGAAGGTTTTTCGATTGCGTTTACCTTCTAAACTCGGATACAATTGCATTAAAATAAAGTAGTGAGGTAGGTGTTGCTTGTTTTCTGTTCTATTGCAATATTCGCACATTTACTGATTTCAGCAAGTAAACATGGCGGCTCCTTGGTTACAACATGTCAACATTGAATTTGACGGTAGCTTACGATAAAAAATGCAAATCTAAAATTGCAAATGTTGGATTTACTGAGAAGTAAAAAAAGTAATCACATTTTTTTCTAGCGGTTAGTTAAGAAATCATTCATGCAGGTTTATTAGATTTGTTTTACATTTACCGAACAGTGAGTAAAATAGAACAGCCACACACACAGTATACCCATCATCGCTTCAGTTTTTTAATGATCGTATTTGTCCTATTAGAATCGAAATAATTCATGGAAGCCAACGCTCAGGATAAAATTCGAATATCACGGTCCAGGCCATGTGTAAATTTCCAACAAATCTATGGCTTCCATGAATTATTTCTTAAACAAAAAGATAAGATATATAGATGCCAAGTGTTGTCTGAGGTTTATATGCCGATGTGGTCGTTATGAGCACAACTTTGCTAAAAAAAAAATCAAGTATGCAAGTCTAATAACTGTATAGCATGGGATAACACGTGTCAGATAAATGATGCTGAACCAATGGGAAACGAGGATGGATTCATTGAGAATGTCTGAACCAATGGGAAACGAGGATGGACTCATTGACAGTGTTGGCAATAGCTGTGTTGCGGCCTCGACTCTTCCAAAGGTAAGTACGAAATTTTTTTTGTTAAAAACTGTAATGTCAGTTTTAGTTATACTATACATATCACAACTATAGATATATTTCGAATGGTCGTTTAATTTGACATAACTCTTTCCCATTTTCACAATTTTACTTCCCAAAAAATAATGAATATTTTTCATAATCATATTTTTTTATTTTATACGATGATGCTGAACAACAGTAAATTGAATATATACTTCAATAAATGAAAATTAAAACAAATACAGCATGTGTCAAAGTTTAAATTAGGGTGTGTCTTAAGTTACATGATCTTACCATGGTAACTGTCGTTGACTGTGTGGTGTGACCAACATTTGCAACCTGAGAATAATCATTATAGAATAACTTATCGAAGAATTCAAATATAGAAAAATGTTGAACGAGTGACTAAACTACACAATAATTCACAAATGCGCGTAGAGCATGAATTATTGAACAGTGTTGGTCGGTCACAAGTTAAATCTTTTTCAATATTTGAATTCTTTGATAAATTATTATCTTTATGACATTGGCAAATAGCGTTTTCAGGAAATTAAAGTAAACCTGTAAGGAACTATATCTTTTTGTACGCATTCATATTTTGTTTTGATGCCACGTTATTGAAAACGTCTTGATCAGGCGTCTTGTTGTATAATGTGAAATAACTACGTTTATTTCACATGTGAAATTATCGGTTTTTATTTACCGGGAAATCAATGTAATTCATTACAACCAATATAATAATATCCTAAACAATTTACGACAACTTTCAGAATAAAGGCAGTCTGTTCATTAAACGCTCCTTACAAACTCTGTCCCCGTGCGAAGAAACTTAATTTATACCAACAAATCTAAAATACATTGTAATAAAGGTTGTATTAAGATTCAACATTTGTTTATTCAAAGTGAAGTAAAATAAAACTAAGAATAAACTTAATAAATGCATGTTCTTGTAATCAGATTTGCTTCCATCTGTTTATGGCATATATTTTTATTAATTGAACATCTCTCCACCAGACCAAATGTCGTTGAAGTTACTACTATAGGTCATTAAGGTACTGCCTTCGAAAATGAGCAAAAGCCATACCGTATCATAAACTCGAAAAGGTCCGAAAGGAAAAGTGTAGAACAATTGAAACAAAAAAATAATGGCCTGTTTGATGTACAGCACAATTATCTAAAACAATATTCAAAATGATTGAAAATACACGAAGTTAACTGCCTTGTATTGATTAAAAAATCAAACAGAATGAACATAATTCTAATCAAGCAGCTTTTATATAGGCTACCATTGTTATTTTCTTGTATACAATGACACGTCAAGTCGTATCCTCACGAAGATAAGCTAAAAAAATTGATAGTGATTCAGACAATTTATCAAGTGTAATAGTCACATTAAAAAAGAAAAAAACAGGAATATATAATGCTCAGTCATTCTTAGATTAATCAAATTAAATAATACTTCTTAACAATTGGCTGTACGTTTTAATTTTTTTCTATTATTCGAGTCTGTATACTGTCCTCTAGATGTCTTTCGATTATCTTTGTATTAATATTCACAATGTAATAAGTGATAGTATCTTTCAATAGGTCAAATTAAAAGTTTAAACGGAAATTGGGATTATTAGCGTTCTTTCAATAACAATAATAGAATGGTGATACTTGTAATATGCCATGTACTATACTTCACGTTAAAATGCCATATTTTGATTGGCTAATACGAGGGTGTTAATTTACCCTATCACATGGCTGAGCGGTGGTCACTTTTTTTTATGTCACCCTCTCGTCATATACAAATTAGTATTCTCACAATAGAATCCATCCAAGTAACCATTTATAAAAATAAACCTTTATGGGTCAATGTACGTTTATGCATTATTTGAACGAACCCTTTGGAGAACTATCAAAATTGATTGGTTTTCGTTTGTTTGACATCAACCCTAGACATCCGCATAATGTTTAAGAATGTAAACATATATTGCACGCGATAACCACATCAATAATACCATCGTATATTAAGGCCATATCTGATAGCTATACAATCGTCCGTTATAGATGAACGGCCGCCATTCTTTTCGTTATGAAGAACATCAACCTTATCCATACATATGAAACGGATGTCAAGGAATGTGTAAAACATAAAACAAAGACCAAAAAAAAGTGAACATTAAAGTCAATTATCATACAGAATATCCCATGACAACATATAAAACATAGATATCTCAAAACCTAAGGTTCTAAGATTACAAGATAGCGGCCACGTTACCCAAAATAGAAAGTACCTTACTTTCGCTCACACCAACTTCCGCTTCCTGTACATAGGGGAATCCCCAACTAATAGTAACAAAAGAATCGAAACAGAAAACCTCTCCCACCAATCACCAATCACGAATGTAGGTTTTTGCAATCTATTTCGACTAATAAGAAGAATAGGACCAGCCCCAATGCATAAATTGCAACCAATCACGTATATAATTGTTTATAAATATATAATAAGAAATTTAAAAAAAAAATTCACTTCAACACAAACTGTCTACATGGACGCACGTGATCAGAGGAAGCTGACCGAGAATTTCGTCAGATTAGTAGCCGAAACTCCTGTCGAAACTGTAGCGGATTACCTAATGCAATCACGTATTCTCAACGACGAACATTTGTATAACGAACAATTTCATAATTTAACAATAGTTATCAAAGGTACCAGGATTATAATTTAGTACGCCAGACGCGCGTTTCGTCTACATAAGACTCATCAGTGACGCTCATATCAAAATATTTATAAAGCCAAACAATTACAAAGTTGAAGAGCATTGAGGATCCAAAATTCCAAAAAGTTGTGCCAAATACGGCTAAGGAAATCTATGCCTGGAATAAGAAAATCCTTAGTTTTTCGAAAAATTTAAACTTTTGTTAACAGGAAATTTATAAAAAAAAAAATGACCACATTATTGATATTCATGTCAACACCGAAGTGTTGACTACTGGGCTGGTGATACCCTCGGGGACAAAACATTAACTAATTCCCCTTTAAATCAACATAACATGCAGACATCTGTTTGTAATAATTTTAACAACTGTAATTGATATTATACAGAAGTGTTTTTATCTGATTTAAATTGTGAAGAATGCGTTACATTATGAAGACAACTGCATACTCTTTAGTGAATTATTAGATCATAGGGCTCACTTAAAAAAACAAAATGCGTACTTCTTATCGTTATATTATGAACTGCATACTCTTTAGGGAATTATTAGATCATAGAGCTCACTTAAAAAACCATAATGCTAAATCTAGAATTGATCGATTAATCAAAGCTATATTTTAGGACGCTAACATCTACCAGGTAAATTTCTTTTTTTTTCGACAATTTTATTATACTCACTTGGAAGAAAACGGTTTTGACCCCCCTCAACATGTGTGGATCCGTCGGAGAGTTCAAGCTTATATATTCTTATAATATGTTAAGATTTAAAATATAAATTTGTATAACAAGCTCCCATTTTCTTTTGTTGTTTACGTTTCTTCATTTTCTAATTACTTCATGTATTTTGAAATAGATAGATACATATCTTTACTTTATATCCGAAATAGTCCTTTTCGTCGTCCTGCAAGTGTTATACAATATAATAATTTGATACCAAAATGAACTATGTTTCTATTTAGTTTACAGCTTGTCTTGAACAATCAAATCCTCATCCTTAATATTTTCCACTGGACATAAAAAAATAAATATACACCAATCACTGAAACGCATACATTAAGGTTGTATTTCCTAGATCGGACATTTACTAGAAAGAAGTTATTTCAGAAAATACTGAACTCCGAGGAAAATTCAAAAAGGAAAGTCCCTAATCAAATGGCAAAATCTAAAGCTCAAAAATATCAAACGAATGTATAACAACTGTCATATTCCTAACTTGGTACAGGCATTTTCTTATGTAGAAAATTGTGAATTGAACCTGGTTTTATAACTAGCTAAACCTCTCACTTGTATGACAGTCGCATCAAATTCCATTATATCAATAACGATGCGTGAACTACACCATTCATTATATAAATACTTTTATGCTTCTGACAATACGTTGTCCTTGCGCGTACATCCCTTGTTTTGCGTATCGTTCACTGGTGTGTTATCCAAATGTTTTATCATTAGTATTATGTCTCCTAAAACGGGTGTTTTGACTCCTTAGTTATTTAAGGTTTTTAAATTAATTTGATTAGTCCATCTTTTCGTTTTAGTGTTTATGATGACATCTAGAAAAAGGCATTGAACGCACGTCATTTATAGATTATTATTTTTTATTTTCATTTGTTTGAACAAGAATGTGTTTGCAAACCTTTTTTGGAATTCGATATTTATTTTATCATTTTTAGTTCAATATTTATTATGATAATTACAGTGACGATTTTGTTTTACACTTAAATGACTTGTGTAGTACATGTATGTACAATTGATGGAAGAGCAGTTCATCATTGCCTCGTTTTGAATAACTGTTTGCTTCCTGCTCTTCTATTCAATTTGAGGTATTACGTTTAAAAGGCGATGAAATTAGTTTCAACTAGCGTGATGTAGATGTTATAGCTAAAGAAGGTAAGTAAGATTTTTTTTCTATATGTTGCTAGGAAAGATATACTATTATATGTTTTCTTCTATTATGTAGCCTTTGAAAAGCAACTGTGCTTCAAAGCAAAGATGTACATAGTCTTGCATTCTTATAACGTTGGTTTTTAATATCCGGCATAGATTCATCTTGTACACTTAACTTCGTGATAGCATTTGGCAGAAAGTGTCAAAATACTAGTTAGCTATGTATGTTATATTTGATAAACAGTGAACATATTTTGTAAAATGTAGATGAGTCATTTTAATTTATTTTAAAAGTTTTAATGGGATTTCCATTTTATCATGGACCTTGTATATTTGTTAGAATATTTATCAACTAACTGATCAATTAAAATGAGACTAAAATATTGTTGTAAGGTAACATTTTAGGATAAAACAAGGCAAGCTGGCTGTGAATCATTTTTGCAAAATGAGATGCTAAATTCTAAACCTAGACCATCGAACCTATGATACAACTTGCTAACCAAGAGTCAGAATAATTTGCTCTGTGATTAAGGAAAAATGTCTTTAATATTTTAGTGCTTAGATAAATGGCGAAAAGTACATTGATGTAAAGGTTTTTAAGTTTAGAGCTATATTACATCATTTGATACAAAAAGTTCCTAATAATCACTTATTAGACTAGTCCAAGATTACTCTGACGTTCAGCGACTATTTTGCCAGACCATTATTATCATATGTGTCTCAATGACACCAGGCAACATACAATGTTATCAAACGATTGATTAGCATGTCTGTCTCAATGACACAAGGCAACATGCAATATAATCAAACGATTGCTTATCATGTATGTCCCAATGACACCAGATAATAACCACCCATTGATTATGTTGTTCCTCCCATTGACACCAGACAACATTCAATAAAATACACTGATTGATTATCATGTATGTCTCAATGACACCAGATAATTTCCCCCCGTTGATTATGTTGTCCATCCTATTGGCACCGGACAACATACAATAACATGCACTGTTTGATTATCATATTTGTCTCAATGACGTCACACACCATACAACATAATTCACCGATTATTTATGTTGTCTGTCTCAATGACGTCAGACAACATGCAACATATTTCACCAATGGATTATGATGTCTGTCTCACTGACGTCAGACAACATACAATATAGCATATCAATTGAATATGTTGTCTGTCTCAATGTCAACAAACAACATATAATAACATCCATCAATTGGATATGTTGTCTGTCTCAACGTCAACAAACAACATATAATAAAATCCATCGATTACTTATGTTGTCTGTCTCAATGACATCAGACAACTTGTACTAGACCAATGATTTTTGAAAACAACAGAGGAAGGACAACAAAGGATTTATTCCGTCGAAAAGTCAATTGATATTTTATAGTGTGTCTTTTCTATGTTGTGATTATATATTATTGTTTCAGAAAAGGGAGAAGGTTTGGTACCGTTTAAACGTTTAATCCCGCTGCAAATGTTTGCACCTGTCCTTAGTCAGGAATCTGATGTACTGTAGTTGTGGTCTGTTCATGTAGTTCATACGTGTTTCTCGTTTCTCGTTTTTTATATATATTAGACCATTGGCTTTGCCGTTTGAATGGTTTTACATTAGTAATTTTGGGGCCCTTTATAGCTTGCTGTTGGATGAACTTGTTTGATGAGATGAAATTAATTGATTCAACCCTCTTGTTTGATAAGTTCTCGAAACAAGTTGTGTTTATAGGTGTTGCATTTGGTGATAAACTTTTTATTTTCATATTACCCCATAATATACTAAATATTTACTACACTCATAATAAAATGTATTAAAACGTACAATATATAAGGTTGAAATTAGTTAATGTATAGAATATAACGTGTCTACTTAAAACCTACGGATGATGTCAAGTGTAAATATCTATATTTACAACCTATGTCTTCCTGTTATGATGAGTCAACATTCAACTTATAATGTTATCACGCAGTACTTATGCTGCTTATATTTAAAACCTTGTGTTCAAGGTCGAACTTAATGTAATGTGACAGAATATATGAAAATATACTTATAATTTACCCGAGTAGTCATTTGTACATTGGCCGAGTGTCATCATCTTTATGTCCGAGTTATTGGTCGAGTTTTATAAAACATGAGTAGTCATTCAATAGATTTGCAAATAGTTATCTTATATTGCTCGAGTGGTGTTTTTTTTGTTGTGAAGATTGGTTGAATGTTATCTAATGTATTACCTAAGTAATATTTTTTTTGTATATTTGCCGAGGGTTATCTGATTTTTTTCCAAGAGGGGTTAATTTTTAGAATGACAGAGTATTGTCTATTATATTACCCAAGTGGTAATTATGGAGATTGGGGAGTGTTATATATTACATTACCCATTCGGACAAATGGTTATTTTGTCAGATTTGCCACTGCTCATGTTATATATTACCGAAGTGGTTATTGTGTAGATTAGGCGATTATAATTGGCCGATTGTTATTATTGTACTATATTTGCCAAGTTTGACTTATACATTTACCGAGCAGCCAAATGTTATCTTACATATTGCATGACTGGATTTTTTTTTTGTATTTTGGGTGTAGTCTAATATATAACCTGGTTGTTTTACAAATGGCAACGTGTTACCGTATATATTTATAAGACTTAGATCGACGTCCGGTCTCTAATCGACGTCCGTTCGTTGAATCGATGTCCATATCTGACATCACAATAAAATAACATTGCAAATCGACGGCTAATTGCTCGTCTATTCGACGTCTTTTTTTGTTGTTGTTCTCAATCGACGTGCAATTTTTGGATTCTTTAATTGACGTCCGTTTTATAGAGTTGTCGCAGTGAAATCACAACTAGGTTGAACCTGAAACACAGAAAGTTGTTGAAAAAAAATAATACTTCTCAACAATTTGCTGTACGTTTTAATTGTTTCTATTATTCGAGTCTGTATACTGCCCTCTAGAGGTCTTTCGATTATCTTTGTCTTTGACAAAACGACACCGATAATATAAACAAAGATTAATTCTAATATGACGTTTTTGCCATACTTTGACTTATAATTCACTAGTAGCCAGATTAAAGTAAAAAACGGTAATTTTGGTCTCATCAAGTCTTGATCGACTTAATTTACCGCTAGATAAAAACGTTAAGACTTTTCAGATTTTAAGACACTGTTCATATATGTTGTGTTTAGTCCATTAAGTCATGTCAAGTTAATCAAGATGGAAGGCTCTAGCGTTAAATTAAGTCTGTTAAGACTGTTTTGGACAAATTTAGACCAATCATAAAAATCGTTATCCTCTTTAGGCCGCATCAGGGAGCCGTGTATCCGTTTGAACTAAGCTTCTGAAACTGCTCTTAGGCCGTGAACTTCAGAAGTGAGAATGTTAAAACTATGAATAACATACCATCGGAAAGAAATGGTTGTCGATGGGGTTTTACAGAAAAGAGAAGGATCGGCTATAAATATGAATAATAGAGAAAATGGAACAAAAAAAAATAGAGAATAATAAGGTGCTTAAATATAAAGAATTTGATAATAATAGACAAAAAGTATAAATAATAGAAGAAGAAAAAACGGCCTAAACATTAAAGAATACAGAAATGAAGGACCCCCTCCAGATCCTAATATAAATTAAAACAATATTTTAAGTTCAGCATCGAGTATATGTCTATGTACATCTGTTTGTAAATGTGCTTATCCTTTCTTTTATTTGAATAAAAAACTTATTTAATATAAATATGTATTTATTTGTTTGTTCAGATTGCACTATTATAAATAATTCTTCTTTGTCTTCTTCCTCTAAACTGTAAAAGTAACGTATTTATGCGTTAATATTCGGGCTAAAAAGATTTAGTTCGATGGCACGTGTCAATAATCTAAAGGTAATAAAATCAACGATCCATAAAATAACGTACCAATTACAATGACTATTTCACAGTTATATCATACGTTCACCCGTAATGGTATCATACATGTACCTCCGTATGTGTAGTATAAGGTTCTAATTCATTGTTTATAGCTTCTTTCTAACACTATTGACGACATTGTTCAAACTACATGCACAAATCACAAAACCGCAAATTTAGTATAGTTAAGCAGAAGCACCTGAGATCACCCCTAGTTTTTGGGGGGTTCGTGTTGTCTATTCTTTAGTTTTCTATGATGTGTCATGTGTACTGTTTTTTGTTTGTCTTTTTCATTTTTAGCCATGGTGTGTCAGTTTGTTTTAGATTTATGAGTTTGACTGTCCCTTTGGTATCTTTCGTCTCTCTTTTAAAAAGATATATATGATATTGAAAATGCATATTTTTTGTATCAAAAATGTATGGTCGTGTATTTGTAACTCTAAGTGTTTACCTAAAATGTATTGAATATGAAAATGATTAGATTTTTTTCAAATATTTGCCAAAAGAAACATTTTCAGAAAAAATCCACATAATAACGTTTTGTCCTTTAATTCTTTTTTTTTTTGGGGGGGGGTCCTTAAAAATACCGCAAAAGACCCCCTTAGTGCACTAAGAACAAAAAATTGCACTAAGGACCTAATTGAATGATACAATTGACACAAAGGACATTGCTTATATAAGTCAACGTTTTTCCATCTTAATGTCTTTCAATGTCTTATGAAAGCATGTACAAATATAAACTCCTGTGTTGTTAAGAAGGAAATGAAACATCGGAAGTATTTTTTTCCTTTAATTATAATAAATCAAAATTTGCTTCTTTAGAAAAAAGTAATCTTACAATTTCCCTTAAAACAAAATAAAAACTCTGATAAACACTAAATCATTTTTTTAAATTATTCCTTCATCTAGTTGAAAATAAACTACGCTAAACCATTAAGTTTATTCTACAACTATCATTAACTGATCAATTAGTAACGATCAAAGGACAATTGTTTATTGGATAAGGTTGATTGAACATTGATGCTTGGGAATTTGCAATAAGTCTTGGGTCACGTGCCTGCCACATGGCACGCGCTGAGAAAAAAGTAAATCAACTTCAAAATTATGATATATTGATACCCAATTTTATATTTATGAGTTATATACTTAAATCTTCTCATATCCATGTTTGTGGTCTCATAACATCGTTTTAATGTCCTTAGTGCAAAAACTTTGTTCTTAGTGCACCTGTAAAAACAATAAGGATTATGAAAGTTGTTTTTCATTCGTAAGTTGTGTTTCGAGTTTCTGATATTGCTATTTGATAAATCACTTTTCGATTGATGAATTTGCGTTGGAGTCTGGTATTTTCGTTATTTTACTTTCGACATAACATCCGATTTCTTTAACAACGATTTAATTAATAAGAAGGCTTATTGACATTTTTTGAAAATTTTATATGATTCCTAGATTTATCAGAGCATATACACGCATATGCTTATTTCAAACATTTTCAGAGTCTTAAGTAAAACAAACCCTTCTTTTTATAAATTGTTACTTGGATTGAGAGTTGTCTTATTGGCACTCATACCACATCTTCCTATATCTACCTTCTGAATAATTATATAAAAAAAACGTGCTTGCAGTACATTTTAAGTGTTTTTTTTCATATTCCAATTATTTAGTCACATGTCGAGTTAATAAAGCTATGTCGACCTAACTATCCACCATAAAAACTGTTCAATACCAAATATGCCATGATAAAATGAAATGTACTAACTGCATCATATTGTGTCACGTTAAATAACTTACTTGTCTGTACGATACAATTGAATCGAAGACAACTGGCTACATTAAAAAACTTAACTGAGGGAGAATAGTTTATCTGCTGCTGCTAAATAAAGATATGTCAACTCGTCCCTCACATGCATAAAAGTCCAACTCGTCCCTCACATGCATAAAAGTACAACTCGTCCCTCGCATGCATAAAAGTTAAATCTTATTAAGAAAAAGACCCACTCGTCAAACTTATTCCCCAAAAAAAAACCAGTTTAATACCTATATGTAAAGATAGAAAAACACGCAGGACACATAAAATCTGACGGAAGAATTGTCAACTAGCCCCAATAGTTAAAACTTATTACTGATAATAAAAAAACATCCAAAAATTGATTTAGTAATGAAAATTATACATGTATGAAACCCTTGCTTTTTTAAATATATCGAAACGTGTTGTGTTTATAGCATTGCGTGATTACTGTTATTACTTAAGATTAGAATAAAAACGTGTACAAATTCTCAGCCTCCCCCATCCGTAATTTAGTCAATGTATACTACACTCAAAATTGAAAACATTGAATAATACAATGAATAAAGTCGAACCAAGCTGATGTAGAGAAAATTATGTTTCCACTTGTAACCTCCGGATGATGTCAAGTTCAAATCTTTAATAATCACACCCTTCATCTTCCTGTTATGATGAGTCTATATTCAATTTATACTTTTACCACGTAGTACTTATCTTGTTTATACATATTTTCAAGGACGAACTAAATGAACAACACTATCAGACATGTACAGTCTGACTTATCACATATATTTCCCGATTGTGACCTTTTTTTTGGGGGGACTGATCGTGTTTAATTGGTAAACATTACTTGTATTCGTCTGTGATTCAAAATCTGTTTATTTTCCTGATGTGATATTTCAGATTGCTGGTTTCTGGTGCATTCTGTTGAACTCTTTTATATACAATTCAGTTGAATAAAAATTTTTGCTATCATTACATGATCATCATGATCATGATAATTAGAAACAAGAAACAAAAACAATTTTTTCATCATCCCGCCCCACCCCCAAATCATAATTGTGTTTGCAGTGAAATTTAGAAGACACACACCCCACCTATGATATTAGAGGGGCATTATGTTTTCTGGTCTGTGCGCCCATTCGTCCGTTCGTTCGGTCGTCTGTCCCGCTTCAGGTTAAAGTTTTTGTTCGAGGTATTTTTGATGAAATCATCATGATAAGTTGTCTATAGTTGTGGATATATGGTTTTTCATGATGTTACAACCAGGATATGTTATTCATATTTCCATGAAATAATGATCTTTTCATTTCATATAGTCCAAATACAAATTTATGGCCGTCACAAGCACAGTTTATTTGAAATATCTTCAAGATACATGTATAGTCTCTTTGGCGACTATTCTATATAAATATTTATATATAAATACAAGTTAAATTTACAAAACATTTTGACCAACATAATTTACTGATCATCTTTATTTTTAATGTCAGACAATTTTAACTTTGTTTTTGTTATCAAATGAATTTGAATTCCTTTATGTCGTCATGATACGTTGTCTACAGGGGAGGATATGTGACTGTCCATGATGTTATATGAAACAGAGGACTATTTGACATTAGATGATGTTTTACACGTAGATGATGTTTCACACATACTTTTTAACATTAATGCCTCTTACATTTTAAAGATATATCATTATTGGAGTTTTTATTTTTTTATTTAGATTCAAAGTCTTAAGTATTTTTGTTTAATTTCTAGAAGTTTTTTTTTTTACTTATTTAAATTTGTATTTACATAATTTTTTATGATTAATTTTACTTATTTTCTTTCTTAAATATACACGCAGCTACATTTATCATTTTCAGCAGAGCCTATTTGATGAAACAAGATCAAAAGGTACTAACTTTAAGGATATAAATTTTTGACTAAATTTTTCTTGTTGACAATTACCGTAGTTAAAACAAATTTTGACAAAAAAGTCATCCTCAAATGTAAAATATACTATAAGTCACTGTTGGGGAATTTCTTCCTGTAAGGAAAGACTACTGTTTCTGTAACTGAATGCTAGTCATTTTGTCTATGTTTTCGGGAAAGATGGTATTGCGCCCTAAGAACCTATAATTGTGAATGCTGGTCATTCTGTCTATGTTTTGGGGAAAGACCGTATTGCAACCTACGTACCTGTAGTTGTGAATGCTGGTCACTCTGTCTATGATTTGGGGAAAGACCGTATTGCACCCTAAGTACCTATAATTGTGAATGCTGGTCATTCTGTCTATGTTTTGGGGAAAGACCGTATTGCACCCTAAGTACCTATAATTATGAATGCTGGTCATTCTGTCTATGTTTTAGGGACAGACGGTATTGCACCCTAAGTACCTATAACTGTGAATGCTGATCATTCTGTCTATGTTTTGGGGAAAGACAGTATTGCACCCTAAGTACCTATAATTGTGAATGCTAGTCATACTGTCTATGTTTTAGGGACAGACGGTATTGCACCCTAAGTACCTATAATTGTGAATGCTGGTCATTTTGTCTATGATTTGGGGAAAGACGGTATTGCACCCTAAGTACCTATAATTGTGAATGCTAGTCATACTGTCTATGTTTTAGGGACAGACCGTATTGCACCCTAAGTATACTATAATTTTGAATGCTAGTCATTCTGTTTATAATTTAGGGAAAGACCGTACTGCACTCTAAGTATCTATAATTGTGAATGCTGGTCATTCTGTCTATGTTTTGGGGAAAGATCGTATTGCACCCTAAGTACCTATAATTGTGAATGCTGTTTATTCTGTCTAAGTTTTGGGGAAATTGTGAATGCTGGTCATTCTGTCTATGATTTGGGGAAAGATGGTATTGCACCTTAAGAACCTATAATTGTAAATGCTGGTCATTCTGTCTATGTTTTGGGGAAAGACCGTATTGCACCCTAAGTACCTATAATTTTGAATGCTAGTCATTCTGTCAATGTTCTAGGAAAAGACGGTATTGCACCCTAAGTACCTATAATTGTGAATGCTGTTCATTCTGTCTAAGTTTTAGGGAAAGACCGTACTGCACCCTAAGTACCTATATTTGTGAATGCTGGTCATTCTGTCTATGATTTGGTGAAAGACCGTGTTGCACCCTAAGTACCTATAAATGTGAATGCTGGTCATTCTGTCTATGTTTTAGGGAAAGACCGTTTTGTACCCTTAGTACCTATAATTGTGAATGCTATTCATTCTGTTTATCAATTAAGGAAAGACCTTATTGCAACCTAAGTACCTATAATTGTGAATTCTGGTCATTCTGACTATGTTTAAGAGAAAGACGGTATTGCACCCTTAGTACCTATTAATGTGAATGCTGTTCATTCTGTCTAAGTTTTGGGAAAAGACCGTACTGCACCCTAAGTACATATAATTGTGAATGCTGGTCATTCTGTCTATGATTTGGGGAAAGACTGTATTGCATCCTAAGTACCTATAATTGTGAATGCTGGTCATTCTGTCTATGTTTTAGGGAAAGACCGTTTTGCACCCTTAGAACTTATAATTGTAAATGCTAGTCATTCTGTTTATAATTTAGGGAAAGACGGTATTGCACCCTAAGTACCTATAATTGTGACTGCTAGTCATTCTGTCTATGTTTTGGGGAAAGACAGTATTGCACCCTAAGTACCTATAAATGTGAATGCTGGTCATTCTGTCTATGTTTTAGGAAAAGACCGTTTTGTACCCTTAGTACCTATAATTGTGAATGCTATTCATTCTGTTTATCAATTAGGGAAAGACCTTATTGCAACCTAAGTACCTATAATTGTGAATTCTGGTCATTCTGACTATGTTTAAGAGAAAGACGGTATTGCACCCTTAGTACCTATAAATGTGAATGCTGTTCATTCTGTCTAAGTTTTGGGGAAAGACCGTACTGCACCCTAAGTACATATAAATGTGAATGCTGGTCATTCTGTCTATGATTTGGGGAAAGACTGTATTGCATCCTAAGTATCTATAATTGTGAATGCTGGTCATTCTGTCTATGTTTTAGGGAAAGACCGTTTTGCACCCTTAGAACCTATAATTGTAAATGCTAGTCATTCTGTTTATAATTTAGGGAAAGACGGTATTGCACCCTAAGTACCTATAATTGTGAATGCTGGTCATTCTGTCTATGTTTTGGGGAAAGGCCGTATTGCACCCTAAGTATCTATAATTGTGAATGCTGGTCATTTTGTCTATGATTTCGGGAAAGACCGTATTGCACCCTAGGTACCTATAATTGTGAATGCTGGTCATTCTGTCTATGTTTTGGAGAAAGACTGAATTGCACCATAAGTACCTATAATTGTGAATGCTGGTCATTCTGTCTATAGTTTGGAGAAAGACGGTATTGCACCCTAAGTACCTATAACTTCGAATGCTGGTCATTCTGAATATGTTTTGGGGAAATACCGTATTGCACCCTAAGTACCTATAATTGTGAATGGTGGTCATTCTGTCTATGTTTTAGGGAAAGACCGTTTTGCACCCTTAGAACCTATAATTGTAAATGCTAGTCATTCTGTCTATAATTTAGGGAAGGACGGTATTGCACCCTAAGTACCTATAATTGTGAATGCTGGTCATTCTGTCTATGTTTTGGGGAAAGGCCGTATTGCACCCTAAGTATCTATAATTGTGAACGCTGGTCATTTTGTCTATGATTTCGGGAAAGACCGTATTGCACCCTTAGTACCTATAATTGTGAATGCTGGTCATTCTGTCTATGTTATAGGAAAAGATTGTATTGCACCCTAGGTACCTATAATTGTGAATGCTGGTCATTCTGTCTTTTTTTTGGAGAAAGACTGAATTGCACCATAAGTACCTATAATTGTGAATGCTGGTCATTCTGTCTATAGTTTGGAGAAAGACGGTATTGCACCCTAAGTACCTATAACTTCGAATGCTGGTCATTCTGAATATGTTTTGGGGAAATACCGTATTGCACCCTAAGAACCTATAATTGTGAATGGTGGTCATTCTGTCTATATTTTGGGGAAAGACCGTATTGCACCCTAAGTACCTATAATTGAAAATTCTGCTCATACTGTATATGACATATGGAAAGATCGTATTGCACCCTAGATACCTATAATTGTGTATGCTGGTCATTCTGTCTATATTATTGGGAAATACGGTATTGCACCCTAAGTACCTATAATTGTGAATGGTGGTCATTCTGTCTATGTTTTGGGGAAAGACCGTATTGCACCCTAAGTACCTATAATTGAGAATTCTGGTCATACTGTCTATGACATATGGAAAGACCGTATTGCACCCTAGGTACCTATAATTGTGAATGCTGGTCATTATGTCTATATTATTGGGAAAGACCGTATTCCACCCTAGGTACCTATAATTGTGAATGCTGGTCATTCTGTCTATGTTTTTGGGAAAGACCGTATATAACCCTAAGTACCTATAATTTAGAATGCTGGTCATTCTGTCTTTGTTTTGGGGAAAGACCGTACATAACCCTAAGTACCAATAATTTAGAATGCTAGTCATTCTGTCTATGATTTAGGGAAAGACCGTACTGCACCTAAGTACCTATAATTGTGAATGCTGGTCATTCTGACTATGTTTTGGAGAAAGACCGTATATAACCCTAAGTACCTATAATTTGAATGCTGGTCATTCTAAATATGTTTTGGGGATACACTGTATTGCACCCTAAGTACCTATAATTGTGAATTCTGGTCATTCTGACTATGATTTTGGAAAAGACCGTATTGCACCCTAGGTACCTATAATTGTGAATGCTGGTCATTCTGTCTATGTTTTGGGGAAAGACCGTATATAACCCTATGTACCTATAATTGTGAATGCTGGTTATTCTGTCTATGTTTTGGGGAAATACCGTATTGCAACCTAAGTACCTATAATTTTAAATGCTGTTCATTCTGTCTATGTTTTGAGGAAAGACCGTATTGCACCCTAAGTACCCATGATTGTGAATGCTGGTCATTCTGTCTATGATTTGGTGAAAGACCGTATTGCACCCTAAGTACCTATAAATGTGAATGCTGGTTATTCTGTCTATGTTTTAGGGGAAAACCGTTTTGTACCCTTAGTACCTATAATTGTGAATGCTATTCATTCTGTTTATAAATTAGGGAAAGACCGTATTACAACCTAAGTACCTATAATTGTAAATGCTGGTCATTCTGTCTATGATTTGGGGAAAGACGGTATTGCACCCTAAGTACCTATAATTTAGAATGCTGGTCATTCTGTCTATGTTTTGGGGAAAGACCGTACATAACCCTAAGTACCAATAATTTAGAATGCTAGTCATTCTGTCTATGATTTAGGGAAAGACCGTACTGCACCCTTAGTACCTATAATTGTGAATGCTGTTTATTCTGTCCATGTTTTGGGGAAAGACCGTATTTCACCCTAAGTACCTATAATTGTGAATTCTTGTCATTCTGACTATGATTTGGGAAAAGACCGTATTGCACCCTAGGTACCTATAATTGTGAATGCTGGTCATTCTGTCTATGTTTTGGGGAAAGACCGTATATAACCCTATGTACCTTTAATTGTGAATGCTGTTTATTCTGTCTATGTTTTGGGGAAATACCGTATTGCAACCTAAGTACCTATAATTTTAAATGCTGTTCATTCTGTCTATGTTTTGGGGAAAGACCGTATTGCACCCTAAGTACCCATGATTGTGAATTCTGGTCATTCTGTCTATGATTTGGTAAAAGACCGTATTGCACCCTAAGTACCTATAATTGTGAATGCTGGTCATTCTGTCTATGATTTGGGGAAAGACGGTATTGCACCCTAGGTACCTATAATTGTGAATACTGGTCATTCTGTCTATGCTTAAGGGAAAGACCGTATTGCACCCTAAGTACCTATAATTGTGAATGCTGGTCATTCTGTCTATGATTTGGTGAAAGACGGTATTGCACCCTAAGTACCTATAATTGTGAATGCTGTTCATTCTGTCTAAGTTTTAGGGAAAGACCGTACTGCACCCTAAGTACCTATATTTGTGAATGCTGGTCATTCTGTCTATGATTTGGTGAAAGACCGTATTGCACCCTAAGTACCTATAATTGTGAATGCTATTCATTCTGTTTATAAATTAGGGAAAGACCGTATTGCACCCTAAGTGCCTATAATTGTGAATGCTGGTCATTCTGTCTATGTTTAAGGGAAAGACGGTTTTGCACCCTAAGTACATATAAATGTGAATGCTGTTCATTCTGTCTAAGTTTTGGGAAAAGACCGTACTGAACCCTAAGTACATATAATTGTAAATGCTGGTCTTTCTGTCTATGATTTGGGGAAAGACTATATTGCACCCTTAGTACCTATAATTGTGAATGCTGGTCATTCTGTCTATGTTTTAGGGAAAGACCGTTTTGCACCCTTAGTACCTATAATTGTGAATGCTAGTCATTTTGTTTATAATTTAAGGAAAGACGGTATTGCACCCTAAGTACCTATAATTGTGAATCCTGGTCATTCTGTCTATGTTTTGGGGAAAGACCGTATTGCACCCTAAGTACCTATTATTGTGAATGATGGTCATTCTGTCTATGATTTTGGGTTGACCGTATTGCACCCTATGTACCTATAATTGTGAATGCTGGTCATTCTGTTTATGATTTGGGAAAAAACGGTATTGCACCCTAAGTACCTAGAATTGTGAATGCTGGTCATTCTGTCTATGTTATAGGGAAAGACCGTATTGCACCCTAGGTACCTATAATTGTGAATGCTGGTCATTCTGTCTATGTTTTTTGAAAAGACCGTATTGCACCCTAAGTACCTATAATTGTGAATGCTGGTCATTCTGTCTATGTTATAGGGAAGACCGTATTGCACCCTAAGTACCTATAATTGTGAATGATGGTCATTCTGTCTATGATTTTGGGATATACCGTATTGTACCCTTAGTACCTATAATTGTGAATGCTGGTCATTCTGTCTGTGATTTGGGAAAAGTCCGTATTGCACCCTAAGTACATATAATTGTGAATGCTGGTCATTCTGTCTATGATTTGGGGAAAGACGGTTTTGCTCCCTTAGTACATATAAAAGTGAATGCTGATCATTCTGTCTATGATTTGAAGAAAGACCGTATTGCACTCTAAGTACATATAACTGTGAATACTATTTATTCTGTCTATGTTTTGGGGAAAGAACATATTGCACCCTAAGTACCTATAATTGTGAATACTATTAATTCTGTCTATGATTTTGGGAAAAACCGTATTGCACCCTATGTACCTATAATTGTGAATGATGGTCATTCTGTCTATGTTTTATGGAAAGACGGTATTGCACCCTAAGAACCTATAATTGTGAATGCAGGTCATTTTGTCTATGTTTTGGGGAAAGAACGTATTTCACCCTAAGTACCTATAATTGTGAATCCTGGTCATTCTGTCTTTGTTTTGGGGAAAGACCGTATTGCACCCTAAGTACCTATTATTGTGAATGATGGTCATTCTGTCTATTATTTTGGGAAAGACCGTATTGCACCCTATATACCTATAATTGTGAATGCTGGTTATTCTGTCTATGATTTGGGGACAGACGGTATTGCACCCTAAGTACCTAGAATTGTGAATGCTGGTCATTCTGTCTATGTTTTGGGGAAAGACCGTATTGCACCCTAAGTACCTATAATTGTGAATGCTGGTCATTCTGTCTATGTTATAGGGAAAGACCGTATTGTACCCTAGGTACTTATAATTGTGAATGCTGGTCATTCTGTCTATGTTTTTTGAAAAGACCGTATTGCACCCTAAGTACCTATAATTGTAAATGCTGGTCATTCTGTCTATGTTTTGGTGACAGACCGTATTGCACCCTAAGTACCTATAATTGTGAATGCTATTCATTCTGTTTATAAATTAGGGAAAGACTGTATTGCACCCTACGTGCCTATAATTGTGAATGCTGGTCATTCTGTCTATGTTTAAGGGAAAGACGGTATTGCACCCTAAGTACATATAAATGTGAATGCTGTTCATTCTGTCTAAGTTTTGGGAAAAGACCGTACTGCACCCTAAGTACATATAATTGTGAAAGCTGGTTATTCTGTCTATGATTTGGGGAAAGACTATATTGCACCCCAAGTACCTATAATTGTGAATGCTGGTCATTCTGTTTATGATTTGGGGAAAGACGGTATTGCACCCTAAGTACCTAGAATTGTGAATGCTGGTCATTCTGTCTATGTTATATGGAAAGACCGTATTGCACCCTAGGTACCTATAATTGTGAATGCTGGTCATTCTGTCTATGATTTGGGGAAAGACCGTATTGCACCCCAAGTACCTATAATTGTGAATCCTGGTCATTCTGTCTATGTTTTGGGGGAAAGACCGTATTGCACCCTAAGTACCTATTATTGTGAATGATGGTCATTCTGTCTAAGAATTTGGGTTGACCGTATTGCACCCTATGTACCTATAATTGTGAATGCTGGTCATTCTGTTTATGATTTGGGGAAAGACGGTATTGCACCCTAAGTACCTAGAATTGTGAATGCTAGTCATTCTGTCTATGTTATAGGGAAAGACCGTATTGTAGCCTAAGTACCTATAATTGTGAATGCTGGTCATTCTGTCTATATTTTTTGAAAAGACCGTATTGCACCCTAAGTACCTATAATTGTGAATGCTGGTCATTCTGTCTATGTTTTGGGGAAGACCGTATTGCACCCTAAGTACCTATAATTGTGAAGAAGGTTATTCTGTCTATGATTTTGGGATATACCGTATTGCACTCTTGGTACCTGTAATTGTGAATGCTGGTCATTCTGTCTGTGATTTGAAGAAAGTCCGTATTGCAACCTAAGTACCTATAATTGTGAATGCTGTTCATTCTGTCTATGATTTGCGGAAAGACGGTTTTGCTCCCTTAGTACATATAAAAGTGAATGCTGATCATTCTGTCTATGATTTAAAGAAAGACCGTATTGCACCCTAAGTACATATAATTGTGAATACTATTTATTCTTTCTATGATTTTGGGAAAAACCGTATTGCACCCTATATACCTATACTTGTGAATGCTGGTCATTCTGTCTATGTTTTATGGAAAGACGGTATTGCACCCTAAGAACCTATAATTGTGAATGCGGGTCATTTTGTCTATGTTTTGGGGAAAGAACGTATTTCACCCTAAGTACCTATAATTGTGAATCCTGGTCATTCTGTCTATGTTTTGGCGAAAGACCGTATTGCACCCTAAGTACGTATTATTGTGAATGATGGTCATTCTGTCTATGATTTTGGGTTGACCGTATTGCACCCTATATACCTATAATTGTGAATGCTGGTCATTCTGTCTATGATTTGGGGTCAGACGGTATTGCACCCTAAGTACCTAGAATTGTGAATGCTGGTCATTCTGTCTATGTTTTGGGGAAAGACCGTATTGCACCCTAAGTACCTATAATTGTGAATACTATTCATTCTGTCTATGATTTTGGGAAAAACCGTATTGCACCCTATGTACCTATAATTGTGAATGCTGGTCATTCTGTCTATGTTTTATGGAAAGACGGTATTGCACCCTAAGAACCTATAATTGTGAATGGCGGTCATTTTGTCTATGTTTTGGGGAAAGAACGTATTTCACCCTAAGTACCTATAATTGTGAATCCTGGTCATTCTGTCTATGTTTTGGGGAAAGACCGTATTCCACCCTAAGTACCTATTATTGTGAATGATGGTCATTCTGTTTATGATTTTGGGTTAAGTCGGTATTGCACCCTAAATATCTCTAATTGTGAATGTTGGTAATTCTGTCTATGATTTAGGGAAAGACTGTATTGCACCCTAAGTACCTATAATTGTGAATGTTGGTCTTTCTGTTTATCATTTGCGGAAAGACGGTATTGCACCCTAAGTACCTAGAATTGTGAATGCTGGTCATTCTGTCTATGTTTTGGGGAAAGACCGTATTGCACCCTAAGTACCTATAATTGTGAATACTATTCATTCTGTCTATGATTTTGGGAAAGACTGTATTGCACCCTAAGTACCTATAATTGTAAATGTTGGTCATTCTGTTTATCATTTGCGGAAAGACGGTAATGTACCCTAAGTACCTACAATTGTGAATGCTGGTCATTCTGTCTATGACTTGGGGAAAGTCGGTATTGCACCCTAAGTACCTCTAATTGTGAATGCTGGTCATTCTGTCTATAATTTGGGGAAAAACGATATTGCACCCTAAGTACCTATAATTATGAGTGCTGGTCATTCTGTCTATGATTTGGGGAAAGACTGTATTGCACCCTAAGTACCTATAATTGTGAATGCTGGTCATTCTGTCTATGATTTGGGGAAAGACCGTATTGCACCCTAAGTACTTATAATTGTGAATGCTGGTCATTCTGTCTATGTTTTGGGGAAAGAACGTATTGCACCCTAAGTACTTATTATTGTGAATGCTGGTCATTCTATCTATGTTTTGGGGAAAGACCGTATTGCACCCTAAGTACCTATAATTGTGAATGCTGATCATTCTGTCTATGATTTGGGGTAAGACGGTATTGCACCCTTAGTACTTATAATTGTGAATGCTGGTCATTCTGTCTATGTTTTGGAGTAAAGATCGTATTGCACCCTAAGTACCTATATTTGTGAATGCTGGTCATTCTGTCTATGTTTTGGGGAAAGACCGTATTGCACCCTAAGTACTTATAATTGTGAATGCTGGTCATTCTGTCTATGATTTGGGGAAAGACCGTATTGCACCCTAAGTACTTATAGTTGTGAATGCTGGTCATTCTGTCTTTGTTTCGGGGAAAGACCGTATTGCACCCTAAGTACCTATAATTGTGAATGCTGATCATTCTGTCTATGATTTGGGGAAAGACGGTATTGCACCCTTAGTACTTATAATTGTGAATGCTGGTCATTCTGTCTATGATTTGGGGAAAGACCGTATTGCACCCTAAGTACTTATAATTGTGAATGCTGGTCATTCTGTCTATGTTTTAGGGAAAAGACCGTATTGCACCCTAAGTACCTATAATTGTGAATGCTGGTTATTCTGTCTATGTTTTGGGGAAAGACGGTATTGCATCCTTAGTACCTACTATTGTGAATACTGGTCATTCTGTCTATGTTTTAGGGAAACCGTATTGCACCCTAAGTACCTATATTTGTGAACACTAGTCATACTGTCTATGTTTTGGGGAAAAACCGTATTGCACCCTAAGTACCTTTAATTGTGAATGCTGGTCATTCTGTCGTTAGTTTGGGGAAAAACGATATTGCACCCTTAGTACTTATAATTGTGAATGCTGGTCATTCTGTCTATGTTTTGGGGAAAGACCGTATTGCACCCTAAGTACCTATAATTGTGAATGCTGATCATTCTGTCTATGATTTGGGGAAAGACGGTATTGCACCCTTAGTACTTATAATTGTGAATGCTGGTCATTCTGTCTATGATTTTGGGAAAGACCGTATTGCACCCTAAGTACTTATAATTGTGAATGCTGGTCATTCTGTCTATGATTTGGGGAAAGACCGTATTGCACCCTAAGTACTTATAGTTGTGAATGCAGGTCATTCTGTCTATGTTTCGGGGAAAGACCGTATTGCACCCTAAGTACCTAGAATTGTGAATGCTGGTCATTCTGTCTATGTTTTGGGGAAAGACGGTATTGCACCCTAAGTACTTATAATTGTGAATGCTGGTCATTCTGTCTATGTTTTGGGGAAAGACGGTATTGCACCCTAAGTACCTATAATTGTGAATGCTGGTCATTCTGTCTATGTTTTGGGGAAAGACGGTATTGCACCCTAAGTACCTAAAATTATGAGTGCTGGTCATTCTGTCTATGATTTGTGGAAAGACCGTATTGCACCTTAAGTACCTATAACTGTGAATGCTGGTCATTCTGTCTATGTTTTGGGGAAAGACGGTATTGCACCCTAAGTACCTATAATTATGAGTGCTGGTCATTCTGTCTATGATTTGTGGAAAGACCGTATTGCACCTTAAGTTCCTACAATTGTGAATGCTGGTCATTCTGTCTATGATTTGGGGAAAGACGGTATTGCACCCTAAGTACCTATAATTGTGAATGCTGGTCATTCTGTCTATGTTTTGGGGAAAGATCGTATTGCACCCTAAGTATCTATAATTGTGAATGCTGGTCATTCTGTCTATGTTTTGGGGAAAGATCGTATTGCACCCTAAGTACCCTATATTTGTGATAACTAGTCATACTGTCTATGTTTTGGGGAAAGACGGTATTGCACCCTAAGTACCCTATAATTGTGAATGCTTATCATTCTGTCTATGTTTTGGGGAAAGATCGTATTGCACCCTAAGTACCCTATATTTGTGAACACTAGTCATACTGTCTATGTTTTGGAGAAAGACGGTAATGCACCTTAAGTACCTATAATTGTGAATGCTGGTCATTCTGTCTATGTTTTGGGGAAAGATTGTATTGCACCCTAAGTAACTATAATTGTGAATGCTGGTCATTCTGTCTATGTTTTGGGGAAAGTCGGTATTGCACCCTAAGTACCTATAATTGTGAATGCTGGTCATTCTGTCTATGATTTGGGGAAACACCGTATTGCACCCTAAGTACCCATAATTGTGAATGTTGGTCATTCTGTTTATCATTTGCGGAAAGACGGTAATGCACCCTAAGTACCTATAATTGTGAATGCTGGTCATTCTGTCTATGATTTTTGGAAAGTCGGTATTGCACCCTAAGTACCTCTAATTGTGAATGCTGGTCATTCTGTCTATAATTTGGGGAAAAACGATATTGCACCCTAAGTACCTATAATTGTGAATGCTAGTCATTCTGTCTATAATTTGGGGAAAGACGGTATTGCACCCTAAGTACCTATAATTGTGAATGCTGGTAATTCTGTCTATGATTTTTGGAAAGTCGGTATTGCACCCTAAGTACCTCTAATTGTGAATGCTGGTCATTCTGTCTATAATTTGGGGAAAAACGATATTGCACCCTAAGTACCTATAATTGTGAATGCTGGTCATTCTGTCTATAATTTGAGGAAAGACGGTATTGCACCCTAAGTATCTATAATTGTGAATGCTGGTCATTCTGTCTATGATTTGGGGAAAGACGGTATTGCACCCTAAGTACTTATAATTGTGAATGCTGGTCATTCTGTCTATGTTTTGGGGAAAGTCCGTATTGCACCCTAAGTACTTATAATTGTGAATGCTGGTCATTCTGTCTATGTTTTGAGGAAAGACCGTATTGCACCCTAAGTACCTATAATTGTGAATGCTGGTCATTCTGTCTATGATTTGGGGAAAGACGGTATTGGACCCTAAGTACTTATAATTGTGAATGCTGGTCATTCTGTCTATGATTTGGGGAAAGACCGTATTGCACCCTAAGTACTTATAATTGTGAATGCTGGTCATTCTGTTTATGTTTTGGGGAAAGACCGTATTGCACCCTAAGTACCTATAATTGTGAATGCTGGTCATTCTGTCTATGTTTTGGGGAAAGACGGTATTGCATCCTTAGTACCTATTATTGTGAATACTGGACATTCTGTCTATGTTTTAGGGAAAGACCGTATAGCACCCTAAGTACCTATACTTGTGAATGCTGGTCATTCTGTCTATATTTTAGGGAAAGACCGTGTTGCACCCTAAGAACCCTATAATTGTGAATGCTTGTCATTCTGTCTATGTTTTGGGGAAAGTCGGTATTGCACCCTAAGTACCTCTAATTGTGAATGTTGGTCATTCTGTCTATGATTTAGAGAAAGACTGTATTGCAACCTAAGTACCTATAATTGTGAATGTTGGTCATTCTGTTTAACATTTGCGGAAAGACGGTAATGCACCCTAAGTACCTATAATTGTGAATGCTGGTCATTCTGTCTATGATTTGGGGAAAGTCGGTATTGCACCCTAAGTACTTCTAATTGTGAATGCTGGTCATTCTGTCTATAATTTGGGGAAAAACGATACTGCACCCTAAGTACCTATAATTATGAGTGCTGGTCATTCTGTCTATGATTTGGGGAAAGACCGTATTGCACCTTAAGTACCTATAATTGTGAATGCTGGTCATTCTGTCTATGATTTGGGGAAAGACGGTATTGCACCCTAAGTACTTATAATTGTGAATGCTGGTCATTCTGTCTATGTTTTGGGGAAAGACCGTATTGCACCCTAAGTACTTATAATTGTGAATGCTGGTCATTCTGTCTATGTTTTTGGGAAAGACCGTATTGCACCCTAAGTACCTATAATTGTGAATGCTGATCATTCTGTCTATGATTTCGGGAAAGACGGTATTGCACCCTAAATACTTATAATTGTGAATGCTGGTCATTCTGTCTATGATTTGGGGAAAGACCGTATTGCACCCTAAGTACTTATAATTGTGAATGCTCGTCATTCTGTCTATGTTTTGGGGAAAGACCGTATTGCACCCTAAGTACCTATAATTGTGAATGCTGGTCATTCTGTCTATGTTTTGGGGAAAGACGGTATTGCACCCTAAGTACTTATAATTGTGAATGCTGGTCATTCTGTCTATGTTTTGGGGAAAGATCGTATTGCACCCTAAGTACCCTATAATTGTGAATGCTTGTCATTCTGTCTATGTTTTGGGGAAAGTCGGTATTGCACCCTAAGTACATCTAATTGTGAATGTTGGTCATTCTGTCTATGATTTAGGGAAAGACTGTATTGCACCCTAAGTACCTATAATTGTGAATGTTGGTCATTCTGTTTATCATTTGCGGAAAGACGGTAATGCACCCTAAGTACCTATAATAGGAATGCTGGTCATTCTGTCTATGTTTTGGGGAAAGACCGTATTGCACCCTAAGTACCTATAATTGTGAATGCTGGTCATTCTGTCTATGATTTGGGGAAAGACGGTATTGCACCCTAAGTACTTATAATTGTGAATGCTGGTCATTCTGTCTATGATTTGGGGAAAGACCGTATTGCACCCTAAGTACTTATAATTGTGAATGCTGGTCATTTTGTCTATGATTTGGGGAAAGACCGTATTGCACCCTAAGTACTTATAATTGTGAATGCTGGTCATTCTGTCTATGTTTTGGGGAAAGACCGTATTGCACCCTAAGTACCTATAATTGTGAATGCTGGTTATTCTGTCTATGTTTTGGGGAAAGACGGTATTGCATCCTTAGTACATACTATTGTGAATACTGGTCATTCTGTCTATGTTTTAGGGAAACCGTATTGCACCCTAAGTACCTATATTTGTGAACACTAGTCATACTGTCTATGTTTTGGGGAAAGACCGTATTGCACCCTAAGTACCTATAATTGTGAATGCTGGTCATTCTGTCTATGATTTGGGGAAAGACGGTATTGCACCCTAAGTACTTATAATTGTGAATGCTGGTCATTCTGTCTATGATTTGTGGAAAGACCGTATTGCACCCTAAGTACCTATAATTGTGAATGCTGGTCATTCTGTCTATGTTTTGGGGAAAGACGGTATTGCATCCTTAGTACCTACTATTGTGAATACTGGTCATTCTGTCTATGTTTTAGGGAAACCGTATTGCACCCTAAGTACCTATAATTGTGAATGCTGGTCATTCTGTCTATGATATAGGGAAAGACCGTATTGCACACTAAGTACCTATAATTGTGAATAATGGTCACTCTGTCTATGATTTGGGGAAAGACCGTATTGCACCCTAAGTACCTATAATGTGAATGCTGGTCATTCTGTCTATGTTTTAGGGAAAGACTGTATTACACCCTAACTTCCTATAATGGTGAATGCTGGTCCTTCTGTCTATGTTTTAGGGAAAGACCGTATTGCACCCTAAGTTCCTATAATTGTGAATGCTGGTCATTCTGTCTATGATTTGGGGAAAGACCGTATTGAACCATAAGTACCTTTAATTGTGAATGCTGTTCATTCTGTCTATGATATAGGGAAAGACCGTATTGCACCCTAAGTACCTATAATTGTGAATGCTGGTCATTCTGTCTATGTTTTGGGGAAAGACCGTATTACACCATAAGTACCTATAATTGTGAATGCTGGTCATTCTGTCTATGTTTTAGGAAAAACCGTATTGCACCCTAAGTACCTATAATTGTGAATGCTGGTCATTCTGTCTATGTTTTAGGAAAAGACCGTATTGCACCCTAACTTCCTATAATGGTGAATGCTTGTCCTTCTGTCTATGTTTTAGGGAAAGACCGTCTTTCACCCCAGGTACCTATAATTGTGAATGCTGGTTTTTCTGTCTATGATTTGAGGAAAGACCTTATTGCACCTTAAGTATCTTTAATTTAGAATGCTGATCATTCTATCTATGTTTTGGGGAAAGACCGTAATGAACCCTAAGTACCTATAATTGTGAATGTTGGTCATTCTGTCTATGTTTTAGGGAAAGACCGTATTGCACCCTAAGTACCTATAATTGTGAATGTTGGTCATTCTGTCTATGTTTTAGGGAAAGACCGTATT
Source organism: Mytilus galloprovincialis (assembly GCA_037788925.1). NCBI lineage: Eukaryota > Metazoa > Mollusca > Bivalvia > Mytilida > Mytilidae > Mytilus > Mytilus galloprovincialis. The sequence goes on along the minus strand of CM075338.1, from coordinate 239,687 downwards.
GCACCCTAAGTACCTATAATTATGAATGCTGGTCATTCTGTCTATGTTTTGGGGAAAGGCCGTATTGCAACCTAAGTACCTATAATTGTGAATGCTGGTTATTCTGTCTATGATTTGAGGAAAGACCTTATTGCACCTTAAGTATCTTTAATTTAGAATGCTGATCATTCTGTCTATGTTTTGGGGAAAGACCGTAATGAACCCTAAGTACCTATAATTGTGAATGTTGGTCATTCTGTCTATGTTTTAGGGAAAGACCGTATTGCACCCTAAGAACCTATAATTGTGAATGTTGGTCATTCTGTCTATGTTTTAGGGAAAGACCGTATTGCACCCTAAGTACCTATAATTGTGAATGCTGGTCATTCTGTCTATGATTTGGGGAAAAACCGTATTGCACCCTAAGTTCCTATAATTGTGAATGTTGGTCATTCTGTCTATGTTTTGGGGAAAGACCGTATTACACTATAAGTACCTATAATTGTGAATGCTGGTCATTCTGTCTATGTTTTGGGGAAAGACCGTATTGCACCCTAAGTACCTATAATTGTGAATGCTGGTCATTCTGTCTATGTTTTATGGAAAGACCGTATTGCACCCAAAGTACCTATAATTGTGAATGCTGGTCATTCTGTCTATGTTTTGGGGAAAGACCGTATTGCACCCTAAGTACCTATAATTGTGAATGCTGGTCATTCTGTCTATGATTTGGGGAAAGACCGTATTGCATCCTAAGTAACTATAATTGTGAATGCTAGTCATTCTGTCTTTGTTTTGGGAAAAGACCGTATCACACCCTAAGTACCTATAATTGTGAATCCTGGTCATTCTATCTATGTTTTGTGGAAAGACGGTATTGCACCCTAAGTACCTATCATTGTGAATGCTGGTCATTCTGTCTATGACATAGGGAAAGACCGTATTGCACCCTAAGTACCCAGAATTGTGAATGCTGGTCATTCTGTCTATGATATAGGGAAAGACCGCATTGCAAACTAAGTACCTATAATTGTAAATGCTGGTCCTTCTGTCTCTGATTTGGGGAAAGACCGTATTGCACCCTAAGTACCTATAATTGTGAATGCTTGTCATTCTGTCTCTGTTTTGGGGAAAGACCGTATTACACCCTAAGTACCTATAATTGTGAATGCTGGTCATTCTGTCTATGATTTGGGGAAAGACCGTATTGCACACAAAGTACCTATAATTGTGAATGCTGGTCATTCTGTCTATGTTTTAGGGAAAGACCGTATTGCACCCTAAGTACCTATAATTGTGAATGCTGGTCATTCTGTCTATGATTTGGGGAAAGACCGTATTGCACCCTTAGTACCTATAATTGTGAATGCTGGTCATTCTGTCTATGTTTTACGGAAAGACCGTATTGCACCCTAAGTACCTATAATTGTGAATGCTGGTCATTCTGTCTATGATTTGGGGAAAGACCGTATTGCACCCTTAGTACCTATAATTGTGAATGCTGGTCATTCTGTCTATGTTTTAGGGAAAGACCGTATTGCACCCTAAGTACCTATAATTGTGAATGCTAGTCATTCTGTCTATGATTTGGGGGAAAACCGTATTGCACCCTAAGTACCTATAATGTGAATGCTGGTCATTCTGTCTTTGTTTTGGGGAAAGACCGTATTGCACCCTAAGTACCTATTACTGTGAATGCTGGTCGTTCTGTCTATGTTTTGGGGAAAGACTATATTGCACCCTAAGTACCTATAATTTTGAATGCTGGTCATTCTGTCTATGTTTTGGGGAAAGACCGTATTGCACCCTAAGTACCTATAATTGTGAATGCTGGTCATTCTGTCTATGTTTTAGGGAAAGACCGTATTGCACCCTAAGTACCTATAATTGTGAATGCTGGTCATTCTGTCTATGTTTTGGGAAAAGACCGTATTGCACCCTAAGTACCTATAATTGTGAATGCTAGTCATTCTGTCTATGATTTGGGGAAAGACCGTATTGCATCCTAAGTAACTATAATTGTGAATGCTAGTCATTCTGTCTTTGTTTTGGGAAAAGACCGTATCACACCCTAAGTACCTATAATTGTGAATCCTGGTCATTCTATCTATATTTTTTGGAAAGACGGTATTGCACCCTAAGTACCTATCATTGTGAAGGCTGGTCATTCTGTCTATGTTTTGGGGAAAGACCATAATGCACCCTAAGTACCTATAATTGTAAATGCTGGTCATATTGTTTATTATTTGGGAAAAACCGTTTTACCCTCTAAGAACTTATAATTGTGAATGCTGGTCATTCTGTCTATGTTTTTGGGGAAGACCGTATTGAACCCTATGTACCTATAATTGTGAATGCTGGTCATTCTGTCTATGTTTTACGGAAAGACCGTATTGCACCCTAAGTTTCTATAATTGTGAATGTTGGTCATTCTGTCTATTTTTTGGGGAAAGACCGTATTACACCATAAGTACCTATAATAGTGAATGCTGGTCATTCTGTCTATTTTTTGGGGAAAGACCGTATTACACCATAAGTACCTATAATAGTGAATGCTGGTCATTCTGTCTATGATTTGGGGAAAGACCGTATTACACCATAAGTACCTATAATAGTGAATGCTGGTCATTCTGTCTATGATTTGGGGAAAGACTATATTGCACCCTAAGTACCTATAATTGTGAATGCTGGTCATTCTGTCTATGTTTTACGGAAAGACCGTATTGCACCCTAAGTTTCTATAATTGTGAATGTTGGTCATTCTGTCTATTTTTTGGGGAAAGACCGTATTACACCATAAGTACCTATAATAGTGAATGGTGGTCATTCTGTCTATGATTTGGGGAAAGACAGTATTGCACCCAAAGTACCTATAATTGTGAATGCTGGTCATTCTGTCTATGATATAGGGAAAGACCGCATTGCAAACTAAGTACCTATAATTGTAAATGCTGGTCCTTCTGTCTCTGATTTGGGGAAAGACCGTATTGCACCCTAAGTACCTATAATTGTGAATGCTTGTCATTCTGTCTATGTTTTGGGGAAAGACCGTATTACACCCTAAGTACCTATAATTGTGAATGCTGGTCATTCTGTCTATGTGTGAGGGAAAGACCGTATTGCACCCTAAGTACCTATAATTGTAAATGCTGTTCATTCTGTCTATGTTTTAGGAAAAGACCGTATTGCACCCTAAATTCCTATAATTTTGAATCCTGCTCATTCTGTCTATGTTTTAGGGAAAGACCGTCTTGCACCCTAGGTACCTATACTTGTGAATGCTGGTCATTCTGTCTATGTTTTAGGGAAAGACGGTATTGCACCCTAAATACCTATAATTGTGAATGCTGGTCATTCTGTCTATGTTTTAGGGAAAGCCCGTATTGCACCCTAAGTACCTATAATTGTGAATGCTTGTCATTCTGTCTATGATATAGGGAAAGACCTATTGCACCCTAAGTACCCATAATTGTGAATGCTGGTCATTCTGTCTATGATATAGGGAAAGACCGTATTGCAAACTAAGTACCTATAATTGTGAATGCTGGTCCTTCTGTCTCTGATTTGGGGAAAGACCGTATTGCACCCTAAGTACCTATAATTGTGAATGCTTGTCATTCTGTCTATGTTTTGGGGAAAGACCGTATTACACCCTAAGTACCTATAATTGTGAATGCTGGTCATTCTGTCTATGATTTGGGGAAAGACCGTATTACACCATAAGTACCTATAATTGTGAATAATGGTCATTCTGTCTATGATTTGGGGAAAGACCGTATTGCACCCTAAGTACCTATAATTGTGAATGCTGGTCATTCTGTCTATGTTTTGGGGAAAGACCGTATTACACCATAAGTACCTATAATTGTGAATGCTGGTCATTCTGTCTATGTGTGAGGGAAAGACCGTATTGCACCATAAGTACCTATAATTGTGAATGCTGGTCATTCTGTCTATGTTTTAGGAAAAGTCCGTATTGCACCCTAACTTCCTATAATTGTGAATCCTGCTCATTCTGTCTATGTTTTAGGGAAAGACCGTATTGCACCCTAAGTACCTATAATTGTGAATGCTGGTCATTCTGTCTATGTTTTGGGGAAAGACCGTTTTGCACCCTAAGTACCTATAATTGTGAATGCTGGTCATTCTGTCTATGTTTTAGGGAAAGATCGTATTGCACCCTAAGTACCTATAATTGTGAATGCTGGTCATTCTGTCTATGATTTGGGGAAAGTCCGTATTGCACCCTTAGTACCTATAATTGTGAATGCTGGTCATTCTGTCTATGTTTTAGGGAAAGACCGTATTGCACCCTAAGTACCTATCATTGTGAATGCTGGTCATTCTGTCTATGATTTAGGGAATGACCTTATTGCACCCTAAGTAGCTATAATTGTGAATGCTGGTCATTCTGCCTATGTTTCAGGGAAAGACCGTATTGCACCCTAAGTACCTATAATTGTGAATGCTGGTCATTCTGTCTATGTTTTAGGGAAAGACAGTTAGCACCCTAAGTACCTATAATTGTGAATGCTGGTCATTCTGTCTATGATTTGGGAAAAGACGTTATTGCACCCTAAGTACCTATAAGTGTGAATGCTGATCATTTTGTCTATGTTTTGGAGAAAGACCGTATTGCACCCTTAGTACCTATATATGTGAATGCTGGTCATTCTGTCTATGTTTTAGGGAAATACCGTATTGCACCCTAAGTACCTATATATATGTGAATGCTGGTCATTCTGTCTATGATTAAGGGAAAGACCGTATTGGACCCTAAGTACCTATAATTGTGAATGTTGGTCATTCTGTCTATGAATTAAGGAAAGACCGTATTGCACCCTAAGTACCTATAATTGTGAATGTTGGTCATTCTGTCTATGATTTAGGAAAAGACCGTATTGCAATCTAAGTACCTATAATTGTGAATGCTGGTCATTTTGTCTATGTTTTGGAGAAAGACCGTATTGCACCCTTAGTACTTATAATTGTGAATGTTGGTCATTCTGTCTATGATTTAGGGAAAGACCTATTGCACCCTAAGTAGCTATAATTGTGAATCCTGGGCATTCTGTCTATGATTTATGGAAAAACGGTATTGCACCCTAAGTACCTATAATTGTTCATGCTGGTCTTTCTGTCTGTGTTTTGTAGAAAGACCGTATTGCACCTTAAGTAACTATATTTGCAAATGCTTGTCATTCTGTCTATGTTTTGGGGAAAGACCGTATTACACCCTAAGTACCTATAATTGTGAATGCTGGTCATTCTGTCTATGATTTGGGGAAAGACCGTATTGCACACTAAGTACCTATAATTGTGAATGCTGGTCATTCTGTCTATGTTTTAGGGAAACCGTATTGCACCCTAAGTACCTATATTTGTGAACACTAGTCATACTGTCTATGTTTTGGGGAAAAACCGTATTGCACCCTAAGTACCTTTAATTGTGAATGCTGGTCATTCTGTCGTTAGTTTGGGGAAAAACGATATTGCACCCTTAGTACTTATAATTGTGAATGCTGGTCATTCTGTCTATGTTTTGGGGAAAGACCGTATTGCACCCTAAGTACCTATAATTGTGAATGCTGATCATTCTGTCTATGATTTGGGGAAAGACGGTATTGCACCCTTAGTACTTATAATTGTGAATGCTGGTCATTCTGTCTATGATTTTGGGAAAGACCGTATTGCACCCTAAGTACTTATAATTGTGAATGCTGGTCATTCTGTCTATGATTTGGGGAAAGACCGTATTGCACCCTAAGTACTTATAGTTGTGAATGCAGGTCATTCTGTCTATGTTTCGGGGAAAGACCGTATTGCACCCTAAGTACCTAGAATTGTGAATGCTGGTCATTCTGTCTATGTTTTGGGGAAAGACGGTATTGCACCCTAAGTACTTATAATTGTGAATGCTGGTCATTCTGTCTATGTTTTGGGGAAAGACGGTATTGCACCCTAAGTACCTATAATTGTGAATGCTGGTCATTCTGTCTATGTTTTGGGGAAAGACGGTATTGCACCCTAAGTACCTAAAATTATGAGTGCTGGTCATTCTGTCTATGATTTGTGGAAAGACCGTATTGCACCTTAAGTACCTATAACTGTGAATGCTGGTCATTCTGTCTATGTTTTGGGGAAAGACGGTATTGCACCCTAAGTACCTATAATTATGAGTGCTGGTCATTCTGTCTATGATTTGTGGAAAGACCGTATTGCACCTTAAGTTCCTACAATTGTGAATGCTGGTCATTCTGTCTATGATTTGGGGAAAGACGGTATTGCACCCTAAGTACCTATAATTGTGAATGCTGGTCATTCTGTCTATGTTTTGGGGAAAGATCGTATTGCACCCTAAGTATCTATAATTGTGAATGCTGGTCATTCTGTCTATGTTTTGGGGAAAGATCGTATTGCACCCTAAGTACCCTATATTTGTGATAACTAGTCATACTGTCTATGTTTTGGGGAAAGACGGTATTGCACCCTAAGTACCCTATAATTGTGAATGCTTATCATTCTGTCTATGTTTTGGGGAAAGATCGTATTGCACCCTAAGTACCCTATATTTGTGAACACTAGTCATACTGTCTATGTTTTGGAGAAAGACGGTAATGCACCTTAAGTACCTATAATTGTGAATGCTGGTCATTCTGTCTATGTTTTGGGGAAAGATTGTATTGCACCCTAAGTAACTATAATTGTGAATGCTGGTCATTCTGTCTATGTTTTGGGGAAAGTCGGTATTGCACCCTAAGTACCTATAATTGTGAATGCTGGTCATTCTGTCTATGATTTGGGGAAACACCGTATTGCACCCTAAGTACCCATAATTGTGAATGTTGGTCATTCTGTTTATCATTTGCGGAAAGACGGTAATGCACCCTAAGTACCTATAATTGTGAATGCTGGTCATTCTGTCTATGATTTTTGGAAAGTCGGTATTGCACCCTAAGTACCTCTAATTGTGAATGCTGGTCATTCTGTCTATAATTTGGGGAAAAACGATATTGCACCCTAAGTACCTATAATTGTGAATGCTAGTCATTCTGTCTATAATTTGGGGAAAGACGGTATTGCACCCTAAGTACCTATAATTGTGAATGCTGGTAATTCTGTCTATGATTTTTGGAAAGTCGGTATTGCACCCTAAGTACCTCTAATTGTGAATGCTGGTCATTCTGTCTATAATTTGGGGAAAAACGATATTGCACCCTAAGTACCTATAATTGTGAATGCTGGTCATTCTGTCTATAATTTGAGGAAAGACGGTATTGCACCCTAAGTATCTATAATTGTGAATGCTGGTCATTCTGTCTATGATTTGGGGAAAGACGGTATTGCACCCTAAGTACTTATAATTGTGAATGCTGGTCATTCTGTCTATGTTTTGGGGAAAGTCCGTATTGCACCCTAAGTACTTATAATTGTGAATGCTGGTCATTCTGTCTATGTTTTGAGGAAAGACCGTATTGCACCCTAAGTACCTATAATTGTGAATGCTGGTCATTCTGTCTATGATTTAGGGAAAGACGGTATTGGACCCTAAGTACTTATAATTGTGAATGCTGGTCATTCTGTCTATGATTTGGGGAAAGACCGTATTGCACCCTAAGTACTTATAATTGTGAATGCTGGTCATTCTGTTTATGTTTTGGGGAAAGACCGTATTGCACCCTAAGTACCTATAATTGTGAATGCTGGTCATTCTGTCTATGTTTTGGGGAAAGACGGTATTGCATCCTTAGTACCTATTATTGTGAATACTGGACATTCTGTCTATGTTTTAGGGAAAGACCGTATAGCACCCTAAGTACCTATACTTGTGAATGCTGGTCATTCTGTCTATATTTTAGGGAAAGACCGTGTTGCACCCTAAGAACCCTATAATTGTGAATGCTTGTCATTCTGTCTATGTTTTGGGGAAAGACGGTATTGCACCCTAAGTACCTATAATTGTGAATACTGATCATTCTGTCTATGATTTAGGGAGAGACGGTATTGCACCCTAAGTACCTTTAATTGTGAATGCTGGTCATACTGTCTGTGTTTTGTGGAAAGACCGTATTACACCTTAAGTAGCTATATTTGTGAATGCTGGTCATTCTGTCTATGTTTTAGGGAAAGACGTTATTGCACCCCAAGTACCTATATATGTGAATGCTGGTCATTCTGTCTATGATTTGGGGAAAGACGGTATTGCACCCTAAGTACCTATAATTGTGGATGCTGGTCATTCTGTCTATGATTTGGGGAAAGACCTTATTGCACCCTAAGTACCTATAATTGTGAATGCTGGTCATTCTGTCTATGTTTTAGGGAAAGACCTTATTGCACCCTAAGTACCTATAATTGTGAATGCTGGTCATTCTGCGTATGCTTTGGGGAAAGACGGAATAGCACCCTAAGTACCTATAATTGTGAATGCTGGTCATTCTGTCTATGCTTTAGGGAAAAACCGTATTGCACCCTAAGTACCTATAATTGTGAATGCTGGTCATTCTGTTTATGATTTGGAGAAAGACGTTATTGCACCCTAAGTACCTATATATATATATGAATGCTGGTTATTCTGTCTGTTTTGGCGAAAGACCGTATTGCACCCTAAGTACCTATATATGTGAATGCTGGTCATTCTGTCTATGTTTTAGGGAAATACCGTATTGCACCCTAAGTAGCTATAATTTTGAATACTGGGCATTCTGTCTATGTTTTGAGGAAAGACCGTATTGCACCCTAAGTCCCTATATATGTGAATGCTGGTCATTCTGTCTATGTTCTGGGGAAAGACCGTAATGCAACCTAAGTACCTATAATTGTGAATGCTGGTCATTCTGTCTATGTTTTGGGGGAAGACCGTATTGCACTCTAAGTACCTATATATGTTAATGCTGGTCATTTTGTCTATGATTTGGGGAAAGACCGTATTGCACCCTAAATACCTATAATTGTGAATGCTGTTCATTCTGTTTATGTTTTAGGGAAATACCGTATTGCACCCTAAGTACCTATATATGTGAATGCTGGTCATTATGGCTATGATTTAGGGAAAGACCATATTGCACCCTAAGTACCTATAATTGTGAATGTTGGTCATTCTGTTTATGATTTAGGGAAAGACCGTATTGCAACCTAAGTACCTATAGTTGTGAATTTTGGTCATTCTGTCTATGATTTAGGGAAAGACCGTATTGCACCCTAAGGACCTATAATTGTGAATGTTGGTCATTCTGTCTATGACTTAGGAAAAGACCGTATTGCACCCTAAGTACCTATAATTGTGAATGTTGGTCATTCTGTCTATTATTTAGGGAAAGACCGTATTGCACCCTATAATTGCACCTATAATTGTGAATGCTGGTCATTCTGTCTATGTTTTGGGGAAAGACGGTATTGCACCCTAAGTACCTATAATTGTGAATGTTGGTCATTCTGTCTATGTTTTGGGGGAAAGACGGTATTGCACCCTAAGTACCTATAAGTGTGACAGCTGATATTTCTATCTATGTTTTAAGGAAAGACCGTATTGCACCCTAAGTCCCCTATAATTGTGAATGCTAGTCATTCTGTCTATGTTTGAGGGAAAGACGGTATTGCACCCTAAGTACCTTTAATTGTGAATGCTATTCATTCTGTCTATGTTTTTGGGAAAGACCGTATTGCACTTTAAGTATCTATAATTGTGAATGCTAGTCATTCTGTCTATGTTTTGGGGAAAGACCGTATTGCACCCTAAGTCCCTATATATGTGAATGCTGGTCATTCTGTCTATGTTCTGGGGAAAGACCGTAATGCAACCTAAGTACCTATAATTGTGAATGCTGGTCATTCTGTCTATGATTTAGGGAAGACCGTATTGCACCCTAAGTATCCTATAAGTGTGAATGCTGGTAATTCTGTCTATGTTTTAGGGAAAGACGGTATTGCACCCTCAGTACCATATAAGTGTGAATGCTGGTCATTCTGTCTTTGTTCTGGGGGAGACCGTAATGCAACCTAAGTACCTATAATTGTGAATGCTGGTCATTCTGTCTATGATTTAGGGAAAGACCGTATTGCACCCTAAGTACCTATAATTGTGAATGCTGGTCATTCTGTCTATGATTTAGGGAAAGACCGTATTGCACCCTAAGTACTTATAATTGTGAATGCTGGTCTTTCTGTCTATGATTTGGGGAAAGACGGTATTGCACCCTAAGTACTTATAATTGTGAATGCTGGTCTTTCTGTCTATGATTTGGGGAAAGACGGTATTGCACCCTAAGTACCTATAATTCTGAATGCTGGTCATTCTGTCTATGTTTTAGGGAAAGACCGTATTGCACCCTAAGTACTTATAATTGTGAATGCTGGTCATTCTGTCTATGATGTAGGGAAAGACCGTATTGCACCCTAAGTACTTATAATTGTGAATGCTGGTCTTTCTGTCTATGATTTGGGGAAAGACGGTATTGCACCCTAAGTACCTATAATTGTGAATGCTGGTCATTCTTTCTATGTTTTAGGGAAAGACGTTATTGCACCCCAAGTACCTATATATGTGAATAATGGTCATTCTGTCTATGATTTGGGGAAAGACCGTATAGCACCCTAAGTACCTATAATTGTGAATGCTGGTCATTCAGTTTATGATTTGGAGAAAGACGTTATTGCACCCTAAGTACCTATATATATATGAATGCTGGTCATTCTGTCTATGTTTTGGGGAAAGACGGTATTGCACCCTAAGTACCTATATATGTGAATGCTGGTCATTCTGTCTATGTTTTAGGGAAATACCGTATTGCACCCTAAGTAGCTATAATTGTAAATGCTGGTCATTCTGTCTATGTTTTGGGGAAAGATGGTATTGCACCCTAAATACCTATATATGTGAATGCTGGTCATTCTGTCTATGTGTTAGGGAAATACCGTATTGCACCCTAAGTACTTATAATTGTGAATGCTGGTCTTTCTGTCTATGATTTGGGGAAAGACGGTATTGCACTCTAAGTACCTATAATTGTGAATGCTGGTCATTCTGTCTATGATTTGGGGAAAGACCGTATTGCACCCTAAGTACCTATAATTGTGAATGCTGGTCATTCAGTTTATGATTTGGAGAAAGACGTTATTGCACCCTAAGTACCTATATATATATGAATGCTGGTCATTCTGTCTATGTTTTAGGGAAATACCGTATTGCACCCTAAGTAGCTATAATTGTAAATGCTGGTCATTCTGTCTATGTTTTGGGGAAAGATGGTATTGCACCCTAAATACCTATATATGTGAATGCTGGTCATTCTGTCTATGTGTTAGGGAAATACCGTATTGCACCCTAAGTACCTATAATTGTGAATGTTGGTCATTTTGTCTATGATATAGGGAAAGACCGTATTGCACCCTAAGTACCTATAATTGTGAATGCTGGTCATTCTGTCTATGTTTTGGGGAAAGACGGTATTGCACCCTAAGTACCTATAATTGTGAAAGCTGGTATTTCTATCTATGTTTTAGGGAAAGACCGTATTGCACCCTAAGTACCCTATAATTGTGAATGCTAGTCATTCTGTCTATGTTTTGGGGAAAGACCGTATTGCACTCTAAGTATCTATAATTGTGAATGCTAGTCATTTTGTCTATGTTTTGGGGAAAGACCGTATTGCACTCTAAGTATCTACAATTGTGAATGCTGGTCATTCTGTCTATGATTTTGGGAAAGACCGTATTGCACCCTAAGTATCCTATAAGTGTGAATGCTGGTAATTCTGTCTATGTTTTAGGGAAAGACGGTATTGCACCCTAAGAACCCTATAAGTGTGAATGCTGGTCATTCTGTCTATGTTTTAGGGAAAGAAGGTATTGCACCCTAAGTACCTATAACTGTGAATGCTGGTCATTCTGTCTAGGTTTTGGGGGAAGACCGTATTGCACCTTAAGTACCTATAATTGTGAATGCTAGTCATTCTGTCTATGATTTGGGGAAAGATCATATTGCAACCTAAGTACCTATTATTGTGAATGCTGGTCATTCTGTCTATGCTTTAGGGAAAGACCGTATTGCACCCTAAGTACCTATAATTGTGAATGCTGGTCATTCTGTCTTCGATTTGGGGAAAGACCGTATTGCACCCTAAGTACCTATAATTGTGAATGCTGGTCATTCTGTCTATGATTTGGGGAAAGATGGTATTGCACCCCAAGTACCTATAATTGTGAATGCTGGTCATTCTTTCTATGTCTTGGGAAAAGACCGTATTGCACCCTAAGTACCTATAATTGTGAATGCTAGTCATTCTGTCTGTTCTGGGGAAAGGCCGTATTGCACCCTTAGTACCTATAATTGTGAATGCTGGTCATTCTGTCTATGTTTTGGGGAAAGACCGTATTGCACCCTAAGAACCTATAATTTTGAATGCTATTCATTCTGTCTATGTTCTGGGGAAAGGCCGTATTGCACCCTTAGTACCTATAATTGTGAATGCTGGTCAGTCTGTCTATGTTTTGGGGAAAGACGGTATAGCACCCTAAGTACCTATAATTGTGAATGCTGATAATTCTGTCTATGATTTGGGGAAAGACCGTATTGCACCCTAAGTACCTATAATTGTGAATGCTAGTCATTCTGTCTAAGATTTGGGGAAAGACCGTATTGCAACCTAAGTACCTATAATTGTGAATGCTGGTCATTCTGTCTATGTTTTAGGGAAAGGCGGTATTGCACCCTAAGTACCTATAATTGTGAATGCTAGTCATTCTGTCTGTTCTGGGGAAAGGCCGTATTGCACCCTTAGTACCTATAATTGTGAATGCTGGTCATTCTGTCTATGTTTTGGGGAAAGACCGTATTGCACCCTAAGTACCTATAATTGTGAATGCTAGTCATTCTGTCTGTTCTGGGGAAAGGCCGTATTGCACCCTTAGTACCTATAATTGTGAATGCTGGTCATTCTGTCTATGTTTTGGGGAAAGACCGTATTGCACCCTAAGAACCTATAATTTTGAATGCTATTCATTCTGTCTATGTTCTGGGGAAAGGCCGTATTGCACCCTTAGTACCTATAATTGTGAATGCTGGTCAGTCTGTCTATGTTTTGGGGAAAGACGGTATAGCACCCTAAGTACCTATAATTGTGAATGCTGATAATTCTGTCTATGATTTGGGGAAAGACCGTATTGCACCCTAAGTACCTATAATTGTGAATGCTAGTCATTCTGTCTAAGATTTGGGGAAAGACCGTATTGCAACCTAAGTACCTATAATTATGAATTCTGTTCATTCTGTCTATGATATGGGGTCTCGAAGTTGCAATAATCTGTCTATTTCTATGTTTAGTGGGTTTTAGATGTCATTGAATTCACATATTATATAAATAAACAGACTAACGGCTGCAACTGGCATTTAAAATGATTCATTTCAACAGAATTTTTGGAACTTGTGTGGGTCAAAATTTTGTATGTCACTGATAAATGTTGCTGGACCAGGTTTTGGTATAACCATTTCATTTTGAAATTTGCATATCATATATAATTTTTAAAAATCATTTGTAATGAATTTGTAACAATATAATCATAATATCCAACTCCCAAACCATGTTGTATGCTTCTTTCTCTTTTATCGATCAGTCAGTCAGGATCCCTGGCTGCCATTTTACTCTCAAAATTACCCAATACATACCCATGGGCCAAGCCACAAATCATGTGCAAATATTTTCATGGAGAAATAAAATTAGTATAAGCATATTGGAGATAATTGCCTCTGTCGTGCAAAAGGCGAGATGGCGAGATATTTTCTTGGACAAGTCAAAGGGATAGGGCGTCACGTTGGTTAAAAGTGGGTGTTTAAAAAGGGGGGATTGAGATCTCCGAAAAAAATGTTAAACCTCGCCTCATGTTTGCGCCTGTCCCAAGTCAGGAACCACTGGCCTTTGTAAGTCGTGTTGAAGGACTCCTCTGGGTATGGGAGTTTCTCGCTGCATGGAAGACCCATATTGGTGGCCTTCGAATGTTGTCTGATCTATGGTCGGGTTGTTGTCTCTTTGACAACTTCCCCATTCCCATTCTCAAGTTTATGATTATTGTTAAATCGGGCCCTTTGCAGCAATTCAGTGTTCTTTTTGAACGAGCTTTTTTTTTAAATTGTCTTGTTCCATAGCACTGAGAAACCAGCCCCTGGACCACCTCGTACAGAAATATTAGCTTCTGGCTTGAGCGTCTTGTCTGTTTGTCTTGTAGTTTCAGTTTGATGAGCGTGTTTGAGACGCAACCAACCATGTTCTCTGGATTTGTCTCCTGTTATAAATCTCGCAGGGGTGGTCGCTGTATTCTATCAAGCTTATTGATGTTTGTAGATGTGTACTGGTCCCATACTATTGACCATATCATATCCCATCAGTGACCTGACCATTGAAATATATGCGGTTTTCTTGCATTCCGATAACACGGCCGACACTCGGCTAACCGAGAGATAGGTCGGTTAATCTATATTGAGTATACGGCTATATCGGCGGTTGGTCTGTTAATCGGGTTGGTTATACGTCTGTTAAGAGTAAAACGCACAATTTTAATATTAAAATCTATTTAATATACAGATTGTAGGTACATTATAAGAATCAAATCAAAAAAAGAAAAGTGTCTGACAAAATGATATATATCATAGAACATTTTCCAAATGTAAAAACATTTCATAGTCATCGCAGTTTTCAGTAAAACTAAAAGGCGTCGCGCAAGTATGTAGTATTTATGCTTATACGCATAGCAATTTTTGTAATGAAAGGCGTAAAAAACATTTTAGATATCATTTAAAGGACACAAAATCGTACTTTGGTTCTAAAATATAAATTGTAATTAGTAAATATTTCATAATTGTAATATAACGTGAGTAATACCACGTTTTAGTGAACATTATGGGAATAAAGTCTGTTAATGGGTTGGACAATTGAAATTGTGTCAGTTAAGAGTTATTTAGCCACGACAATAGTTGTGCTACCTTCATATTTTCCCTTTGAAAAAGTTCAGAATGAGATCCGATGATCTTGAGTAAAAAAAAATTACAATACGCTGCAACAGTATCCTTCTAGTAAGAACATTTTTATTTTGACTTCCTTTGCATTTTATTAAGGGGTGTGTCACTTCAATATATGGATATGGATTGCCTGCTGGAATATGCATGAATCTATTATTAACGTTTTCTTCAGCCTTAATTTTTGTGTCTTTTCAAAGTAGCACGTTCTCAAATCCGTCCGAAAGTGTCTTTCTAATACAACACAGGGTACATATAACGTGTTGTCGTTCTCATATGCACATGATATTTGTCACTGGACGTTAAACTCTAAATCGTCAATATCATCCGATTGGTTCTTTTCTTCTATTACTGAATCATCTGTTGTTTACAAATCAGTCTAAAGAAGTAAATGGAAAGGAGCGAATGCAGCTACATTTGGTTATCTTAAGTTTTAATTCATTTTATTCCGTTTAGTTCCTTTCTACATAAGTGCAGAGGAGAACTGCAGTTGTCCGCATGTAAACTTTTAGCATTTATTACCAATATGAGTACATAGCAATCCGTTACTGTTTCAACACCCAGGGGTGTTTCATGTCTTTATTCTCAAACAGTTATTATTTTTTCTATCTTTTTTTATTAATTCATCACTTCCTACTGTTCTTATCTATTATTCTATATATTCTGTGTTTCAATCCAGATTCTCGTGTATACAATGAGGGTCCGGATTGGGGGTGTTGTTTATTTCTATATTCTTTAAATTGTCTGTTACTTTTCTCTACATTTTATTTTATCTTACTCATTATTATTTCTTTATTCTTTATATATTCTAGCATCCCAATATATTTTACTTACTGATGTTTAGTTACATTACGACGTTTATCTCTGATTTATATACTGGTTAATACCAATTTAGATACAAATTAGTGTCATTCATGACAACCTAAACAGAATCCACATGATATATGCGACCATTCTTGGATGAAATCAATATGTATAGATTATAACATACCCTTTTCTATATTAGCCCTGGTATCATCCCGGGACTCCCATATCGGCCTCGAGGCTTTAGCCGAGGGCCGATATGGGTCGAGGGATGATACCATGGCAAATATGGAAAAACATGTTATAATCTTTAAGCTATTTATCACATATTTAAGTGTTGCAGAAAAGAGGGAAAAGAAGTTTAATTATAACAATTTAATGAAACATAACAGGTAAATCTTAAAAATTTGTCCGTATCCGTAACAAATAATGTGATAAGATATAAATAACACATAGCTGAGAGGGTGATAGAGCAGATTGGGTCCCGAGAAAACATTGTCAACCGCGGCGAAGCCAAGGTTGACATTGTTTTTTCGAGGGATACCGATCTGCTCTATCACCCTCTCAGCTATGTGATATTTGATTTATTATACTGAATGTCCTATCATCATTTTCTTTAACAGATGAGTTTTATTATAAAGTATTTTCTATGTAGTCACGTACTTGACAGCGTAACGGGTATTTGAAAAATCATCAGAAGTGAAGTAAATAGACAATAGAAGTGCATTGACTTGACATATAAACGATACAAGGATTAGGCCCGAAACGGGAAAAAAGCTCTGCTATCAAGAAAAAAAAATTTTCAATTGTTGTTATTTTGTTATTGTTATTTATTTTATTTAAATTTTGGGTAAATACCCCTTTCAAAAGGCCTCATATCTGGCTGAGAAATATACATCACAATGAACATAATGAAATGTACATCACCAGTTGAAACCCATCGATGGTGAACGAATGCGTTTAATATCAACAATAAGCATAACACACAATGATTTATAGGTTTTAAAGTAAAAATATTAACAAGTGAAATACGTTTTTCCAACAATTGTAACAGAAATAAGTTTGAGTCGTTCCACACTTCGTTGTATAGTAAATTAAAGCATTGTCTATAAAATAACTTGATGTAGATTCAATTCATTGTCGTTTAAACTGCCGATTTTAGATTGGTCTAGCCGAGAGGGTGACATTCGAAAAAATTGTCACCCGCTCAGCCATGTGATAGAGTAAATTAACACCTTCGTATTAGGCAATCAAAATATGGCATTTTAACATGATGTATAATAACACTTTAATATTACATTTTTTTATATCAGTTTTCAATATTCATGGCCTAAATTCATTGTTCATGTCAGTGTTTCCGAATATATTATGTTTCATTGCTCATGTGTTGTTTCCGTATATTTTAGCCACTCGTCTTGAGCCTATCCATTTGATCCGATAACACCCCATACAGCGATAAAATTATACTTTTATTGCCATTCATAACTCTTAACAGACCAATTAACAGACCGGGTTTTATACATCCGACCCATTAACAGACCAGGTTTTAAATAAAGATTGATTTATGTCACCAAAATACAGATTTTTGTGTAGATTTTTCACACAATGATATCAATTTGGTTGACAAACATAATGCCTGTCTTTGTTCGATGTTCAAAATATCACATGCAAGTAAATTCAACCAACGTGTATTTTGTGTACATTTTGTGTGTGTAAAATGTGTATAAATTCATTGATGAGTAACACGCCTTTTCATTTTATAGATCGTACATCGAAGCTAGAAAAATAATAATTACACCACTGGATTCAGTACATTGAATTATTTTGTTAGACATGAATAATTTTTATGATAAACATATATTTAAAAAGTTATACAATGAAACATGCAGAATTTCCAATGATTTCCTCGATAACACCTGATTAACCGCAGACTTTAGCCAACCCGATTAACAGACCCACCGCCGATATAGCCACATACTCAATATAGATTAACCGACCAATCTCTCGGTTAGCCGAGTGTCGGCCGTGGATAAACAATATCTCAAATTTCTTATCAGGAATCCTAGTGTTAATTTGCCTTCTTGGCTACGTTTGAAATATTGGTAGTCCATTTTAGGTCCTCGTTTAGTTTTCTGGTTCCTTTAGAACTTATTACAAAATAGAGCATATTCAAGCATAATACAACAACGACAACATTTAACACTTTGACATTTCACACATCCACATTTCACGAATCGACAAGTTACAAGTTTAATACAAAGCATCAATATCCAAATTGACAATTTACCAATAAAGAATTTTGAAATCACCCAGTTACAAGTTACAAATTGACAATTTACGAATTAACAGTTTTGAAATTACAAATATACAACATGTACAAGTTACAAACTGACAATTTACGCATTACGAATTATGAAATTGCACAACTACAAGTTACGAATTGACAAGTTACGAATTAAGAATTGTGACCCTGTTGGCTTTCCATAAGTCCCTGGTATACATGCCATATAAAACAAACAAATGCATTTATCTATTTGTTTTCTTTTATATGTTTGTGGTGTACAGAATTGATTTAAATTACTTTGGTATATATTCAATATGGCGGTGCACATACCCACAGGTGGCTTATACACATAAGAAGAGACCGAGCGCCATCTGTCGTCATATTGATCGTTAGCATAATACAACGATGACATTTCACAAATTGACGATTTACGAATCGACATGTTAAAAAACATCAATATACAAATAGACAATTTACAAATCGACATTTTACGAATCGACAAGTTACAAGACATCAATATACAAATTGATAAATCACACAGTTACAAGTTACAAATTGACTAGTCACGAATTAAAGAATTTTGACCATATTTAAAATGATTCATTGCAACAGAATATTTGTGTTGAATGGAACTTGTGTGGGTCAACATTTTGTATGTCACTGATAAATGTTGCTGGACCAGGTTTCGGTATATCATTGTGGTTTAGGGAAAATTAACAAATTCATTCAACATGTTCAAATTAACTTATTTATAGATCTTGTATTGCTAATCAAGTTTGCTGTTCAAGTTTCAGTCTATTTCATTCTATTATAGCTTTCACGATATAAGATAAAAACGCCAACATTGGTCAAAATTGTCATTTAAGGACAATGACGCTATAATGAGTCGACTGACGACTGCGGTCATTTCACTTATTTGTAGATTTAACTGTGTTAACCGTTTTGATATTTACAGCTCTGATCTAACTATCTACTATAGTTTATGTGCAAGTTCAAAGTATCCCTCTATCTATCATATGAATTTTCTGATATTTTTACCATGATAAAATCAGTATACAAAAGGTGTTTTATTCTATATTTATGCTTACTATGTTTATGCAAAACCTTATACATTTTTACTTTTCGAGTCATTGTTAAAGGTTGTACGCTGACCTATAGTAACTGTTGTTTACACCTACGTGATTTGGTTTCTGGTGGATAGTTGTCCAATTGGCAATCATACCCTATTTTCTTTTTTATATAGGTATCGGATATTTTGCACCGTTTTTTGATGGTCATGTAAAAGGATCATACTAATCCCGCAAATTAGATGCAAATTTTCTTATCTAAAAAGCATAAAATGAACAAAGTAGACTTAACTTTGCTCATCTGAAATATTTAATCCACCAAATATAGTATACTAGATGTATTTTATATCAATTAAACAAATGTTCTGCATCTATGATCTTGCATATTTGCCACTTTTTACTAAAACGTTAAGGCACAGAACCAGGACATAGGTGCACAGAACCAGGACCGTTTTTATAATCACAGTACCGAATCACCAGCATAGAACGTTCTCTCACAGGACAACCTTACCCACCGTGTTTCTAATCACAGTACCGAATCACCAGCATAGAACGTTCTCTCACAGGACAACCTTACCCACCGTGTTTCTAATCACAGTACCGAATCACCAGCATAGAACGTTCTCTCACAGGACAACCTTACCGACCGTGTTTCTAATCACAGTACCGAATCACCAGCATAGAACGTTCTCTCACAGGACAACCTTACCGACCGTGTTTCTAATCACAGTACCGAATCACCAACATAGAACGTTCTCTCACAGGACAACCTTACCCACCGTGTTTCTAATCACAGTACCGAATCACCAGCATAGAACGTTCTCTAACAGGACAACCTTACCCACCGTGTTTCTAATCACAGTACTGAATCACCAGCATAGAACATTCTCTCACAGGACAACCTTACACACCGTGTTTCTAATCACAGTACCGAATCACCAGCATAGAACGTTCTCTCAAAGGACAACCTTACACACCGTGTTTCTAATCACAGTACCGAATCACAAGTATAGAACGCTCTCTCACAGGACAACCTTACCCACCGTGTTTCTAATCACAGTACCGAATCACCAGCATAGAACGTTCTCTCACAGGACAACCTTACCCACCGTGTTTTTAATCACAATACCGAATCACCAGCATAGAACGTTCTCTCACAGGACAACCTTACCCACCGTGTTTCTAATCACAGTACCGAATCACCAGCATAGAACGTTCTCTCACAGGACAACCTTACCCACCGTGTTTCTAATCACAGTACCGAATCACCAGCATAGAACGTTCTCTCACAGGACAACCTTACCGACCGTGTTTCTAATCACAGTACCGAATCAGTAGCATAGAACGTTCTCTCACAAGACAACCTTACCCACCGTGTTTCTAATTACAGTACCGAATCATCATCACAAAACATTCTCTCACAGGACAACCTTACCCACCGTGTTTCTAATCACAGTACTGAATCACCAGCATAGAACATTCTCTCACAGGACAACCTTACACACCGTGTTTCTAATCACAGTACCGAATCACCAGCATAGAACGTTCTCTCACAGGACAACCTTACACACCGTGTTTCTAATCACAGTACCGAATCACAAGTATAGAACGCTCTCTCACAGGACAACCTTACCCACCGTGTTTCTAATCACAGTACCGAATCACCAGCATAGAACGTTCTCTTACAGGACAACCTTACCCACCGTGTTTCTAATCACAATACCGAATCATCAGCATAGAACGTTCTCTCACCGGACAACTTTACCCACCGTGTTTCTAATCACAGTACCGAATCACCAGTATAGAACGTTTTCTCACAGGACAACCTTATCCACCGTGTTTCTAATCACAGTACCGAATCACCAGCATAGAACGTTCTCTCACAGGACAACCTTACCCACCGTGTTTCTAATCACAGTACCGAATCACCAGCATAGAACATTCCCTCACAGGACAACCTTACACACCGTGTTTCTAATTACAGTACCGAATCACCAGTATAGAACGTTCTCTCACAGGACAACCTTACCCACCGTGTTTCTAATCACAGTACCGAATCACCAGCATAGAAAGTTCTCTCACAGGACAACCTTACCCACCGTGTTTCTAATCACAGTACCGAATCACCAGTATAGAACGTTCTCTCACAGGACAACCTTACCCACCGAGTTTCTAAGCACAATACCTAATCACCAGCATAGAACGTTCTCTCACAGGACAACCTTATCCACCGTGTTTCTTATCACAGTACCGAATCACCAGCACTGAACGTTCTCTCACAGGACAACCTTACACACCGTGTTTGTAATCACAGTACCTAATCACCAGCATAGAACGTTCTCTCACAGGACAACCTTACCCACTGTGTTTCTAATCACAGTACCTACCGAATCACCAGTATAGAACGATCTCTCACAGGACAACCTTACCCACCGTGTTTCTAATCAAAGTACCGAATCACAAGTATAGAGCGTTCTCTCACAGGACAACCTTACCCACCGTGTTTCTAATGACAATACCGAATCATCAGCATAGAACGTTCTCTCACCGGACAACTTTACCCACCGTGTTTCTAATCACAGTACCGAATCACCAGTATAGAACGTTTTCTCACAGGACAACCTTATCCACCGTGTTTCTAATCACAGTACCGAATCACCAGCATAGAACGTTCTCTCACAGGACAACCTTACCCACCGTGTTTCTAATCACAGTACCGAATCACCAGAATAGAACGTTATCTCACAGGACAACCTTACCCACCGTGTTTCTAATCACAGTACCGAATCACCAGTATAGAACGTTATCTCACATGACAACCTTACCACCGTGTTTCAAATCACAGTACCGAATCACCAGCGCAGAACGTTACCTCACAGGACAACCTTACCCGCCGTGTTTCTAATCACAGTACCGAATCATAGAATGTTCTCTCACAGGACAACCTTACCCACCGTGTTTCTAATCACAGTACCGAATCACTAGCATAGAACGTTCTCTCACAGGACAACCTTACCCACCGTGTTTCTAATCACAGTACCGAATCACCAGCTTAGAACATTCTCTCACAGGACAACCTTACCCACCGTGTTTCTAATCACAATACCGAATCACCAGTATATAACGTTCTCTCACAGGACAACCTTACCGCCGTGTTTCAAATCATAGTACCGAATCACCAGCACAGAACGTTATCTCACAGGACAACCTTACCCACCGTGTTTCTAATCACAGTACCGAATCATAGAACATTCTCTCACAGGACAACCTTACCCACCGTGTTTCTAATCACAGTACCGAATCACAAGTATAGAACGTTCTCTCACAGGACAACCTTACCCACCGTGTTTCTAATCAGAGTACCGAATCACCAGTATAGAACGTTCTCTCATAGGACAACCTTACCCACCGTGTTTCTAATCACAGTACCGAATCATAGAATGTTCTCTCACAGGACAACCTTACCCATCGTGTTTCTAATCACAGTACCGAATCACCAGCATAGAACATTCTCTCAAAGGACAACCTTACCCACCGTGTTTCTAATCACAGTACCGAATCACCAGTATAGAACGTTCTCTCACAGGACAACCTTACCGCCGTGTTTCAAATCATAGTACCGAATCACGAGCACAGAACGTTATCTCACAGGACAACCTTACCCACCGTGTTTCTAATCACAGTACCGAATCATAGAACGTTCTCTCACAGGACAACCTTACCCAACGTGTTTCTAATCACAATACCGAATCACCAGCATAGAACGTTCTCTCACAGGACAACCTTACCCACCGTGCTTCTAATCACAGTACCGAATCACCAGCATAGAACGTTCTCTCACAGGACAACCTTACACACCGTGTTTGTAATCACAGTACCGAATCACCAGCATAGAACGTTCTCTCACAGGACAACCTTACCCACCGTGTTTCAAATCACAATACCGAATCACCAGCATAGAACGTTCTCTCACAGGACAACCTTACCCACTGTGTTTCTAATCATAGTACCTACAGAATCACCAGCATAGAACGTTCTCTCACAGGACAGCCTTACCCACCGTGTTTCTAATCACAGTACCGAATAATCAGCATATAACGTTCTCACACAGGACAACCTTACCCACCTTGTTTCTAATCACAGCACCGAATCACCAGCATAGAACGTTCTCTCTAAGGACAACCTTACCGACTGTGTTTCTGATCACAGTACCGAATCACCAGCATAGAACGTTCTCTCACAGGACAACCTTACCCACCGTGTTTCTAATAACAGTACCGAATCACCAGCATAGAACATTCTCTCACAGGACAACCTTACACACCGTGTTTCTAATTACAGTACCGAATCACAAGTATAGAATGCTCTCTCACAGGACAACCTTATCCCACCGTGTTTCTAATCACAGTACCGAATCACCAGCATAGAACGTTCTCTCACAGGACAACCTTACCCACCGTGTTTTTTATCACAGTACCGAATCACCAGCACAAAACGTTCTCTCACAGGACAACCTTATCCTCCGTGTTTCTAATCACAGTACGGAATCACCACCACAAAACGTTCTATCACAGGACAACCTTACCCACCAAGTTTCTAATCACAGTACGGAATCACCATCACAAAACTTTCTCTCACAGGACAACCTTACCCACCGTGTATCTAATTACAGTACCGAATCATCACCACAGAACGTTCTCTCACAGGACAACCTTACCCACCGTGTATCTAATTACAGTACCGAATCATCACCACAGAACGTTCTCTGACAGGACAACCTTACCCACCGTGTTTCTAATCACAGTACTGAATCACCATCAAAAAACGTTCTCTCACAGGACAACCTTACCCACCGTGTTTCTAATCACAGTACCGAATCACCAGCACAGAACGTTCTCTCACAGGACAACCTTACCCACCGTGTTTCTAATCACAGTACCGAATCACCAGCACAGAACGTTCTCTCACAGGACAACCTTCCCCACCGTGTTTCTAATCACAGTACCGAATCACCAGCACAGAACGTTCTCTCACAGGACAACCTTACCCACCTTGTTTCTAATCACAGTACCGAATCACCAGCACTGAACGTTCTCTCACAGGACAACCTTACCCATCGTGTTTCTAATCACAGTACCGAATCACCAGCACAGAACATTCTCTCACAGGACAACCTTACACACCGTGTTTCTAATCACAGTACCGAATCACCAGCACAAAACGTTCTCTCACAGGACAACCTTACCCACCTTGTTTCTAATCACAGTACCGAATCACCAGCACATAACGTTCTCTCACAGGACAACCTTATCCACCGTGTTTCTAATCACAGTACCGAATCACCAGCACAAAACGTTCTCTCACAGGACAACTTTATCCACCGTGTTTCTAATCACAGTATTGAATCACCAGCACAGAACGTTCTCTCACAGGACAACCTTACCCACCGTGTTTCTAATCACAGTACCGAATCACCAGCACAAAACGTTCTCTCACAGGACAACATTACCCACCGTGTTTTTAATCACAGTACCGAATCACCAGCACAGAACGTTCTCTCACAGGACAACCTTACACACCGTGTTTCTAATCACAGTACCGAATCACCGGCACAAAACGTTCTCTCACAGGACAACCTTACACACCGTGTTTCTAATCACAGTACCGAATCACCGGCACAAAACGTTCTCTCACAGGACAACCTTACACACCGTGTTTCTAATCACAGTACCGAATCACCGGCACAAAACGTTCTCTCACAGGACAACCTTATCCCACATGCTATCGAAGATAAAGACATTTATTTCTGCTGAAATCAACATCACTTTTAAAAATAAGTTTCACCACTTTTTTATTTAAATTTGCAAAAAAAAAACAACAAAGGAAAACAAGATCAACACATGGCAAGATTATAAATAAACATTTAGACAATAAATCAAATTGGACATATATTAGTTCTTTTACAGGTCAAGTATGTAAATAAGTATTTTAAAATGTATAAAAAGAAAAATTTTAATAAAATAATATATCTTTAGTATTGTGTAACATCAAATACCGAACAAGGAGAGCATTTTGTAAAGTTTAATGTTACAAGCAGATCTTATACTGATTAATATCTTTCTGAATATTCCGTAGCAGAGACTTATATATACACATATGTACAGATGTCTCTGTCCGTAGTAACTAACTAGGTGTGTATTCATTTCTTAAGGATCCCAAACAGAAAAATAAATGAACAAATTGCTTTCAAATCGTATTCAAATCTCTTTCAAATAGTAATTCTTATATTTGTTAGTATCATTTGCTTGCGATTCATTAAACAAATCATAAACAATTCAGAATTTTCCAAATCCCCTAAAACTGATTTCCTTGCGATTTCTTTCTATTGTATGATTTGTAAGCAATTTGTTTCTGTTTTAGTTTGATTTCTTTAAGATTTGTTTACTTAGAATATCTTATGAAATGATTTGAAAGAGATTTGTTAACTTTGTAAGCTAGAATGGTGTGATTCATTTATGATTTGCTATAATAAATAAAATGTTAATGCATTTCAATTTTCTTTGTTTATCTATCTCTCTAACTTCAAGTTGAGGTCAAATTCAAATTTCAAATACTGTTCTATATTAACTGAACAAAGAAGGTGCAAGATGAGGAGTTTTATTCAGTTTATAAAAGATAACGATGGTAAGGAATCTCTATATTTATAATTTCACATATTCAACTAATACTATTCAAATGTTAACTTTTAAAATTTATAAACTGTGCATTTCAGTATCTCATTATCATCATGATAATTTTGTACTGTAAGGTCTGTAAGGATTAATTTCCAAAATAAAAATGTGTAAGATGTGTAAACAGATCGAAACATTCATTTAAAGACTGGCTTCCAGAGACAGCAGACATAATACACTGGCAAGTTTAATGTTTTAATTGTGCATGATGTTTACTGACCATGTCCCGGGCAAAATGGGCAAAGCTATATTACAATATAGCAGAATTGGAACAAGACTAAGAGCCATCATCTATTCGACACCATTCTGCTAAGTGCACGTGGTTGCCCATGTTTTTTTTCAAATTTCGGAGAGAGAAGTAAGAGAAACTTAAACACAAAGTGAACAATTCGTCCCTCATCGCAACCAAAGATAGTATTCCTTTTTACAAATAGATGAGTAGCTATTTAAGGTAAAAGTTTAGTGGTTTCAGGTGCAGAGCATATTTTTGATCTGGATGTAAATGATTTAATCTGTGAATTTTTTATTGATGCCAATTTATCAAGTTACGATTTGCCTATGATTAACTTCTGATTTGTTTAAGATTTGATAACAATTTGTTTATAATTTCTTAATAATTTGAAAACAATTTGTTTATGATTTGCTTGAGGTAGGAATATAATTTACTTCTGATTTGTTAAAGATTTGTTAGCAATTTCTTTACAATTTCTTTACGATTTGAAAACAATTTGTTTGTGATTTGCTTGAAGTAGGAAAGCAATTACCTCTGATTTGTTAATGATTTCAAAACAATTTCTTGACAATTTGTTTATGATTTGCTTATGAATTGTAAGCAATTTGTTCGTGATTTGTTATTGTGATTTGTTAGCTCATTTGCATGTGAAATTTTATCACTTTCAAATCACAAAGAAATCATACGATTTGTTTATCATTTGTTATCATGATTTGTTCCTCATTTTTTTTTGTTTGGGATATTATTTTGTTTTACAAACAAATAAAATATGGAATTCATCGCCTTTACAATTTCATTGTACATTTATAAGCTACATTGTACGAAAGCCTATTAGGGTCACACGAAAAAATATTTATCTCGTAATTACGAGAAAAAAAAAACTTTCGCGTAATTACGAGATAATTATCGCGTAATTACGAGATAATTATCGTGTAATTACGAGAAAACTATCGCGTAATTACTAGATAATCTGTTTTTGTCTCACTCGTAATTACGACATAATCATCGCGTAATTACGAGAAAACTATCGCGTAAAAACGAGTTTAGATTTTTTTATCTCGTAATTAAGAGGTAATTATCGTCGTAATTACGAGAAAACTATCTCGTAATTACGAGATAAAATTACATATGTATATATAGTCGTAAAAAGGTTGTTATATAATAGAAAGTAAAAGATGAATGTCCAGAATAAGTATATTCAACTTTACTAAGTTGGATTTAGAGTTTCGATATATACATCCAAAGCAATACAAGAGATTACACGAAACATCGAAAATTAAAGGAATAAAGAAAGTTGTCACTAGTTTTTATTATGAACGTGATTACATTTTAAGATATCATTCTAAGATATTTGGCAGAAATGCATTTGATCTTGAATTCGTTCTTTAAGTCGTTCACCAACTACAGAATTCAATCCTGACAAACCAATCTATAAAGAAAAACGAGGTACAAATGTCATTTAATGTGGGAAATGAGGATCACTGTTTAACTGACGAAATGGAAATGCCTGTGCTCGAGAGAGAAACAACACAACAACAGTAGCTATAACGAGTTTTTTTTGCCGACAAACATTTTAATTTCCTTTGAACTAGATATAATTTGCTTGGAGATCACAATCGCATTCATGGTATATCCAAATTTATTTTGTGTTTGTTTTCCCCCTTTGTTTGTTTGTGTCTTGCACACTAATCTTCATTTAAAAAATGGTAATCATGATTGTTTTGTTTATATTTCTTTATAATATTCACTGTCACTGCCTTTTATGTACATTAATGTAGTAAAAACTACCAAGAACGCATGTGTACGGGTGGAAAATATAGGCATATAGAAAAAAAAAGCAAGACATGGAGAACGTCGCTGACATAACAACCCTACAAAAATATCATATTATGTCACTGAAAATCCTCCAACAATGAGCAGAGAAACCTATAAACATTCCTCCAAAACTTCAAATACGCTGACGAAAGCAAAGTATATACTGATGTTGCCCAGACAATACGAGTATGGAACAAAACACGTATGAGCCACCCCATGTGAAAAGGTACGGAATCATAAAATATCGGAAAACGTGATACTTGCCTTTTTACGCACAAATATACACGAAAAGGTTGGTTTTACATTTACCATGTGAACAATGAACAGAAACCTATAAACATTCCTCCAAAACTTCTAATATGCTGACGAAAGCAAAGTATATACTGATTAGATTGTGTTCAGATTAGTACTGATTTGTTTAAACCATACATACGTGACTCTGTATCGGACACAATGTTGCTCCATCAATTATTCTATATTTTATATACCCCATTCACACTATAAAAAGTAAAAGTAAAGTAAAGTAATCTTTATTTAAAGTCGGGTTGCATATATACACAATAATAATGAACATGAGCTCTTAAGAAATCTTTAAACCGACTGATATTAATAAACAAAGCATACATGTAATAACATGACTTTTTAAATTGGAAAAAATCAGTTTTTAAAACAATTAAATAAAAAAAATGTTGGGACGTTTTTATATAAAAAAAATCTATATATATATACCGGGAAAAAAATATTTATTATTTATTTGGCGATCAAACGGGAGGCCGAGTCTAACGTCCTCTACGCCCCTTTTCCCCCTTAGAATCAACCACTGAGAAGCGTTCCTAAATGGGGCCAATCAGTGTTTCACATTGTTCCGAGGTGTCTTTGAAATTGTATTGACCTTAAATGGGCCCAATCAGTGTTTCAAACTGGTCAGATCGTTCAATCTAATCCGAGTTTTTTTAAAACTGGTCCGAGTTTTCCTGGTCCGACTTGTCCCAATCCCGTCATTCAGTGTCTCGTTTTGACAAAGCTTCCTGTTCTCAAACTACAGACAATTATTTTTAACCAAGAAGATGTCATTTCAATTACTTTAAATGGTAAGTTTTGAATATTTCTGTTATATCTGACTCAAGTGAAGAAATGACATAGGCCGTCGTTTAAATGCCGCAACACAGAAAAAATGTAGGAAGGCTTACAGAGACTACATTAACGACATCTTTAATCCTGAACTATCAGCTAACCCTAAGAGATTCTGGGGATTTATTAAAAGTAAGAAATGCGAATCTGTTGGAGTTTCACCTCTCAAAGATACAGATGGACTCACTTACTCAGAAAGTGAAAAGAAGGCAAACATTCTGCAGTATTCCTTAATCGCACCATCAGACTGTTTTTAACTTGCACCTGTAAATATTTTCTTGCACCTTTGTTGTCACACCCAGCATGGGCAATAGTGCGATAATACTCAATTAGAGGTGTAATGGCCTGACCATTAAGTTTAACCGACGATTGGGCTCAAGCAACAAGACTATCAGGTGCTGATAATTTATTCTTAAACCAATCTAACAAATGGTAAAAAGCTGAAAAACAAATAAAATACAATTTTACAATGTGTTCAATTAATGTTATTAAAACGAAATGTCAAAAGTAATAGATAGCACAGTCCGTTGAATCCGAGAAAATGTTGTACTTTCAAGAGCAGTTAAATTTCCAGTGTTTCACGGAGAGAATGTTCAAATATGTATAGAGTAATTTGAAGGCTTCAAAAACAATGTTGTAAAGTTAACTCACTCTGTGGTTAGCCACGAATTGTGTCCTAGATGACGTTTGTCCTTTGAAAAGTTCTCCAGAACTGGTATGACCTTGCAATGTTCGGTTTGAGATCCGTGTGAGCAGGGGAAAGGTAGCGATGATACGATGTTTTAATGTTCTTATAAGGTTAAAGATGAATAATCCTCCTAGACTGGAACACATAAATAGATTAAGAATATAATCAAACGAACTATATAAATTACGGAACGGTGTAACAGAATACTCCCCGTCTGATGTCTATCTGATATCACTTTTCCATAAATTTTTCGAATATGTATACAAGATTTACACAAATGAATTAATCCCAATATAAATTGAATATATACAGGTGAAATGTCCACTATTTCGTGTGAGAAATATCAGATCTCAACGATTTTTCACTAAAAAGGTTCCTAATAAGTACGTTCCACGTGAAACTGGGTAGGCACAGTTTTTTGTCCTTTAGAAGAAGGGTGTCTCGGACGACATTGTTGTGTTCTGTAGAATGTTCTATTACTGCTGTATCGATAATGGGAACTGTTTTCTCCAACGTAGTTACGTTGCTCATGCAATGGCAGATTGAGATTGGCAATAGGTCCTTCTTTCGGAATAGGTTTGTGAATGCTATTGATTTCCTCTCCATGAACTTTAGGTTCTGTTGATTTCGGATTGAAACTTTCTTTATCTATAGATTTTTCTATAGAAGTCACAGATTTTGCTTTTAGTGACGCGAGTGATGTCCCTTTAGATGAATTTGTGCGTTTACCAGGCTTGGTACTAGGTCCATTACATTCAAGGGATTGTATTGAATGCGATTTAGCGACCTTGGCATTCGAATGAAAGTTTTTGTCGTTATACTGAACAACAATTGGATTCTTGTCCTTGACGGCTATTTCCGGTCTTGAGGCAAGACGTTGTTCTGATTCCGTGATTGAAACGTTAGTTATCTTTGTGTTGACTTGAATAGGAGAAGTTTGCTTGTCAATGTATGTATTTCCAATTATGACCCAACCAAGTCTCAACTTTTGGGCAAATGGAGTTCGGGATGGTCCTAGGCGTTGTTCAAGGACGTGGTGTACCTCTATAAGGTCCCTTCCAATAAGGAGAAGAATTTGACAACGTTCCTCTATTGGTGGAATGCTTCCTCTGAGTTCTTTCAGATGAGGATGATGCATTGCAACTTCAGGAGTAGGAATTTCGTCTCGATGATTGGGAATATTATTACATTCAATTAATGTAGGCAGATCAAATTGTACGTCACTATGTACAGATTTTATGACGAAATCTTTTCCTCTTTTCCCGGAAGTAGCTACTCTGCCGGAGCATGTCGTAAGAGAGTAGTTTTCAGGTTTCTCCCGAACGTTAAACAGACTGAAGAATTCAGGAGAGGCAAGAGACCGGTTGCTTTGGTCGTCAATAATGGCGTACATCCTGATAGTTTTGTTTGTCTTGTCCTTGTGGTACACGTCCACAGGTAATATCTTGGCATAAGATTTCTCGCTCTTATGATCTTTGTAGATCTCTGTGCAGATCGAACTTACAGAGGTTAACTTTGTTTCAGCTGACTCTGTCTGCTCCCCGCCGTAGACTTGTGTTAGCTCCCCGCCGTAGGCTTGTCTGGGTGAGCTAAACTGGGAACTTTCAGATTGTTGTGGTCTAGTGATGTGAAGTGCTGTGGTATGTCGTTCACTTCCACACTCGTTACAACTGATACTTGCGTTGCAGTCCCGACTTCTGTGTGTGGTTGACTCACAACACTTGTAGCACACATTGTTTTGTCTTAACAGTTCCTTGCGTTCCTCGATTGGTTTGGCTCGGAATGCTCGGCATTCATTCAAGGTATGCTTTGTCTTGTGTAGGATACACAGATTTTGTTGTTGACTGCTGTCTTCAGTTTGCTGTTCAACAGCCGTCTTATGGACGTTGACTTTAGAGTACGTCTGAGGTGTGAACCTTGGCGTAGAGTCTTTTGTATTTGGTGTTACCTTTGAACCAAAGATGAACCCAGGATCGTTCTTAATTTTGCTCATTTCCCTGATGAAGGCAGAGAATTCTGTAAAAGGTGGAAAGGCAACTTCATATTTAGACTTGTATCTTGAAGCCCTTGTTATCCACTTTTCTTGGAGTCCGTATGGTAGTTTTTCCACAATAGGATTTACCCCCTTTGACGAGTCGAAGTAAGCTAGCAAACATCCCAGCTTGGGATTTTCTTTGTGATACTCTATTTCTGAGATAATGTCTGACAAATCGTAAAGGAGTGAGTTGTCTTTATTTGTCAGTGTTGGAAAGTTGTCAAGTTTGTTGACGAGAGACGTCTGCAACATTATTGGAGCACCATATCGATCGTCCAGTCTTTCCCATAATCTGTGTAGGCCTCTTGTTGGGTTGTTGGCATTTGATGCCCTTATACTCATGGCATGTTTACCTGACTCTGGTCCAAGCCATTTAATAAGTAGGTCTATCTGTTCTGAGTCTGAAACTTGTAGTTCGTCTATGACATTTTTAAAGCTGGCTTTCCATGTATGAAATGATTCTGCCTGGTCGTTAAAGCTTGTTAGCCGGGAGAACAGCAAGTCCTTGCGAAGGAGAAATCTGGTTATCTCTAACGTAGGATTGTTTTGTTGCTGGTATGCTACAGGGTTCTCTTCTATTACGCCTTGTTTTGGGTGTGAAACAGGGATCTCTTCTATGACGCCTTGATTTTGGTGTAAGACAGGGATCTTTTCTGAAACGCCCTGTTTTCCTATGTTAGTTATTGTTCCCAGATCTGGGAATGCATTAACATCTGGTGACTTAGCACGTGTAGGCAAGACCTTGGGTGTTTGTGATGGCAAGTTCAGTGCCACAGATGGCACAAACGCTGGTGCTTCATGACTCAGCTCAATTTTAACAGGAATTTGTTTTTTCTTTTGAGGTCCTGTTACTTCCTTTACAGGAGTTGATACAGGAAGTTTATTGACGAAATCTTGCACACGCTGGAGCGGGTCTTCCTTTTCGTCAGGGAGATCGCTAAACGCTTGGCTGTCATCGTATTCCAGGATACGAGCCTCGGCTTCTGCGGCTGCAGCTTCTCTCTGTGCTTCAAGAAGGTTAAATTTGGCTTTAAGCTCGACCTTTTCCCGGCTTACTCGTGCGGCTTCTTGTTGCATTTGAGCCTTACGTTGAGCGACTTCTTGTTCCATTTCAATTTGTCTGGACAGGGCTTGTTCCTCTAACAGTGCTTCCTGTTGTAGGATAAGGGCATGTTTTTCTACAAAGGCTATTTTAGACTTGGCAGCCTCTGCCTTGGCACGCTTTCTCCGTGCTAGGCTTGACATGTCTGACACGTTAGAGCTACCACTGCGTGAGGTTTTCTTACCTTTTGACCCTGAGGTCCTTGTTTTAGATGATTTAGCCTTAGTGAGGGCAAGGCGATGCTCGTGTAAAGAGTCCATAGCCAGTTCCACTTTGGACAGACGGAGATCCAATGTAAGGTTACATGCGTCTATGTCTTTTTGACTGTCCAACGTTCTGGTCCTTTTTAGAAAGTCCAGATATTCGTCTGTGAGCCTACGATAATTTGTACAGGCTTTTACAAGATTGTCCTGGGCTGTTAAGACTTGCTGAAGTTCATTGGGAGGTGTGGTGATTTTCGATAACTGGGTCGTTATATCTGACCAAAGGACCTCTAATTCCTCACAGAACTTGTTACGTCTTTCTGTGTAGGCTCCTTTACCTTTTTCGGTGAGATCCCGTACTCGCCTAGTCTCGGAATTTTCATCTAAATGTGTGGTATTAGACGGATTTTGTAATAGTTCTAGATCTGGGACATTTCCCTCTGGGGGCTGTATCTCTTCTTGTTGTTCCACATGACTGGGATCCATGTTGACTCAACGTTGTTGGGTTGCTGCCTAGTACACACAAGATATGTACGTATGTACGTTGCTACGTTGTCGTTCCTTGTCTGGATATGTAAAGACAGGTTGTCGTCAATTAACTGTACGTCAAGGGATGACGCGTACATGCAGGGCTCAACAGGTAGGTTGCTGTGTAGCTGTGGAGTGGCGTTATCTGTGAGACACAACAGGCAAGTTGTAGACTTTTTACTGTAATGGCCTGACCATTAAGTTTAACCGACGATTGGGCTCAAGCAACAAGACTATCAGGTGCTGATAATTTATTCTTAAACCAATCTAACAAATGGTAAAAAGCTGAAAAACAAATAAAATACAATTTTACAATGTGTTCAATTAATGTTATTAAAACGAAATGTCAAAAGTAATAGATAGCACAGTCCGTTGAATCCGAGAAAATGTTGTACTTTCAAGAGCAGTTAAATTTCCAGTGTTTCACGGAGAGAATGTTCAAATATGTATAGAGTAATTTGAAGGCTTCAAAAACAATGTTGTAAAGTTAACTCACTCTGTGGTTAGCCACGAATTGTGTCCTAGATGACGTTTGTCCTTTGAAAAGTTCTCCAGAACTGGTATGACCTTGCAATGTTCGGTTTGAGATCCGTGTGAGCAGGGGAAAGGTAGCGATGATACGATGTTTTAATGTTCTTATAAGGTTAAAGATGAATAATCCTCCTAGACTGGAACACATAAATAGATTAAGAATATAATCAAACGAACTATATAAATTACGGAACGGTGTAACAGAATAAGAGGACTGCACTGTATTGGAAGAAGAAGAAGAAGAAGAAGAAGAAGAAGAAGAAGAAGAAGAAGAAGAAGAAGAAGAAGAAGAAGAAGAAGAAGAAGAAGAAGAAGAAGAAGAAGAAGAAGAAGAAGGAAGAAGAAGAAGAAGAAGAAGAAGAAGAAGAAGAAGAAGAAGAAGAAGAAGAAGAAGAAGAAGAAGAAGAAGAAGAAGAAGAAGAAGAAGAAGAAGAAGAAGAAGAAGAAGAAGAAGAAGAAGAAGGCCGTACTCATTTTATCTCATTTTAAAAAATATTTATTTACATTTTGAACACAGCAACAGGTCTATGAACACATTTCCGGGTTTCCATATCTCTTTTTCTTTGCATTTGGACGAAACACTGGAAACTTTCTAAATGATGACTGAGAAGAAATGTTCAATTGAACGTTTAACTGAGTATTTTTATTTTCTTTAAGGTTAAAGTATTTATGAAACCAAATTTGAAAGTTAAAAGACAGTAAAACTGGGTCTCACTAATTAGCGACAACAATCGTCAAGAAGCGACAACAAGCGACAAGAAGCGACAAGAAGCGACAACAAGAATTATTTTAGCAACAACAAGCGACAAGAAGACTATTTAGCGACAATAAAACATTTTTTTTATTAGATATATAAAGAAATTTGTATTTAATGTGTTTTTTTTTAAATATATGAGCAGATATGTCTAATTTTATTACTATTTCCTTTGCCCAAGAGGAAAACCCTTATCCCAAGGGATTCAGTTTGACACGGCGATGTGACAACATAAGTGCGTTTCAATATTTAGCCTTGCCCAAAGGGATATCATGAACGGACGTGTCCACTATAGTATAATTATAATACTTCTAATATGCATTCATCGAGTCGTAAACTTTTTTCCCTTGCCCAAAAGGAAATTGAAACCCTGTACCAAAGGGTTCGTTTGATACCGCGCAGTATCAAAGACTTACAAAGTAACTGATTCATTAATCAAAGGTAAAGCGAGTTGCGTTTTCGATTCTAGCAATTGCACAGAGCACGTACTTTTGCGAGAATAATACTGAAATGCTGACAATTTACTTTATACTAAACATAAAAGTTGAATGGCTTCAGTCAGCTTGGTAGAGCAAAGGAAATGCACACTCTATAAAATTGAAACAAAAACGAAAAAAAAGGTCAACTTTCCTTTGAAGGATTTATTGAAACAAAAACATGAAATATAATTTCCTTTCTAACAGTATAATTCATTGTTATTGATAGGAACAACATTAGATGTGGCTTCACCCTAAGGTAATAACAGTTCACACAGTGTGGAACATCAAATGAGATTAACGAGGCGTGTGTCTCCTGTTTTATTGCTACAATAACATCCAATTAACACTTTCAACTTTGTACACGCGTCAGACTATAAAATTACACGCGCCAGAATATACAATCATTGTAAATGTGAACACCTGTTGAAAACTCAAGATTGTCATTAATTTCCGTTCATCTTTAATCAATATGCATAAACATGATAAATATCGTTTAATGAGGCAATAATTAAGCAAATAAAAAGATGAAAACATTCACATTTCAATTTTCTTTTCCTCTTGTTTGATTTCAGTTCTTTATATTTCACAATTTGTGTCAATATTTTCAAGACAATGATGCACAAATAATTCATTTTGCGAGCTTAATATATATTGCACGAAAAGAGTTTTAAAAACAAATTAAAAGATAAATAATATGTTCTAAAACACAAGGAAAAGTAATCTCATAACACAATAAATAAACGTAATACTGGCTGTTATACATAATAGATGATAAAAAAAAAATTCTATCAATTTTAACTTTCTTGTCGCCAAAATTATTTTCTTTTGCACATTCTTTTAATATTTATTGCAATAATTAATTTTAATTAAAAAAATATGTTTTCTTGTCGCTAAATAGTTTCTTGTCGCTTGTTGTCGCTAAAATAATTCTTGTTGTCGCTTCTTGTCGCTTGTTGTCGCTAAAATTCTTGTTGTCGCTAATTAGTGAGACCGGTAAAACTTAGTGCGGTTGAAAAGTTTTTAGACACCAGGCGGCGCTGATGTTTGCCATTTTTTTTTGTGGCAAGTATTTTTTTTAATAAAAAGCTTGTCTTGAACCTTTCATTAAGACTTATAAATGCATTTAGAATTAAAATTGTGCCTACAATGTAAAAAGGGTCAGAAATTAGTCCAAATACATGTAACGTAACGGTACCCAAATTGCACCGAGTACCCAAATTGCACCTAATATGAGGAAGGCGCTACCTTTAATGCCAGCTTTATACTAAGACTATACTATATCCTATATATTGATTGGTTGTTGGTTGTTTAACGTCCAGTGGCAAATAGTTCATGCATTTTCAGGACGAATGTTCTAGGCTACATTAACATATATAGTTTTTGTATAAAATAAAATTATAAGTTCAGATTGAAAATGTTTAGGGAATGATCATTGAACTTCAAAAGGCAGGAGGGGATTATGGTATTTTTCCTAAAAAATATATTCTTATTCCCAAATTGATGAAAAAAAATCTGTTCAAGCAGAGGACAAAAAAAAATATTTTGAATCCAGATCTTCACCAAAATTGATTTTATCTTTTAAGAATTGAATGCTTCTTTTTGTAAATTTATTGGGGTGTAAAAGCATTGACCGAAGTACATTATGTATGAAGCGCTTCATTCTAAAAATGTACGCACGGTCAACGCTTTTACAACCCTATAAAATTACAAAAAGAAGCATTCAATACTTATAATTACATTTTTTTAGCTATGATCATGAAAACACGAATTTTATATATTTTATTGTTTAATTCACCTGTGCACTTTATTGTTGGAGCACGTGTTATCATGAATGAAAAGTTGTATTGAGCAATGCAACTGCTTACGGAATAACACGTGATGTGCAGTTAGCCAATCAGAATAAAATATTATAATGAAACATACATCTAATGTAATTATTCAGAAATGCAAAATAAATTTAACTTTTATATATCTAAAAATATTTAAAACTTCTGACTCAAACAAAAAACATTCGTATTCCTGATCAGTGACGGATCCAGCCATTTTAAAAAGGGGGAGGGGTCCCAACCTAGAGTAAAGGGGGGTTCCAACTATATGCTCCCATTCAAATGCATTGATCGTCCAATAAAAAAAGGGGGGGGTTCCAACCCCCCGAACCCCACCTGGATCCGCCACTGCTGATCATCTTCAGTTTGTTAGTTCTACATCAATTTCATGTCCTAATTCAGAGTCAGTTTAATGACATTTCTTGCATATTTTTTTTTTGTTAGCTCACTTTTCAAGTTTTTATATGACAGCAAAACAAATTGAGAATGGAAATGGGGAAATACAAGCATGTTAAAAATTTGCTTTCGAGTAATGCTTATTCATGCCATAGTTGTTTTCAAGAAGACACATTTGGTTTCAAGACAATAACTTTAGTATAATTGAATGGATCTCCATGAAATTGTACTAGAAGGTTCAATACACAAAAGAAAGATTAGAATTGATTTTGGGGTTATGGTATAACATTTTTGGGGTTGGTTTTTTTATCAAAATTTTGTGTTTTTCTTTAAAAATCTACCATATTTACATGGATTATACTCATCTAGTATATATAGATGCAAAAAATACTGATTTGGCAGGAGGTGCACACAAAATAGGATGTTTCAATTATTTTATCTGTAATTTGTGCATTTTTCCTATGATGTGTACTTCTTCATAATGTCGACATGAGTATCATGATAAAGAAAATATATTTGGTAAGTATATTCACAATTGACATGCGCCAGTGCGAGGCAAAAGGATCGTCTTTCCCTTTAATTCCCAAAATTGCACAGGACTTTTTTTCTCACAGAAACACATGAGTTATTTGATAAATAAAACACTTGTCATTGTTTAAAACTTTCAGTGAAAATTTTAACAGAAAATGTACAAAACACTAGTCTTGATGAAATTGCAGCAGCATTATCTGCAGAATTATTGATAACTTTTCTCACTATATATTCACAAGGATATAACTAACATATTGTTCATGCTATTCTGATCTGAGTTTTTATTCATACATATACTGGCATGGTTAGTGCTGTTCCAAGTTGTCTTCTTTTTCTGTTTCTTTTGAAGTATTTGTTTAACTTGTTCAGTCACTAAAAAGGGTTACAATTCTTATTTAGACGCAACACATAAATAGTGACCATGGTGACCGAAAAGGTACTGCTTTCACATGAGAGAAGGTAGAAAAAAACAAATGTACACATTTTCAATATTTTTGTAGGATTTAATACTATCAATATCATATGAAATTAAGGAGATATGTAGTTAGAGACTTCTGCTGAATAGAAATGTTTGGGTTCACTTGATACCTGTTTTCAAATTAGTCCATATCGAAGTTTGAAGGGTCCCAAATTAAAATATGTTTGATTTCAACTTGATTGATTGACTTGATATGACAAATTGACATAAAAAAAATTGGGGTGTTTCTTATATGCTAAATATACATTGTACATCTGTGGTCATATCAGGCTGTGCATGGCGAAGTATTTTATTGCCTTTAGCACATGTTTAGGTTTGTACATTTTTTTTATTTTTGTCATGAAAATAAATTTGCAGTTCTGTTGTGAAGTTGCTAACATGAGAGTTACACAAATTGCACCTATATTATCAGTTTTTTTCACCAACTTTTTTTTTATGAACCAGACAAAAGTTTATTCTGTGCTAATTTTTTAGACTATCCTTGTTTACAATATAGTTACACCAATTTAATTTTGAGTCCATGCAGTCATAGAAAAATGGGTTTGAACTGACCTCCAAACAATCCATGATTCTGTAATGAGGTCAGTACCCAAATTCCATACATCATTACATGTTATTTCAAATCCTTAAAACTGGATTATAAACAGGTGTTTTGTTTTATTTCTTCAAATATTTCGAACAATTTGACATTATTCCATGCTTCAACTTTTATTTTTTGAAGAAAATGATGCTGGCAACAAATTTAATTTGCTCATTTTAAAAAGATGATCATAATTAAATAACTGCACATGGTGAAAGAAAACTTGTAAGATTTCCACAGCTTTTTTTTGTTGAATAGGTGCAATTTTGGGTTACTAAGTGCAGATTTGGTACTGTGATGTTATATAACCAAAAATATGTATTGCTATATAGGTTGAAATGTGAACCTGATATTGTGATAAAGTACTCTGTAGAGTGAAAATGTTTTTGATCAGGTTTAAACTGATCCATAAAATATACAAGTGACTGTTGCAGCTTGAATTTTTTAGGATGTAGCCCACATACATGACATACTCCCAAGTAACATGCCCTGTACATGTATATATATACCTATCAAAGTAATGGTATTATCATGGGTTATCATATGAACTCCATCGTCCCATAAAATCCTTTTTAGGACAATATGCATGATATGGGAGCATACAATATATACAGTTAAATTGTTTGTACTTAAATGTACTAGCCAGACTCAAGTCTCCAAGTCTCCTTTTATGATTAAACTTAGAGAGAGAAAACAAAACAGTTTCCATCTCCTGGGACTGTATCTGATAAAGTGATCTATGTGACATAATCAGTGAACAGATTTGTTGAGAGTTTGCCAAAGCCTGAAAGGAAGTCATGAAAATAAATGTGTAGCTGTGAAGTTGCTAACATGAGAGTACCCAAATTGCACCTATATTGTCCGTTTTTTAACTAACTTTTTTTTAGAACCAGACAGATTGTGAATTATGGGGGGGGGGGGGGCTCGGGGGGGCGTAATTAAAGTTTTGAATTAGTCTGTGGGCTTACATGACTTACCGTGATCACATTCAACAGTATAACCAACGTCATAATTTTATCACTGACACTGTTCTTTGATGTGGGGAATTATGTGGCAGGTGAACATAAGTTCTCTCAGGAAGATTAGTATTAACTAATGGGATCATCCTCTTGAAATAAAGATTATTTATTTATTTATTTTTATTTATTTAAGTAGTCATGGTCAACCAGTGCACCGGAGTATACCCCACATGCAGCATGGCCATTATAAAAAAGGCAGTGTCTGCGCGTACCTGCATGTGGGTACGAATAGTCAAATTGCCGTTTTAGGCTGCACGTACCCACATCCGGTTTTCTATTAAAATGCCATCGGATTAAGAATTGAATGCTGCTTTTTGTAAATTTATTGGGGTGTAAAAGCGTTGACCGAAGTACATTTTGTATGAAGCGCTTCCCCGCTTCATACTTAAAATGTGCGCACGGTCAACGCTTTTACAACCCTATAAAGTAACAAAAAGAAGCATTCAATACTTATAATTACATTTTTTTAGCTAGAATCATGAAAACACGATTTTTATCAAGTTTTCATTTAATTTGCCTGTGCACTTTATTGTGGGACCTCGTGTCATCATGAATGATAAATGTTATTGTCTAATACAATTGTTTCAGGAATAGCACATGCTGTGCAGTTAGCCAATCAGAATAACGTCTTATAATGAAACATACATCTAATGTAATTATTCGAGAATGAAACGTGAAATATATAAGGAAATTATCGATAATATGGGGATTTCGTGTAGAAAGAGTGAAGAGTATGAAAAATAATATTTTCAAATTGTATTTATTAAATAATGATACATAATAAACATTGCAAAATTAAATGCACAAAGCTTGAGTTTATAAAAATTAAAGAAGTAAGTAATAAATCAATTTAACATGTTTAAACCAATTATAAAAGATTCATGTAACTGACTAGTTAAGATTTCGAACAATATGATTGTTTTGGCACATATTTTAACCCTGCACATTTCAAATGTTGCCGGTCTAAACAGCAATCACATGCCAACGAGTCCTGATCGTGTAGGTTTTTTTTTACACTTTATAAAATTGAGAATGGAAATGGTGAATGTGTCAAAGAGACAACAACCCGCCCAAATAAAAAAACAACAGCAGAGGGTCACCA
This sequence comes from Mytilus galloprovincialis, assembly GCA_037788925.1. NCBI lineage: Eukaryota > Metazoa > Mollusca > Bivalvia > Mytilida > Mytilidae > Mytilus > Mytilus galloprovincialis. The sequence goes on along the minus strand of CM075338.1, from coordinate 198,385 downwards.
ACAGGTCTTCAATGTAGCGAGAAATTCCCGCACCCGGAGGCGTCCTTCAGCTGGCCCCTAAACAAATATATACTAGTCCAGTGATAATGAACGCCATACTAATTTCCAAATTGTACACAAGAAACTAAAATTAAAATAATACAAGACTAACAAAGGCCAGAGGCTCCTGACTTGGGACAGGCGCAAAAATGCGGCGGGGTTAAACATGTTTGTGAGATCTCAACCCTCCCCCTATACCTCTAACCAATGTAGTAAAGTAAACGCATAACAATACGCACATTAAAATTCAGTTCAAGAGAAATCCGAGTCTGATGTCAGAAGATGTAACCAAAGAAAATAAACAAAATGACAATAATACATAAATAACAACAGACTACTAGCAGTTAACTGACATGCCAGCTCCAGACTGTTTTTAGAATAGATGTGTTTAGTTCCGATGCAAAGACCTTATCAGTGACTCAATATTAACGCCAAAATATGCAATCTTTAATGACTTGACAACAGTATCGTAATTATATCCTTTCTTAATAAGTCTATTCAAAGGTTTTGTAAGTTTCTGAGGTGAATACTGACACCTTTGTGCTTTATAAAGAATATTACCATAAAAAATTGGATGTGAAATACCTGAACGTATTAGAAGTCTGCATGTTGAGCTATATTTACGAATGATGTCTTTATACCGATGATAAAATTTAGTAAATGTTTTGACTAGTTTGTGATATCGAAAACCCTGGTGTAATAATTGTTCAGTAATACATAAATTTCTCTCGTTAAAATCTAAAACATTGTTACATACACGAGCGAATCGTACAAGTTGAGATATATAAACATATACATATCCAGTCGCATGTTTTCCTTCTTTCCGTGATCTTAACTTTTAGTTGTTTCCAAGCTTCAGTGGTAAAATATTTTTTAATGCGCTGGAGGTTTACGTTTTCATCAATTGTATAAAATTTAACACCTGATAGTTCTGTACAAATCTTTCTAATTCATTATAGATCATTATATTAAAGTCTGAATTGTCTTCCCTACAGTTATAATATCACTCTCTTCAATTTTAAGAATATTTACTAACTGAGAAAAAACTGTTCACTTGCCTATATATGGACCATAATTTGCTATTGGGCTCGTTTCCTATAACTATAGAAAAGTGATAAAATTGTGAATTACTGTAAGAAAAGTTATAACTACATCTAAAGATGCCATAGTTTTTATCAACATACAAGTGTATGCTACTCTTCCCTAGAAAAAAAATTGAAATTAACAAATTTCAAAGATTATACAACCGTATTTTTGTGTCGTTTCTCACGTTACTTTTTGCTTCCGAAGTGCATAACGCTGACTGATTTATAGATAATCGTCACCTGCAAATTCGTTACTTTTGCTTTCAAATAACAAGGAACATCGACCAATAAGAATAGTCAGAAGAGAATGCTGAGAACTAAAAGTATTTCTGTAGCAGGTGTAAGAACACTGGCCTGACTTTGGTGTCTGATTTCGTAACACAAATTTTAGATGATGTAATCTGCTTTGTTGTAATAGAATTCTTAAAAACAATATGCAAATATGAACTCTCGCGAGATGTTCAAACAGGTAAATCAGAGATGATTTACCAGTCAGGGGTACTACTTGTACAAGTGTATTTTATTTACTTAAAGAAGTAAAAAAAAATATACACATATAAGTAAATTTATAGGATACTTATACAAGTGAATTTTATTTACTTGTATAGGTAAAAAAAAAATTGGCTTAGTTATGTCCCTTAGGCATTCAGAATTTTTTACTTGTATAAGTAAAAAAATCATCCTTTCTTCTTTTCTTGAATTCTTAAGATTTCTTTGCTCTAATAGAATTTTAAATTGTGCACCCTTTACAGATGTCTTTACTAATCATTTAAGTTTAATTCCATGGACAATGAAAATCCCATTTGTCTGTTATCTTCATAATACTGCTAATTTACAAGCCCCAAAGGAGCAATTTCTGATTGCCTTGCACAAATATACAATACACAAAATAAACAATCAGTTTCTTTGATGAATTAATGAGATGAAACATTGAATTTTAATGAAAAAATTTGAGCAATCCTGGAGAAAATCATTTAAGGCATGACTTTACATCTCAAAACTAGAGGATTTTTCTGGGATTGTAAGAAAAATTTACAAGTAATTTTTTTTAGAAAATTAAGGGTAGATTATCCAAACATTATTTATTTACTTATATGTGTATATTTGTTTTTACTTCTTTAAGTAAATAAGATACACCTGTACAAGTAGTACCCCTGACTGACTGAAAACTGAATATTTGAAAATGAAGTAAATATAAAAACCGAAACAGAGGTGTTTCGCCAAAGTGAAGTTAATCTGATGTACAGTGGTTGTTGTCTGTTGATGTAGCATACGTGCTTCTCGTTTCTTGTTTTGATATAGATAAAAACGCGTTGGTTTTCCCGTTTGTATGGTTTAACACTAGTAATTTTTTGTGGCCCTTTTATAGCTTGCTGTTCGATGTGAGTCAAGATTCAGGGTTGAAGACCATACCTTGACCTATAATGGTTTACTTATATAAATTGTTACTTGGATGTTGAGTTGTTCCATTGGCACTCATACCACATCTTCCTATATCTACATGCATTAAACATATCAAAATCCATATATAATGGCTACTTTGCTCAAGCGAGCTGAATCCTTAGTTTCTTTTTTTGAAATTTGCATGTAAAGAACCTATTTGAATTATCGATTTTTGGTTGCCAGTGACAAATATTTCATAAATGATAGCAATAAATACAACAGGGAGGTATTGTGCTTGTTATTCAAGAAGAATTATATATATACTTATATAAGTTAAAAAATCTGAATGTCTAAGGGACATAACTCAGTCATTTTTTTTAACCTATACAAGTAAAAAAAAATTACTTGTACAAGTAGTACCCCTGACCATGGAAGTATTATATTAACAGGAACTACTACGACCCGACTTCAAACATTTCATCTGCGATGCCGCGCCACATTTAATGACATGTTAATTAGCTTGAAACATGGCACGTTATTTACATGCCAGCGTGTGGTGCCCTACAATATTGTCATTCTCGGTTGCTTTCCGGATTACAGAAATAAACGAAGAAATCGAAAGTTGTGATCAATTCTTAGGAAACAGCAATCGGCAAACCTCGGCAGATTCCGTTACCTAACTGTGGTGATTGAGTGATTGATGGATCAATGCGAGTCATCATTAATTCTATAGAAAAACACATTGACGATGGAAATTTGTACCAAATTTATTGAATAAATTCCCCATTTTTATTGATTTATTTGTTCGGTAGAAATTGCACTATATTGTAATTGTAATATATATCGCAAGTTGTGATTATATAATAACTACTGTTTACTCCATTGAATGGCAGACATTTAAGACGATTGTAAATGATCGTTCTGATAAAATCAAAAGATCAAAGAGATTTTTAATAAATGTAGGAATTATTAAGCTTCGCACTAAATCCAGGGTAAGATCATAGGTTGGTATATACGAATGTTCAGCGAAACACTGATGTGTTGAAATATTTTTTAGCACTGCGACTCAAGGATTTGTATAGTGACATTATACAAATACTTGTGCGACTGTTCAATAATATATACATGTACCAGTATCATTTGGACGGTTTCATTTGGTCGGATAATGATAACATATTTTAGGGGACAGAACTGTATTATATAAATATCTATATAACGTAGTTAGATCTCTGTTTTCTTCTGCTGTATTTTGTTGATTGGTACTTGCTCGATTAATTTTCGTATTGTAAACTGGAAATTTTTACTTTCCAGGATTATCCAATAACTTAACCATATATATCATGTATATTACTCTGAACTTGACATTTTTGATATTTATCATATATATTTTATGTTTACTGTCGGTAACCGGAACACACCTTAACCGCGATTTAAACTTCACCCACAAACTAATAAAATAATGTCACTCACTATTTCAAATCGTTGTAGAATAATTAATTCTGGGCCGATTTTCATTTTTATGCCCCACCTACGATAGTAGAGGGGCATTATGTTTTCTGGTCTGTGCGTCCGTCCGTCCGTCTGTCCGTTCGTTCGTCCGTTCGTTTCGTCCGTCCGTCTGTCCGTTCGTTCGTTCGTCCGTCCGTCTGTCCCGCTTCAGGTTAAAGTTTTTGGTCAAGGTAGTTTTTGATGAAGTTTAAGTCCAATCGACTTCAAACTTAGTACACATGTCCCCTATGATATGATCTTTCTAATTTTAATGCCAAATTAGAGTTTTTACCCCAATTTCACGGTCCACTGAACATGGAAAATGATAGTGCGAGTGGGGCATTCGTGTACTGAGGACACATTCTTGTTTATGCATCAGTCGATTTGTTTAAATAAGTTGTTTATGAATAAAGATCTATCGACCCATTGAAATAAGTTAAGGTGTTTTCCGACAGGTAATATTGTTTTAAAAGCTGTCTCGATTAAAACCATGTGATTGATAAGAAGTATCTCTGGTCAATTTTATGACTGAATTGAAAATTTTGCCGTTTTTATACGACCACAAAAATTGAAAAAATTTTGGTCGTATATTGGTCCGAAGACATTTGGTTTTCGCACTATAACATTAGTATAAGTTAATAGAAATCTATGAAATTTAAACACAAGGTTTATGACCACAAAAGGAAGTTTGAGATAGATTTTTGGTGTTTTGGTCCCAACAGTTTAGAAATTAGGGACCAAAAAAGGTCCCAAATAAGCATTTTTCTTGGTTTTTGTACAATAACTTTAGTATAAGTTAATAGAAATCTATGAAATTTTAACACAATGTTTATGACCACAAAAGGAAGGTTGGGATTGATTTTGGGAGTTTTCGTCCGAACAGTTTAGGAATTAGGGTCCAAAAGGGTCCAAAATTAAACTTTGTTTGATTTCATCAAAAAATGAATTATTGGGGTTCTTTGATATGCCAAATCTAACAGTGTATTTAGATTCTTAATTTTTGGTCCTACATTAAGGTCCAAAGGGTCTAAAATTAAACTTAGCTTGATTTTAACAAAAATTGAATTCTTTGGGTTCTTTGATATGCTGAATCTAAACATGTACTTAGATTTATGATTATGGGCCCAGTTTTCAAGTTGGTCCAAATCGGGGTCCAAAATTAAACTTTGTTTGATTTCATCAAAATTGAATATATGGGGTTCTTCAATATGCTGAATCTAACCATGTATTTAGATTTTTAATATGTGGGCCCGGTTATTGAATTGGTCCACATTGAGGTCTAAAGGGTCTAAAATTGAACATTATTTGAATTCATCAAAAATTGAATTCTTGGGGTTCTATGATATGCTGAAAATAACCATGTATTTAGATTTTGGATATTGGTCCATAATAGGTAAATGTCCAATTTAAAATTTTTAGGTTTTTGTCGAGCCTGCAACTTTTGTTGCAGAAAGCTCGACATAGGGATAGTGATCCAGTGGCGGCGGCGTTAGCTAACTTCTTAAAAGGTTTATATTTTAGAAGGTGAAAGACCTGGATGCTTCATACTTTGTATATAGATGCCTCATGTTACGAAGTTTCCGTCAGTTACATGTTCAATGTCCTTGACCTCATTTTCATGGTTCAGTGACCACTTGAAAAAAAAGTTCAGAATTTTTGTAATGTTGAATTCTCTCTTATTATAAGTAATAGGATAACTATATTGGGTATGTGCGTACCTTGCAAGGTCCTCCTGCCCGTCAGACAGTTTTCACTTGACCTCGACCTCATTTCATGGATCAGTGAACAAGGTTAAGTTTTGATGGTCAAGTTCATATCTCAGATACTGTAAGCAATAGGGCTAGTATATTTGGTGTATAGAAGGACTTGAAGGTGTACATGTAGGCAGGTGTCATCTGACCTTGAACTCATTTTCATGGTTCAATGGTTATAGTTAAGTTTTTGTGTTTTGGTCTGTTTTTCTCATACTTATGCAATAGGTCTACTATATTTGTTGTATGGAATGATTGTAAGGTGTACATGTCTAGCGGGCAGATGTCATCTGACCTTGACCTCATTTTCATGGTTCAGTGGTCAAAGTTAAGTTTTTTAGTTTTGGTCTTTTTAGCCAAAGGTCAACTATATTTGGTGTATGGAAATATATTATGATCTATATGTCAGTCCCGCAGGTTTTATTTGACCATGACCTCAATTGCATGGTTCATTGCACAGTGTTAAGTTTTTGTGTTTTGGTCTATTTTGCTTAAACTATAAGTAATACGTCAACTATATTTGTTTTATGGACGCATCGTTAGCTGTACATGTCTGCCTGGCATGGTTCTTCTGACCTTGACCTCATTTTCATGGTTCATTGGTCTTTGTTTAGCTATCTTGGTTAATGTTAAGTTCAGTGACAGTTGTAATAAAGCTTTATACTTAGGACTATCAACATAATATCAATGATTAGTAAAGAAGGCGAGACATTTCAGTGTGTGCACTCTTGTTAAGTTTAAGTTCTTAGGCCACATTTATTCTGTGTCAGAAACCTATGTTCTGTCAATTATAATCACAATCCAATTCAGAAATGTATCAAGCTTAAATGTTGTGTCCATACTTGCCCCAACTGTTCAGGGTTCGACCTCTGCGGTCGTATAAAGCTGCGCCCTGCAGAGCATCTGGTTATAAATATACAATGATTTCATTTTCTTTTTCAGGATATAATGGCAAGTTGGGATGACATGGATGAGGTAAGTTTTTCTTCCTAAAAGTCAGTGTCATGTGACCTATGTCATGTGACATATGTTGTCTATAAACTGTATATAAAGATACAGGTGTGCAGTATTCTCAGGGGGAGAACAGGAGAAATCAAAATGACTACAGTGAACAGAATTCCAGGAGACAAAAAAAAGAAACGTAAGATATTGTAGGACATTCACAAGAGTGATACCAAAAATTATCGCTAGACACTAAGAGCACGTGCCATTGTCAATGAAATTGTGTTTTTCTTTTTCAAGATATATAAAATGGCAAGTTGGAATAAGGTAAGAGTTTCTTCTTAAAAATCAATGGTCATGTGACTTATGTTGTCTATAAACTGTACATAAAGAAACAGGCGTGCAGTATTCTCAGAGTCAGTGTCATGTGACCTATGTTGTCTATAAACTGTACATAAAGATACAGGAGTGCAGCATTCTCAGGGGAGAACAGGAGAAATCAGTAATGTTACAGTGAACAGAATGTCAAAGGGAAATAACTCATTTTTTAAAACATTTTTAATTGACATTGTATAAATGATAAATGACATTTTAAGTTTTTTTCTCGTTTCTTTGGTCAAATGTTGGTAAATTCTTTCTGAATGTTATATATATATAATTTTATGAAGTGAACTCCTCTAATTAGATAATAATCTATTTTTATTAAAGGATATATTTCATTACATTTAAAGTTGTTGGCATGAATAGAGAAGTTGCAGATCTATATTAGTTTGTGTCACTTGACAGCCTCTTGTTCTTATTGTTGAAGGCCGTACCATTGCCTATAATTGCTTACATCCACTTCATTTGAACTTAAGTTGATAGTTGTCTCATTGGTAATCATATCTCCTTATTTTTATAAATATACAATGATTTCATTTTCTTTTACAGGATACAATGGCAAGTTGGGATGAGGTAAGTTTTTCTTCTTAAAAGTCAATGTCATGTGACCTATGTCATGTGACATATGTTGTCTATAAACTGTATATTAAGATACAGGCGTGCAATATTCTAAGGGAAAGAACAGGAAAAATCAAAATGACTACAGTGAATTTCAATATACAAAATTCCAGGAGACAAAAAGAAATGTAAGACATTGTAGGACATTCACAACTCTTTTAAGTCGAAAAGAATCTGACAACGCCATGGAAAAAAAAATTAAAAACAATCAAAATTCAACAGTCTACATTACATGCATTAGTCATTTCAGGGCCTTTTATAGCTGACTATGCCATATGGGCTTTGATCATTGTTGAAGGCCGTACAGTGACCTATGGTTGTTATTTTCTGTGTCATTTGGTCTATTTTGTAGAATTGTCTCATTGGCAATCATACCACATCTTCTTTTTATATTAAAAACATTACATAGAAAACTAAAGACCGAGCAACACAAATCTCAACAAAAACTTAGGCTGATCTCAAAACTGATGCATAATACAATTGTCTACAGACTTTTATAAAAAAAAAAACCTCTGATACATTTCACTCCTTCTTGGTAATCACTGTATTTGGTATAAACTGTTGGAACTGTAAACATGTAGCTTGTTTAATTCAATTATTACATTTGCAATACATTTGTATGTTCTAGAGGAAAATGTAAAAGCTTTGTTTTGCTTACAGAAACTTCTTACAGCTGCAAGGTGGGGGAATATAAAAGAGGTAGAATTATGTATAAAGAACAGAGCTAACTTGGAATGTAGAGATGGTGTAAGTAAAGTAAAATGTTTAACACATTTACAGATATTTATTATATAGTATACACGCTGAATGGCAGCCCAGGCTTGTAAAATTGCTCTCGGGCCTGTAAACATCATATCTACAGGCCAACAGAATCTAACCAAAAATTTTCAAAAATTGATCTCCGGGCCTGTAGATTTAACAGTTCATTGCGAAGACTATATAATAGTACCCATAATGTGGATCAGTTAAACACTGCCCTTGTTAGTGTTCAGTGATTCAGTGTACATTCTATTTATTGCAAATACTCTTGTCTTCAAAATATTAAGAAACATAGTATTATGATATATTGTGATTTACTTCATTACACTGATGAGTACCACTCCAGTTTGTATGTTAAAGAGTTGCTGTCGGATACTTCATAACTGCATATAACTGAAATATTGTGATTTACTTCATTACACCAATGAATACCACTCCAGTTTGTATGTTAAAGGGTTGCTGTCTGATACTTCCTTACTGTATACAACTGAAATATTGTGATTTACTTTATTACACTGATGAATACCACTCCAGTTTGTATGTCAAAGGGTTGCTGTCTGATACTTCCTTACTGTATACAACTGAAATTGTGTGATTTACTTTATTACACTGATGAATACCACTCCAGTTTGTATGTTAAAGAGTTGCTGTCGGATACTTCATAACTGCATATAACTGAAATATTGTGATTTACTTCATTACACCAATGAATACCACTCCAGTTTGTATGTTAAAGGGTTGCTGTCTGATACTTCCTTACTGTATACAACTGAAATATTGTGATTTACTTTATTACACTGATGAATACCACTCCAGTTTGTATGTCAAAGGGTTGCTGTCTGATACTTCCTTACTGTATACAACTGAAATATTGTGATTTACTTTATTACACTGATGAATACAACTCCAGTTTGTTTGTCAACGGGATGCTGTCTGTTACTTTCTTACTGTATACAACTGAAATAGTGTGATTTACTTCATTACACTGATGAATACCACTCCAGTTTGTATGTCAACGGGATGCTGTCTGTTACTTTCTTACTGTATACAACTGAAATATTGTGATTTACTTCATTACACTGATGAATACCACTCCAGTTTGTATGTCAAAGGGTTGCTGTCTGATACTTCCTAACTGTATACAACTGAAATAGTGTGATTTACTTTATTACACTGATGAATACCACTCCAGTTTGTATGTCAAAGGGTTGCTGTCTGATACTTTCTTACTGTATACAACTGAAATATTGTGATTTACTTTATTACAGATAACATATATAGTATTCTACACAAAAAACCTAACTTTGGTTTAAAAAAAATCTTGCATGACCATGACTTGAGACATGACACCTGATTATACAACTTTCGTTGACCACCCCTGTTCTAAACATGTCATATGACACCTGATTCTACAACATATATTAACCACTTATGTACTGAACATAACATGTGACACCTGATCATAAAACCTGCATTTACACTCTTGTACTGAACATGACATGTAACACCACATCATACAACATTCATTTACCTCTTCTGTACTGAACATGACATGTGACAACTGATCATACAACATTCATTTACTAGTACCACTCCAGTACTAAACATGACATGTGACACCTGATCATACACCATGCATTTACCACTGCTGTACTGAACATGACATGTGACACCTGATCATACAACATTCATTTACCACTCCTGTACTGAACATGACATGTGACACCACATCATACAACATTCATTTACCACTCCTGTACTGAACATGACATGTGACACCTGATCATACAACATGCATTTACTACTCCTGTACTGAACATGACATGTGACACCTGATCATACAACATGTGACATAGCAATGACACTCTTATGCTCAACACCAACATGTGACATAGCAATGACACTAGTATAGTCAACACCAACATGTGACATAGCAATGACACTCTTATAGTCAACACCAACATGTGACATATCAATGACACTCTTTTAGTCAACACCAACATGTGACATAGCAATGACACTCTTATAGTCAACACCAACATGTGACATAGCAATGACACTCTTATAGCCAACATCAACATGTGACATAGCAATGACACTCTTATAGTCAACACCAACATGTGACATACCAATGACACTCTACCTCAACACCAACATTTGACATAGCAATGACACTGTTTACATCAACACCAACATGTGACATAGCAATGACGTGCCTGTCCCAAGTCAGGAGCCTGCGATTCAGTGGTTGTCGTTTGTTTATGTGTTACATATTTGTTTTTCGTTCATTTTTTACATAAATAAGGCCGTAAGATTTCTCGCTTGAATTGTTTTACATTGTCTTATAGGGACCTTTTATAGCTGACTTTATGCGGTATGGGCTTTGCTCATTGTTGAAGGCCGTACAGTGACCTAAAATTGTTAATGTTTGTGTCATTTTGGTCTTTTGTGGATAGTTGTCTCATTGGCAATCATACCACATCTTCTTTTTTATACACTCTTATAGTCAAAACCAACTTTTGACATAGCAATGACACTCTGATAGTCAACACCAAAATGAGACAGCAATGACACTCTTATAGTCAACACCAACATGTGACATAGCAATGACACTCTTTACCTCAACACCAACATGTGACATACCAATGACACTCTACCTCAACATCAACATTTGACATAGCAATAGCACTGTTAACCTGAACACCAACATGTAACATAATAGCAATGACACTCTTATAGTAAAAACCAACATGTGACATAGCAATGACACTCTTATAGTAAACACCAACATGTCACTTAGCAATGACACTCTTTACCTCAACATCAACATGTGACATAGCAATGACACTCATATGCTCAACACCAACATGTGACATACCAATGACACTCTTATAGTCAACACCAACATGTGACATAACAATGACACTCTTTACCTCAACATCAACATGTGACATAGCAATGACACTCATATGCTCAACACCAACATGTGACATAGCAATGATACTCTTATAGTCAACACCAACATGTCACTTAGCAAGACACTCTTATAGTCAACACTAACATGTGACATAGCAATGACACTCATATGCTCAACACCAACATGTGACATAGCAATGACACTCTTATAGTCAACACCAACATGTCACTCTTATAGTAAACACTGACATGTGACATAGCAATGACACTCTTATAGTCAACACCAACATGTGACATAGCAATGACACTCTTATACTCAACACCAACATGTGACATAGCAATGACACTCTTATAGTCAACACCAACATGTGACATAGCAATGACACTCTTATAGTCAACACCAACATGTGACATAGCAATGACACTCTACCTCAACACCAACATGTGACATAACAATGACACTCTTATAGTCAACACTAACATGTGACATAGCAATGACACTCATATGCTCAACACCAACACGTGACATAGCAATGACACTCTTATAGTCAACACCAACATGTGACATAGCAATGACACTTTTATACTCAACACCAACATGTGACATAGCAATGACACTATTATAGTCAACACCAACATGTGACATAGCAATGACACTCTTATAGTCAACACCAACATGTGACATAGCAATGACACTCTACCTCAACACCAACATGTGACATAGCAATGACACTCTTATAGTCAACACCAACATGTGACAAAGCAATGACACTCTTATACTCAACACCAACATGTGACATAGCAATGACACTCTTATAGTCAACACCAACATGTGACATAGCAATGACACTTTCCCTCAACACCAACATGTGACATAGCAATGACACTCTTATAATCTACACTAACATGTGACATAGCAATGGCACTCTTATAGTCAACACCAACATGTGACAGCAATGATACTCATATGCTCAACACCAACATGTGACATAGCAATGACACTCTTATAGTCAACACCAATATGTGACAAATCAATGACACTCTTATAGTCAACACCAACATGTGACATAGCAATGACACTCTTCACCTCAACACCAACTTGTAACATATCAATGTCACTCTTTACCTCAACACCAACATGTGACATAGCAATGACACTCTTATACCCATCACCAACATGTGACGTAGCAGTGACACTCTTATAGTCAACTCCAGCATGTGACATAGCAATGACACTCTTATAGTCAACACCAACATGTGACATAGCAATGACACTCTTATAGTCAACACCAGCATGTGACATAGCAATGACATTCTTATAGTCAACACCAACATGTGACATAACAATGACAGTCTTATACTCAACACCAACATGTGACATAGCAATGACACTCTTATACTCAACACCAACATGTGACATATCAATGACACTCTTAAAGGCAACACCAACATGTGACATAGCAATGGCACTCTTATACTCAACACCAGCATGTGACATAGCAATGACACTCTTGAAGGCAACACCAACATGTGACATAGCAATGGCACTCTTATACTCAACACCAGCATGTGACATAGCAATGACACTCTTATAGTCAACACCAACATGTGACATAACAATGACATTATTACACTCATCACAAACAAGTTACAGATCACACTTATAGGCAATGCAAACTTGAAAAAAATAAACATGGCTTATTGCAGTTCTATACTTAAACTCACCACAAACATACACCATTGCTATATCACCCTTATACTCACCACAAACATACACTATTGCTATATTACCCTTACACTCACCACAAACATACACCATTGCTATATTACCTTTATACTCACCACAAACATACACCATTGCTATATTACCCTTATACTCACCACAAACATACACCATTGCTTTATTACCTTTATACTCACCACAAACATACACCATTGCTATATTACCCTTATACTCACCACAAACATACACCATTGCTATATTACCCTTATACTCACCACAAACATACACCATTGCTATAATTACCCTTACACTCACCACAAACATACACCATTGCTATATTACCCTTACACTCACCACACACATACACCATTGCTATATTACCCTTACACTCACCACACACATACACCATTGTTATATTACCCTTACACTCACCACACACATACACCATTGCTATATTACCCTTATACTCACCACACACATACACCATTGCTATATTACCCTGATACTCACCACACACATACACCATTGCTATATTACCCTTATACTCACCACAAACATACACCATTGCTATTTTACCCTTATACTCACCACAAACATACACCATTGCTATTTTACCCTTATACTCACCACAAACATACACCATTGCTATTTCACCCTTATACTCACCACAAACATACACCATTGCTATATCACCCTTATACTCACCACAAACATACACCATTGCTATATTACCCTTATACTCACCACACACATACACCATTGTTATATTACCCTTATACTCACCACACACATACACCATTGCTATATTACCCTTATACTCACCACACACATACACCATTGCTATATTACCCTTATACTCACCACACACATACACCATTGTTATGTTACTCTTATCCACACCACACACATACACCATTGCTATGTTACCATACACCATTGCTATATTACCCTTATACTCACCACACACATACACCATTGCTATATTACCCTTATACTCACCACAAACATACACCATTGCTATATTACCCTTATACTCACCACAAACATACACCATTGCTATATTACCCTTATACTCACCACAAACATACACCATTGCTATATTACCCTTATCCACACCACAAACATACACCATTGCTATATTACCCTTATACTGACCACAAACATACACCATTGTTATATTACCCTTATACTGACCACACACATACACCATTGCTATATTACCCTTATACTCACCACAAACATACACCATTGCTATATTACCCTTATACTCACCACAAACATACACCATTGCTATATTACCCTTATACTCAGCACAAACATACACCATTGCTACATTACCCTTGTACTGACCACAAACATACACCATTGTTATATTACCCTTATACTCACCACAAACATACACCATTGCTATATTACCCTTATACTCACCACAAACATACACCATTGCTATATTACCCTTATACTCACCACAAACATACACCATTGTTATATTACCCTTATACTCACCACAAACATACACCATTGTTATATTACTCTTATCCACACCACAAACATACACCATTGCTATATTACCCTTATACTCACCACAAACATACACCATTCCTATATAACCCTTATACTCACCACATACACCATTGCTATATTACCCTTATACTCACCACAAACATACACCATTGCTATATTACCCTTATACTGACCACAAACATACACCATTGTTATATTACCCTTATACTCACCATAAACATACACCATTGCTATATTACCCTTATACTCACCATAAACATACACCATTGCTATATTACCCTTATACTCACCACAAACATACACCATTGCTATATTACCCTTATCCACACCACAAACATACACCATTGCTATATTACCCTTATACTCACCACAAACATACACCATTGCTATATTACCCTTATACTCACCACAAACATACACCATTGCTATATTACCCTTATACTCACCACAAACATACACCATTGTTATATTACCCTTATACTCACCACAAACATACACCATTGCTATATTACCCTTATACTCACCAAAAACATACACCATTGCTATATTACCCTTACACTCACCACAAACATACACCATTGTTATATTACCCTTATACTCACCACAAACATACACCATTGCTATATTACCCTTATACTCACCACAAACATACACCATTGCTATATTACCCTTATACTCACCACACACATACACCATTGCTATATTACCCTTATACTCACCACACACATACACCATTGCTATATTACCCTTATCCACACCACAAACATACACCATTGCTATATTACCCTTATACTGACCACAAACATACACCATTGCTATATTACCCTTATACTCACCACAAACATACACCATTGCTATATTACCCTTATACTCACCACAAACATACACCATTGTTATATTACTCTTATCCACACCACAAACATACACCATTGCTATATTACCCTTATACTCACCACAAACATACACCATTCCTATATAACCCTTATACTCACCACATACACCATTGCTATATTACCCTTATACTCACCACAAACATACACCATTGCTATATTACCCTTATACTCACCACAAACATACACCATTGTTATATTACCCTTATACTCACCATAAACATACACCATTGCTATATTACCCTTATACTCACCATAAACATACACCATTGCTATATTACCCTTATACTCGCCACAAACATACACCATTGCTATATTACCCTTATCCACACCACAAACATACACCATTTGCTTTATTACCCTTATACTCACCACAAACATACACCATTGCTATATTACCCTTATACTCACCACAAACATACACCATTGCTATATTACCCTTATACTCACCACAAACATACACCATTGCTATATTACACAACAACTCATACGATATGAAGCAGCTGGTAGACACCCAACATTTTACACGGAAATACCACTAAATATTTCCTAAGCTTTGATCATTATTTGAAAAGACACAAAATACTGTTAATCAGACAGGTTTAATGGACAACAAATATTTGTTAGAATTATATAAAGTGGGGTCTCATTTTATTCGTAACACAGAACTGAATCAGATAGTAAAGGTTTTATTTTGTTTCTTGACAAAAAATTATTTTGTAAGCATCTGATTTTAATGAGAAGTTAAAGAGAACGAGTTGTTTTAACTTCTTTAGTCAGATAATGTTAATTCTACAGATTTAATGTAAAACATCTTTTAAAAATAACAAATACTTGACAGAATTATATAAAGTGGGGTCTTATTTTTCTTGTCTCTTCGTACTGAATCAGAAAATATAAATTGTTTTAATGTTTCTTGAAATTTTTTTTTTTTTAACCTAACAGTTCTGATGGAAGTTCTGACATCTCACAATAAAACATGTTGTTTATTTGTTGTTTACGTAGAATATAAATACACGTGTGACTGGTCATTTTATTCAGTTTTGACCACTGATTCATGTGATATATATTTTGTTTATATTTATTACACAACATTGTCCAGTTTATGACACAAGTTTTGATGTGTGTTATATGTTGATATTACAGTTGGGAGGTACACCATTAATGTTGGCGGCTGAGGGAGGACACCTGGAGGTAGTGACGTACCTAGTCACTCATGGAAGTCAGTTAGAAGTTACAGACAACGTAATGATAGATATAATCACCTTACTCTGACCAAACATCACTTTATACAGAATCTACATGATCTACACAAAATCATGTTGTTAATCAGACAGGTTTAATGGACAACAAATATTTGTTAGAATTATATAAAGTGGGGTCTCATTTTATTCGTAACACAGAACTGAATCAGATAGTTAAGGTTTTATTTTGTTTCCTGACGAAAATTATTTTGTAAACATCTGATTTTAATGAGAAGTTGATGAGAAAAAGCTGTGTTAATTTCTTTAGTCAGATAATGTTAATTATACAGATCTAATGTAAAACATCTTTTAAAAATAACAAATACTTGACAGAATTATATAAAGTGGGGTCTTATTTTTCTCGTCTCTTCGCACTGAATCAGAAAATATAACTCGTTTTAATGTTTCTTGAAATTTATTTTTTTTAACCTGAAAGTTCTGATGGAAGTTCTGACATCTCACAATAAAACATGTTGTTTATTTGTTGTTTATGTAAAATATAAATAAAAGTGTGACTGGTCATTTTATTCAGTTTTGACCACTGATTCATGTGATATATATTTTGTTTATATTTATTACACAACATTGTCCAGTTTATGACACAAGTTTTGATGTCTGTTATATGTTTATATTACAGTTGGGAAAGACACCATTACTGTTGGCGGCTGGGGAAGGACACCTGGAGGTGGTGACTTACCTGGTCACTCACGGCAGTCAGTTAGACGCTGCAGACGGGGTAATGATAGATATAATGACCTTACTCTGACCAAACACCAGTTTATACAGAATCTACACAAAATCATGTTGTTAATCAGACAGGTTTAATGGACAACAAATATTTGTTAGAATTATATAAAGTGGGGTCTCATTTTATTCGTAACACAGAACTGAATCAGATAGTTAAGGTTTTATTTTGTTTCCTGACGAAAAATTATTTTGTCAACATCTGATTTTAATGAGAAGTTGATGAAATGAGTTGTGTTAACATCTTTAGTCAGATTATGTTAATTCTACAGATCTAATGTAAAACATCTTTTAAAATAAAAAATACTTGACAGAATTATATAAAGTGGGGTCTTATTTTTCTTGTCTCTTCGTACTGAATCAGAAAATATAACTCGTTTTAATGTTTCTTGAAAAAAAGTTTTTTTTTTAACTTTGATCATTCTACGTACAAATGTAATCATTGTTAATCAGACAGATTTAATGGAGAACAAATATTTGTTAGAATTATATAAAGTGGGGTCTCATTTTAATTGTCTTGTCCAGCTGAGTCCATTGATATAAATATTGTTTATGTTTCTAGAAAAAAGTTTTTTTTTAACCTGACAGTTCTGATGGAAGTTCTGACATCTCACAATAAAACATGTTGTTTATTTGTTGTTTATGTAGAATATAAATACAAGTGTGACTGGTCATTTTATTCAGTTTTGACCACTGATTCATGTGATATGTATTTTGTTTATATTTATTACACAACATTGTCCAGTTTATGACACAAGTTTTGATGTCTGTTATATGTTGATATTACAGATTGGAAGGACACCATTAATGAGGGCGGCTGGTAGAGGACACCTGGAGGTGGTGACTTTCCTACTCACTCACGGCAGTCAGTTAGAAGCCACAGACCTGGTAATGATAGATATAATCACCTTACTCTGACCAAACACCAATTTATACACAATCTACACAAAATCATGTTGTTAATCAGACAGGTTTAATGGACAACAAATATTTGTTAGAATTATATAAAGTGGGGTCTCATTTTATTCGTAACACAGAACTGAATCAGATAGTAAAGGTTTTATTTTGTTTCTTGACAAAAAATTATTTTGTAAACATCTGATTTTAATGAGAAGTTGAGAACGAGTTGTGTTAACATCTTTCGTCAGATAATGTTAATTCTACAGATTTAATGTAAAACATGTTTTAAAAATAACAAATACTTGACAGAATTATATAAAGTGGGGTCTCATTTTTCTTGTCTCTTCATACTGAATCAGAAAATATTACTCGTTTTAATGTTTCTTGAATTTTTTTTTTTTTAACGTAATCATTGTTAATCAGACAGGTTTAATGGACAACAAATATTTATTAGAATTATATAAAGTGGGGTCTCATTTTAATTGTCTTGTCCAGCTGAGTCCATTGATATAAATATTGTTTATGTTTCTAGAAAAAAGTTTTTTTTTAACCTGACAGTTCTGATGGAAGCTCTGACATCTCACAATAAAACATGTTGTTTATTTGTTGTTTATGTAGAATATAAATACAAGTGTGACTGGTCATTTTATTCAGTTTTGACCACTGATTCATGTGATATATATTTTGTTTATATTTATTACACAACATTGTCCAGTTTATGACACAAGTTTTGATGTCTGTTATATGTTGATATTACAGTTTGGATGGACACCATTAATGTTTGCGGCTATGAGAGGACACCTGGAGGTGGTGACTCACCTAGTCACCCACGGAAGTCAGTTAGAGGTTACAAACCCGGTAATGATAGATATAATGACCTTACTCTGACCAAAGACCACTTTATACAGAATCTACACAAAATCATGTTGTTAATCAGACAGGTTTAATGGACAACAAATATTTGTTAGAATTATATAAAGTGGGGTCTCATTTTATTCGTAACACAGAACGGAATCAGATAGTTAAGGTTTTATTTTGTTTCTTGACGAAAAATTATTTTGTAAATATCTGATTTTAATGAGAAGTTGATGAGAAAAAGTTGTTAACATCTTTAGTCAGATAATGTTAATTCTACAGATCTAATGTAAAATATCTTTTAAAAATAACAAATACTTGACAGAATTATATAAAGTGGGGTCTCATTTTTCTTGTCTCTTCGTACTGAAGCAGAAAATATAACTCGTTTTAATGTTTCTTGAAAAAAGTTTTTTTTTTTCAACTTTGGTCATTCTACTGAATCAGCATAAAATCATGTTGTTTATCATACATGTTAAATGGACAACAATTACTTGTGAGACTTAAATAAAGTGAGGGTTGCTATTATTTGACTTGTTTCACTTATATAATTAAGAGTTTATTATTTTTTTTACCGTTTTTGTTTCACTGAATCAGAAAAAAGTGAATTTATATCTTAATCTACCATTTAATAGTTTATACACAAATATAATTGGATATTTTCTTACCCGATGTTATATTTCTTACATTTGGTAAATTGTTTGACTACTCTCATGATTTTGTTATCACACACCATTAACATGTTTATATTATTCTATTGTTATAGATTGGATTCACAGCTTTACATTATGCTGCTCAGTATGGAGGGATTGATGTAACAAAATGGTTGATAGATCAAGGATGCAGTCCTTGGGTGAAATCAAAACAGGTAACATTCAGTTTTATTCTTATTTGATAGATAGATATTTTATTCTCTAAAAACTAAATACAAGTCAACAGAGAAAGTACAAATACAATATAAATACAAATACAATAGTTGAGAGTAAACAGCTGCAGATAAAATATAATAAAGTACAACTTTTAAGTTTATGATGAAATACCTGTATAATAAACAGATTAAACTAAATATGAAGAAATCAGTCTGTGCGTAACTTTTAAATGGAGGGACAAACCTTTTTATTAATACACTTAATGAGTGAACAGTTTTCTTAAGGAGGCTCACGGGTATAAGATTTTCAGAAAAAAATTAAACAATAATTTTTCATTACAAATTTCATTTATTACCTTAAGTAGTTATTACTTTATCATTATGGTACAAAAATCATTCCAAAAAATCAATTCTTGTTGGTGACTTTTAAAATGTAGATATTATTGATAAAGCTCCAAATTATCTTCCTTTGGTGCAAACATGCCATTTTTAACCGGATTTTTGTGACAAAAATGTCGGTTATTGATTTGGGGATGTACGGCGGGTGGGCGGGCAGGCGGCAATCAAATGTTGTCCGTGCATTAACTCATGAACCGTTCAACCAAAGCTTTTAAAATTTTAATATGTTGTTACTGACAACTAAATGAAGGTCAAGTTCAATAATGGCGATTTTGACTTTTACCGTTCAGGAGTTATGGTTCTTGAAAAATTGAAAAATGGAGTTTCCAGTCGTGTCCGTGCATTTACGCATGAATTGTTCTTCCAAAGCTTCCCAAATTTTTATATGTTGTTACTGATGACAAAATGGAGGTCAAGTTCAATAATGACGATTTTGACTTTTACCGTTCAGGAGTAATGGTTCTTGAAAGATTAAAAAATGGAGTTTCCAGTCGTGTCCGTACATTTACCCATGAACTGTTCTACCAAAGCTTCCCAAATTTTAATATGTTGTTACTGATGACAAAATGGATGTCAAGTTCAATAATGACGATTTTGACTTTTACCGTTCAGGAGTTATGGTTCTTGAAAGATTGAAAAATGGAGTTTCCAGTCATGTCTGTGCATTTACGCATGAACTGTTCTTCCAAAGCTTCTCAAATTTTAATATATTGTTACTGATGACAAAATGGAGGTCAAGTTCAATTATGACGATTTTGACTTTTACCGTTCAGGAGTTATGGTTCTTGAAAGATTGAAAAATGGTGTTTCCAGTCGTGTCCGTTCATTTTCTCATGAACCATTCAACCAAAGCTTGTGAAATTGTTATATGTTGTTACTGATGACAAAATAGAGGTCAAGTTCAATTATGAGGATTTTGACTTTTACCGTTCAGGAGTTATGGTTCTTGAAAGATTGAAAAATGGTGTTTCCAGTCGTGTCTGTGCATTTTCTCATGAACCATTCAACCAAAGCTTTTGAAATTTTTATATGTTGTTACTTATGACAAAATATAGGTCAAGTTCAATAATGACGATTTTGACTTTTACCGTTCAGGAGTAATGGTTCTTGTGATATTGCCAGGACACAAATAAATGTTAATAAATCAGGTTTGCTGTCATTGTGACAGCCTCTTGTTTGGCATTAAAATAGAAATATCTTAAATTTACTCATTGGTGACCTATATTTTTTATTGTTGTTTTCGAAAAAGCTGTACATAAACTAAATAACTGTAAAATTTAAGCGATTTCTGTAATTTAGTTCTTTTTTTATTTCGATATTACAACTATTTCCCCTATTAGGTCAACAGAAAAAAGGACATTAACAAAAGTGTATACTTCTTTCGAAGGCAGATTGTGAGCGTAAATGAACGGTGACCCCATTTTTTTTAAATTAAAAAAATGATTTAGACCTGTCAGCCCCCTTAAAGCTGTTTATTTTTTGTCGAGCCTGCGACTTTAATCTCAGAAAAGCTCGGCATAGGGATAGTGATCAAGCACTTCTTAAAAACTTTATATTTTAGAAGGAGGAAGACCTTGATGCTTCATACTTTGTATATGGATGCCTCATGTTACGAAGTTTCCGCCAGTCACATGTCCAATGTCCTTGACCTCATTTTCATGGTTCAGTGACTACTTGAAAAAAAAATGTTTGTAATGTTAAATTATCTTTTATAAGTAAAAGTATAACTATATTTGGTATGTGCGTACCTTGCAAGGTCCTCATGCCCGTCAGACAGTTTTCACTTGACCTCAACCTACCAACACACCTAACACCAATCCTACATTACTGACACAACTACCATCTCATCATACTCTACCAACACACCCTACACCAATCCTACACTACTGATACAACAACCATCTCATCATACATCACCAACACACTTAACACCAATCCTACATTACTGACACAACTACCATCTCATCATACTCCACACCAAAACACCTAACACCAATCCTACATTACTGACACAACTACCATCTCATTATACTCCACCAACACACCTAACACCAATCCTACATTACTGATACAACTACCATCTCATCATACTCCGCCAACACACCTAACACTAATCCTACATTACTGACACAACTACCATCTCATTATACTCCACCAACACACCTAACACCAATCCTACATTACTGACACAACTACCATCTCATCATATTCCACCAACACACCTAACACCAATCCTACATTACTGACACCACTACCATCTCATCATACTCATGATACTCTACCAACACACCCTACATCAATCATATACTACTGACACAACTAACATCTCATCATACTCCATCAACACACCTAACACCAATCCTACATTACTGACACCACTACCATCTCATCATACTCTACCAACATACCTAACACCAATCATACACTACTGACACAACTACCATCTCATCATACTCTACCAACATACCTAACACCAATCATACACTACTGACACAACTACCATCTCATCATACTCTACCAACATACCTAACACCAACCCTACATTACTGACACCACTACCATCTCATTATACTCCATCAACACACCTAACACCAATCCTACATTACTGACACAACTACCATATCATCATACTCCACCAAAACACCTAACACCAATCCTACATTACTGACACAACAACCATCTCATGATACTCTACCAACATACCCTACATCAATCATATACTACTGATACAACAACCATCTCATCATACATCACCAACACACCTAACACCAATCCTACACTACTGACACAACAACCATCTCATGATACTCTACCAACATACCCTACATCAATCATATACTACTGATACAACAACCATCTCATCATACATCACCAACACACCTAACACCAATCCTACATTACTGACACAACTACCATCTCATCATACTCCACCAAAAAACCTAACACAAATCCTACATTACTGACACAACTACCATCTCATCATACTCTACAAACTCAACTTACACCAATTCTACATTACTGACACAACTACCATCTCATCATACTCTACCACGCACACCCTACACCAATCCTACACTATTGACACAACAACCATCTCATTATACTCTACCAACACACCCTACAACAATCCTACATAACTGATACAACTACCATCTCATTATACTCCACCAACACACCTAACACCAATCCTACATTACTGATACCACTACCATCTCATCATACTCCGCCAACACACCTAACACTAATCCTACATTACTGACACAACTACCATCTCATTATACTCCACCAACACACCTAACGCCAATCCTACATTACTGACACAACTACCATCTCATCATATTCCACCAACACACCTAACACCAATCCTACATTACTGACACCACTACCATCTCATCATACTCATGATACTCTACCAACACACCCTACATCAATCATATACTACTGACACAACTAACATCTCATCATACTCCATCAACACACCTAACACCAATCCTACATTGCTGACACCACTACCATCTCATCATACTCTACCAACATACCTAACACCAATCATACACTACTGACACAACTACCATCTCATCATACTCTACCAACATACCTAACACCAATCATACACTACTGACACAACTACCATCTCATCATACTCTACCAACATACCTAACACCAACCCTACATTACTGACACCACTACCATCTCATTATACTCCATCAACACACCTAACACCAATCCTACATTACTGACACAACTACCATATCATCATACTCCACCAAAACACCTAACACCAATCCTACATTACTGACACAACAACCATCTCATGATACTCTACCAACATACCCTACATCAATCATATACTACTGATACAACAACCATCTCATCATACATCACCAACACACCTAACACCAATCCTACACTACTGACACAACAACCATCTCATGATACTCTACCAACATACCCTACATCAATCATATACTACTGATACAACAACCATCTCATCATACATCACCAACACACCTAACACCAATCCTACATTACTGACACAACTACCATCTCATCATACTCCACCAAAAAACCTAACACAAATCCTACATTACTGACACAACTACCATCTCATCATACTCTACAAACTCAACTTACACCAATTCTACATTACTGACACAACTACCATCTCATCATACTCTACCACGCACACCCTACACCAATCCTACACTATTGACACAACAACCATCTCATTATACTCTACCAACACACCCTACAACAATCCTACATAACTGACACAACTACCATCTCATCATACATCACCAACACACCTAACACCAATCCTACAAAACTGACACTACAACCATCTTATCATACTCCACCAACACACCTAACACCAATCCTACACTACTGACACAACAACCATCTCATGATACTCTACCAACACACCCGACATCAATCATAAACTACTGACAAAACTATCATCTCATCATACTCCAACAACACACCTAACACAAATCCTACATTACTGACACAACTACCATCTTATCATACTCTACCAACTCACCTAACACAAATCCTACATTACTGACACAACTACCATCTTATCATACTCTACCAACTCACCTAACACAAATCATACATTACTGACACAACTACCATTTCATCATACTCTGCCAACACACCTTACACCAATTCTACATTACTGACACAACTACCATCTCATAACAGCTCCACCAACACACCTAACACCAATTATACACTACTGACACAACTACCATCTCATTACAGCTCCACCAACACACCTAACACCAATCCTACACCACTGACACAACTACCATCTCATTACAGCTCCACCAACACACCTAACACCAATCCTACACCACTGACACAACTACCATCTCATTACAGCTCCACCAACACACCTTACACCAATTCTACATTACTGACACAACTACCATCTCATTACAGCTCCACCAGCACACCTAACACCAATTCTACACTACTGACACAACTACCATCTCATTACAGCTCCACCAACACACCTAACACCAATCCTACACCACTCACACAACTACCATCTCATTACAGCTCCACCAACACACCTAACACCAATCCTACACCACTGACACAACTACCATCTCATTACAGCTCCACCAACACACCTAACACCAATTCTACACTACTGACACAACTACCATCTCATTACAGCTCCACCAACACACCTAACACCAATCCTACACTACTGACACAACTACCATCTCATCATACATCATCAACACACATCACTGACACAACTACCATCTCATCATACTCCACCAACGCACCTAACACCAATCTTACACTACTGACACAACTACCATCTCATCATACATCACCAACGCACCTAACACCAATCCTACATTACTGACACTACAACCATCTCATCATACTCTACCAACACACCCGACATCAATCCTACACTACTGACACAACTACCATCTCATCATACTCCACCAACACACCTAACACCAATCCTACACTACTGACACAACTACCATCTCATCATACTCCACCAACACAGCTAACACCAATTCTACACTATTGACACAACAACCATTTCATCATGCTCTACCAACACATCCTACACCAATCCTACATTACTGACACAACTACCATCTCATCATACTCTAGCAACACACCTAACACCAATCCTACACTACTGACACACTACCATCTCAGCATACTCCACCAACACACCTAACACCAATCCTACACTACTGACACAACCATCTCATCATACTCTACCAACACACCCTACAACAATCCTACATTACTGACACAACTACCATCTCATTATACATCACCTACACACTTAACACCAATCCTACATTACTGACACAACTACCATCTCATCATACTCCACTTACACACCTAACACCAAACCTACATTACTGAACCTACAACCATCTGATCATACTCAACCAACACAACTTACACCAATCCTACATTACTGACACAACTACCATCTCATCATACTCTACCAACACACCTAACACCAATCTTACACTACTGACACAACTACCATCTCATCATACATCATCAACACACATCACTGACACAACTACCATCTTATCATACTCCACCAACGCACCTAACACCAATCTTACACTACTGACACAACTACCATCTCATCATATATCACCAATGCACCTAACACCAATCCTACATTACTGACACTACAACCATCTCATCATACTCTACCAACACACCCTACATCAATCCTACACTACTGACACAACTACCATCTCATCATACTCCATCAACACACCTAACACCAATCCTACACTACTGACACAACTACCATCTCATCATACATCACCAATACACTTAACACCAATCCTACATTACTGACACTACAACCATCTCATCATACTCCACCAACACACCTAACACCAATCCTACACTACTGACACAACTACCATCTCATCATACTCCACCAACACAGCTAACACCAATTCTACACTGTTGACACAACCATTTTATCATGCTCTACAAACACATCCTACACCAATCCTACATTACTGACACAACTACCATCTCATCATACTCTAGCAACACACCTAACACCAATCCTACACTACTGACACAACTACCATCTCATCATACTCCACCAACACACCTAACACCAATCCTACACTACTGACACAACCATCTCATCATACTCTACCAACACACCCTACACCAATCCTACATTACTGACACAACTACCATCTCATCATACGCCACCAACACACCTAACACCAATCCTACATTTCTGAAACAACTACCATGTCATGATACTCTACCAACACACCCTACACCGATCCTACACTACTGATACAACTATCATTTCATCATACTCCAACAACACACCTAACACCAATCCTACACTACTGACACAACTACCATCTCATCATACTCCACCAACACAGCTAACACCAATTCTACACTGTTGACACAACCATTTTATCATGCTCTACCAACACATCCTACACCAATCCTACATTACTGACACAACTACCATCTCATCATACTCTAGCAACACACCCTACAGCAATCCTACATTACTGACACAACTACCATCTCATTATACGCCACCAACACACCTAACACC
Source organism: Mytilus galloprovincialis (assembly GCA_037788925.1). Lineage (NCBI taxonomy): Eukaryota > Metazoa > Mollusca > Bivalvia > Mytilida > Mytilidae > Mytilus > Mytilus galloprovincialis. The sequence continues at coordinate 170,765 of CM075338.1, read as the reverse complement.
AATCCTACATTACTGACACAACTACCATGTCATGATACTCTACCAACACACCCTACACCAATCCTACACTACTGATACAACAACCATCTCATCATACATCACCTACACACTTAACACCAATCCTATATTACTGACACAACTACCATCTCATCATACTCCACTTACACACCTAACACCAAACCTACATTACTGAACCTACAACCATCTGATCATACTCAACCAACACACCTAACACCAATCCTACATTACTGACACAACTACTATCTCATCATACTCTACCAACACACCTAACACCAATCTTACACTACTGACACAACTACCATCTCATCATACATCATCAACACACATCACTGACACAACTACCATCTCATCATACTCCACCAACGCACCTAACAACAATCTTACACTACTGACACAACTACCATCTCATCATACATTACCAACGCACCTAACACCAATCCTACATTACTGACACTACAACCGTCTCATCATACTCTACCGACACACCCTACATCAATCCTACACTACTGACACAACTACCATCTCATCATTCTCCACCAACACACCTAACACCAATCCTACACTACTGACACAACTACCATCTCATCATACATCACCAATACACTTAACACCAATCCTACATTACTGACACTACAACCATCTCATCATACATCACCAATACACTTAACATCAATCCTACATTATTGACACTACAACCATCTCATCATACTCCACCAACACACCTAACACCAATCCTACACTACTGACACAACTACCATCTCATCATACTCCACCAACACAGCTAACACCAATTCTACACTATTGACACAACAACCATTTCATCATGCTCTACCAACACATCCTACACCAATCCTACATTACTGACACAACTACCAACTCATCATACTCTAGCAACACACCTAACACCAATCCTACACTACTGACACAACTACCATCTCAGCATACTCCACCAACACACCTAACACCAATCCTACACTACTGACACAACCATCTCATCATACTCTACCAACACACCCTACACCAATCCTACATTACTGACACAACTACCATCTCATTATATGCCACCAACACACCTAACACCAATCCTACATTACTGACACAACTACCATGTCATGATACTCTACCAACACACCCTACACCAATCCTACACTACTGATACAACAACCATCTCATCATACATCACCTACACACTTAACACCAATCCTACATTACTGACACAACTACCATCTCATCATACTCCACTTACACACCTAACACCAAACCTACATTACTGAACATACAACCATCTGATCATACTCAACCAACACACCTAACACCAATCCTACATTACTGACACAACTACCATCTCATCATACTCTACCAACACACCTAACACCAATCTTACACTACTGACACAACTACCATCTCATCATACATCATCAACACACATCACTGACACAACTACCATCTCATCATACTCCACCAACGCATCTAACACCAATCTTACACTACTGACACAACTACCATCTCATCATACATTACCAACGCACCTAACACCAATCCTACATTACTGACACTACAACCATCTCATCATACTCTACCGACACACCCTACATCAATCCTACACTACTGACACAACTACCATCTCATCATACTCCACCAACACACCTAACACCAATCCTACACTACTGACACAACTACCATCTCATCATACATCACCAATACACTTAACACCAATCCTACATTACTGACACTACAACCATCTCATCATACTCCACCAACACACCTAACACCAATCCTACACTACTGACACAACTACCGTGTCATCATACTCCACCAACACAGCTAACACCAATTCTACACTTTTGACACAACAGCCATTTCATCATGCTCTACCAACACATCCTACACCAATCCTACATAATTGACACTACTACCATCTCATCATACTCTAGCAATACACCTAACACCAATCCTACACTACTGACACAACTACCATCTCAGCATACTCCACCAACACACCTAACACCAATCCTACACTACTGACACAACCATCTCATTATACTCTACTAACACACCCTACACCAATCCTACATTACTGACACAACTACCATCTCATTATACGCCACCAACACACCTAACACCAATCCTACATTACTGACACAACTACCATGTCATGATACTCTACCAACACACCCTGCACCAATCCTACACTAATGATACAACAACCATCTCATCATACATCACCTACACACTTAACACCAATCCTACATTACTGACACAACTACCATCTCATCATACTCCACTTACACACCTAACACCAAACCTACATTACTGAACCTACAACCATCTGATCATACTCAACCAACACAACTTACACCAATCCTACATTACTGACACAACTACCATCTCATCATACTCTACCAACACACCTAACACCAATCTTACACTACTGACACAACTACCATCTCATCATACATCATCAACACACATCACTGACACAACTACCATCTCATCATACTCCACCAACGCACCTAACACCAATCTTACACTACTGACACAACTACCATCTCATCATATATCACCAACGCACCTAACACCAATCCTACATTACTGACACTACAACCATCTCATCATACTCTACCAACACACCCTACATCAATCCTACACTACTGACACAACTACCATCTCATCATACTCCATCAACACACCTAACACCAATCCTACACTACTGACACAACTACCATCTCATCATACATCACCAATACACTTAACACCAATCCTACATTACTGACACTACAACCATCTCATCATACTCCACCAACATACCTAACACCAATCCTACACTACTGACACAACTACCATCTCATCATACTCCACCAACACAGCTAACACCAATTCTACACTGTTGACACAACCATTTTATCATGCTCTACCAACACATCCTACACCAATCCTACATTACTGACACAACTACCATCTCATCATACTCTAGCAACACACCTAACACCAATCCTACACTACTGACACAACTACCATCTCATCATACTCCACCAACACACCTAACACCAATCCTACACTACTGACACAACCATCTCATCATACTCTACCAACACACCCTACACCAATCCTACATTACTGACACAACTACCATCTCATCATACGCCACCAACACACCTAACACCAATCCTACATTACTGAAACAACTACCATGTCATGATACTCTACCAACACACCCTACACCAATCCTACACTACTGATACAACTATCATCTCATCATACTCCAACAACACACCTAACACCAATCCTACACTACTGACACAACTACCATCTCATCATACTCCACCAACACAGCTAACACCAATTCTACACTGTTGACACAACCATTTTATCATGCTCTACCAACACATCCTACACCAATCCTACATTACTGACACAACTACCATCTCATCATACTCTAGCAACACACCTAACACCAATCCTACACTACTGACACAACTACCATCTCATCATACTCCACCAACACACCTAACACCAATCCTACACTACTGACACAACCATCTCATCATACTCTACCAACACACCCTACACCAATCCTACATTACTGACACAACTACCATCTCATCATACGCCACCAACACACCTAACACCGATCCTACATTACTGAAACAACTACCATGTCATGATACTCTACCAACACACCCTACACCAATCCTACACTACTGATACAACAACCATCTCATCATACATCACCTACACACTTAACACCAATCCTACATTACTGACAAAACTACCATCTCATCATACTCCACTTACACACCTAAAACCAATTCTACATTACTGACACAACTACCATCTCATCAAACTCCACCAACACACCTAATACTAATCCTACATTACTTACACAACTACCATCTCATGATACTCCACCAACACACCTAACACCAATCCTACATTACTGACACAACTATCATCTCATGATACTCCACCAACACACCTAACACCATTCCTACACTACTGACACAACTACCATCTCATCATACATCACCAACACACCTAACACCAATCCTACATTACTGACACAACTGCCATCTCATCATACTCCACCAACACACCTAACACCAATCCTACACTACTGACACAACTACCATCTCATCATACTCCACCAACACACCTAACACCAATCCTACATTACTGACACAACTACCATCTCATCATACTCCACCAACACACCTAACACCAATCCTACATTACTGACACAACTGCCATCTCATCATACTCCACCAACACACCTAACACGAATCCTAAACTACTGACACAACTACCATCTCATCATACTCCACCAACACACCTAACACGAATCCTAAACTACTGACACAACTACCATCTCATCATACTCCACCAACACACCTAACACCAATCCTACATTACTGACACAACTACCATCTCATCATACATCACCAACACACCTAACACCAATCCTACATTACTGACACAACTGCCATCTCATCATACTCCACCAACACACCTAACACCAATCCTACATTACTGACACAACTATCATCTCATGATACTCCACCAACACACCTAACACCATTCCTACACTACTGACACAACTACCATCTCATCATACATCACCAACACACCTAACACCAATCCTACATTACTGACACAACTGCCATCTCATCATACTCCACCAACACACCTAACACCAATCCTACACTACTGACACAACTACCATCTCATCATACTCCACCAACACACCTAACACCAATCCTACATTACTGACACAACTACCATCTCATCATACTCCACCAACACACCTAACACCAATCCTACATTACTGACACAACTGCCATCTCATCATACTCCACCAACACACCTAACACGAATCCTAAACTACTTACAAAACTACCATCTCATCATACTCCACCAACACACCTAACACCAATCCTACATTACTGACACAACTGCCATCTCATCATACTCCACCAACACACCTAACACGAATCCTAAACTACTTACAAAACTACCATCTAATCATACTCCAGCAACACATCTTACTTCCATCTAATCACATTCCACTAATGCACCTCACACCAAGCATACACTATTTAACAAAACTACCATCTAATCATACTCCAACAACACACTTTACTACCATCTAATCACATTTCACCAACAGATCTTACACCAATCATACACTGTTTACAAAACTACCATCTAATCACATTCTACCAATACACCTTACACCAATTATACACTATTAACAAAACTACCATTCAATCACATTCCACCAACACACCCTACACCAATCATACACTTTTATCAAAACTACCATCTAAGCATACTTCAGCAACACATCTTACACCAATCATACACTACTAACAAAACTACCATTTAATTATACTCCAGCAACACATCTTACACCAATCATACACTATTAAAAAAACTACCATTTGATTATACTCAAGCAACACATATAACTACCATCTTATCACATTTCACCCACACACCCTACACCAATCATTCAATAATTTCTTTAACAGCAAAATCTCAAATTATTCATTGATCTCTTTATAATGACACTTCATATTTGTTGTTGATTTAGGTTCACTGGTTTTTATTTTAAGTATATATACATAAGACAACATTCTGCATTGCATACGTTAAATCAATGCAACAGTTACCTATTACTTAATGTTTTACAGTTTTTGAAATAAAAGATATATATATGTATAATTAATGAAATATTATTTTATTGTATTTCAGGGTAAGACTCCTTATGATGTGGTAAAAATAGTAAGCCATGACAGTGAAGAGAGAAAAAGGAAGAAGGAAGAAGTGATGGATTTCCTTAAGGTAAATAGTCTTGTCTTATTTTAAAAGATATTCACAGATTATCAGAGACAAAACAGACTTGGTACAAAGAAATTAAAATAAAACGGTTGCCTGTAGTTTTCAATGTCATTGTAGTATTTGTTGTCAGTTAACAATGAAAGTTGACAATTCCACGTTGTTGTCTAATATACATGTTGGCATATGTGAAAGACAAATGTTTAAAATCTGTGTTCTCATCTGTTGGATGTCTCTTGTTTTTTGTGTCATCAGCTTGGTATCTCCTAGGTATATACACCTAATGATGTCCTTGTATGTGTCATCAGTTTGCTATCTCCTAGGTATATACATCATATTACGTCCTTGCATGTGTCGTCAGTTTGCTATCTCTTAGGTATATACATCACATCATCTCCTTGTATGTGTCATCAGCTTGGTATCTCCTAGGTATATACACCACATCATCTCCTTTTATGTGTCATCAGCTTGCTATCTCCTAGGTATATACACCACATCATCTCCTTTTATGTGTCATTAGCTTGCTATCTCCTAGGTATATACACCACATCATCTCCTTTTATGTGTCATCAGCATGGTATCTCCTAGGTATATACATCACATCATCACCTTGTATGTGTCATCAGCTTGGTATCTCCTAGGTATAAACATCACATCATCTCCTTTTATGTGTCATCAGTGTGGTATCTCCTAGGTATATACATCACATCATCTCCTTTTATGTGTCACCAGCTTGCTATCTCCTAGGTATATATACATCACATCTTCTCCTTTTATGTGTCATCAGCTCGCTATCTCCTAGGTATATACATCACATCATGTCCTTGTATGTGTCATCAGCTTGCTATCTCCTAGGTATATATACATCACATCTTCTCCTTTTATGTGTCATCAGCTCGCTATCTCCTAGGTATATACATCACATCTTCTCCTTTTATGTGTCATCAGCTCGCTATCTCCTAGGTATATACACCACATCATCTCCTTTTATGTGTCATTAGCTTGCTATCTCCTAGGTATATACATCACATCATGTCCTTGTATGAGTCATCAGCTTGCTGTCTCCTAGGTATACACATCACATCATCTCCTTGTATGTGTCATCAGCTTGCTATCTCCTAGGTATATACATCACATCATCTCCTTTTATGTGTCATCAGTGTGGTATCTCCTAGGTATATACATCACATCATCTCCTTGTATGTGTCATCAGCTTGCTATCTCCTAGGTATATACATCACATCATCTCCTTTTATGTGTCATCAGTGTGGTATCTCCTAGGTATATACATCACATCATCTCCTTTTATGTGTCACCAGCTTGCTATCTCCTAGGTATATACATCACATCATCTCCTTTTATGTGTCATCAGTGTGGTATCTCCTAGGTATATACATCACATCATGTCCTTGTATGTGTCATCAGCTTGCTATCTCCTAGGTATACACATCACATCATCTCTTTATATGTGTCATCAGCGTGATATCTCCTAGGTATATACATCACATCTTCTCCTTTTATGTGTCATCAGCTCGCTATCTCCTAGGTATATACATCACATCATGTCCTTGTATGTGTCATCAGCTTGGTATCTCCTAGGTATATACATCACATCATGTCCTTGTATGTGTCATCAGTGTGGTATCTCCTAGGTATATACATCACATCATCTCCTTTTATGTGTCACCAGCTTGCTATCTCCTAGGTATATACATCACATCATCTCCTTTTATGTGTCATCAGTGTGGTATCTCCTAGGTATATACATCACATCATGTCCTTGTATGTGTCATCAGCTTGCTATCTCCTAGGTATACACATCACATCATCTCTTTATATGTGTCATCAGCGTGATATCTCCTAGGTATATACATCACATCTTCTCCTTTTATGTGTCATCAGCTCGCTATCTCCTAGGTATATACATCACATCATGTCCTTGTATGTGTCATCAGCTTGGTATCTCCTAGGTATATACATCACATCATCTCCTTGTATGAGTCATCAGCTTGCTATCTCCTAGGTATATACATCACATCATCTCCTTTTATGTGTCATCAGTGTGGTATCTCCTAGGTATATACATCACATCATCTCCTTTTATGTGTCACCAGCTTGCTATCTCCTAGGTATATACATCACATCATCTCCTTTTATGAGTCATCAGCTTGCTGTCTCCTAGGTATATACATCACATCATCTCCTTGTATGTGTCATCAGCTTGCTATCTCCTAGGTATATACATCACATCATCTCCTTGTATGTGTCATCAGCTTGCTATCTCCTAGGTATATACATCACATCATCTCCTTTTATGTGTCATCAGTGTGGTATCTCCTAGGTATATACATCACATCATCTCCTTTTATGTGTCACCAGCTTGCTATCTCCTAGGTATATACATCACATCATCTCCTTTTATGTGTCATCAGTGTGGTATCTCCTAGGTATATACATCACATCATGTCCTTGTATGTGTCATCAGCTTGCTATCTCCTAGGTATACACATCACATCATGTCCTTGTATGTGTCATCAGCTTGCTATCTCCTAGGTATATACATCACATCATCTCCTTTTATGTGTCATCAGTGTGGTATCTCCTAGGTATATACATCACATCATCTCCTTTTATGTGTCATCAGCTTGCTATCTCCTAGGTATATACATCACGTCATGTCCTTGTATGTGTCATCAGCGTGGTATCTCCTAGGTATATACATCACATCATGTCCTTGTATGTGTCATCAGCTTGCTATCTCCTAGGTATACACATCACATCATCTCTTTATATGTGTCATCAGCGTGATATCTCCTAGGTATATACATCACATCTTCTCCTTTTATGTGTCATCAGCTCGCTATCTCCTAGGTATATACATCACATCATGTCCTTGTATGTGTCATCAGCTTGGTATCTCCTAGGTATATACATCACATCATCTCCTTTTATGTGTCATCAGTGTGGTATCTCCTAGGTATATACATCACATCATCTCCTTTTATGTGTCACCAGCTTGCTATCTCCTAGGTATATACATCACATCATCTCCTTTTATGTGTCATCAGCTTGCTATCTCCTAGGTATATACATCACATCATCTCCTTTTATGTGTCATCAGTGTGGTATCTCCTAGGTATATATATCACATCATCTCCTTTTATGTGTCACCAGCTTGCTATCTCCTAGGTATATACATCACATCATCTCCTTTTATGTGTCATCAGCTTGCTATCTCCTAGGTATATACATCACATCATCTCCTTTTATGTGTCATCAGTGTGGTATCTCCTAGGTATATACATCACATCATGTCCTTGTATGTGTCATCAGCTTGATATCTCCTAGGTATACACATCACATCATCTCCTTGTGTCATCAGTTTGCTATCTCCTAGGTATATACATCACATCATGTCCTTGTATGTGTCATCAGCTTGATATCTCCTAGGTATATACATCACATCATCACCTTGTATGTGTCATCAGCGTGGTATCTCCGAGGTATATACATCACATCATCTCCTTGTATGTGTCATCAGCTTGGTATCTCCGAGGTATATACATCACATCATGTCCTTGTATGTGTCATCAGCTTGATATCTCCTAGGTATATACATCACATCATGTCCTTGTATGTGTCATCAGCTTGCTATCTCCTAGGTATACACATCACATCATCTCTTTATATGTGTCATCAGCGTGGTATCTCCTAGGTATATACATCACATCATCTCCTTGTATATGTCATCAGCTTGGTATCTCCTAGGTATACACATCACATCATCTCCTTATATGTGTCATCAGCGTGGTATCTCCTAGGTATATAGATCACATCATGTCCTTGTATGTGTCATCAGCTTGCTATCTCCTAGGTATATACATCACATCATCTCCTTGTATGTGTCATCAGCTTGGTATCTCCTAGGTATATACATCACATCATGTCCTTGTATATGTCATCAGCTTGCTATCTCCTAGGTATACACATCACATCATCTCTTTATATGTGTCATCAGCTTGCTATCTCCTAGGTATATACATCACATCATCTCCTTTTATGTGTCATCAGTGTGGTATCTCCTAGGTATATACATCACATCATGTCCTTGTATATGTCATCAGCTTGCTATCTCCTAGGTATACACATCACATCATCTCCTTATATGTGTCATCAGCGTGGTATCTCCTAGGTATATACATCACATCATCTCCTTGTATATGTCATCAGCTTGCTATCTCCTAGGTATACACATCACATCATCTCTTTATATGTGTCATCAGCTTGCTATCTCCTAGGTATATACATCACATCATCTCCTTGTATATGTCATCAGCTTGGTATCTCCTAGGTATATACATCACATCATGTCCTTATATGTGTCATCAGCGTGGTATCTCCTAGGTATATACATCACATCATGTCCTTGTATGTGTCATCAGCTTGCTATCTCCTAGGTATATACATCACATCATGTCCTTTTATGTGTCATCAGCTTGCTATCTCCTAGGTATACACATCACATCATCTCCTTATATGTGTCATCAGCGTGGTATCTCCTAGGTATATACATCACATCATGTCCTTGTATGTGTCATCAGCTTGCTATCTCCTAGGTATATACATCACATCATCTCCTTGTATGTGTCATCAGCTTGGTATCTCCTAGGTATATACATCACATCATGTCCTTGTATGTGTCATCAGCTTGGTATCTCCGAGGTATATACATCACATCATCTCCTTGTATGTGTCATCAGCTTGCTATCTCCTAGGTATATACATCACATCATCTCCTTGTATGTGTCATCAGCTTGTTATCTCCTAGGTATATATATCACATCATGTCCTTGTGAATGTCATCAGCTTGCTATCTCCTAGGTATACACATCACATCATCTCTTTATATGTGTCATCAGCTTGCTATCTCCTAGGTATATACATCACATCATCTCCTTTTATGTGTCATCAGTGTGGTATCTCCTAGGTATATACATCACATCATGTCCTTGTATGTGTCATCAGCTTGATATCTCCTAGGTATATACATCACATCATCTCCTTGTATTTGTCATCAGCTTGGTATCTCCTAGGTATATACATCACATCATGTCCTTTTATGTGTCATCAACTTGCTGTCTCCTAGGTATATACATCACATCATGTCCTTGTATGTGTCATCAGCTTGGTATGTACTAGGTATATACATCACATCATCTCCTTTTTTGTGTCATCAGCTTGCTATCTCCTAGGTATATACATCACATCATGTCCTTGTATATGTCATCAGCTTGCTATCTCCTAGGTATATACATCACATCATCTCCTTTTATGTGTCATCAGCTTGGTATCTCCTAGGTATATACATCACATCATGTCCTTGTATGTGTCATCAGCTTGTTATCTCCTAGGTATATATATCACATCATGTCCTTGTATATGTCATCAGCTTGCTATCTCCTAGGTATACACATCACATCATCTCTTTATATGTGTCATCAGCTTGCTATCTCCTAGGTATATACATCACATCATCTCCTTTTATGTGTCATCAGTGTGGTATCTCCTAGGTATATACATCACATCATGTCCTTGTATGTGTCATCAGCTTGATATCTCCTAGGTATATACATCACATCATCTCCTTGTATTTGTCATCAGCTTGGTATCTCCTAGGTATATACATCACATCATGTCCTTTTATGTGTCATCAACTTGCTGTCTCCTAGGTATATACATCACATCATGTCCTTGTATGTGTCATCAGCTTGGTATGTACTAGGTATATACATCACATCATCTCCTTTTTTGTGTCATCAGCTTGCTATCTCCTAGGTATATACATCACATTATCTCCTTTTATGTGTCATCAGCTTGCTATCTCCTAGGTATATACATCACATCATCTCCTTTTATGTGTCATCAGTGTGGTATCTCATAGGTATATACAACACATCATGTCCTTGTATGTGTCATCAGCTTGGTATCTCCTAGGTATATACATCACATCATCTCCTTGTATGTGTCATCAGCTTGCTGTCTCCTAGGTATATACGTCACATCATCTCCTTGTATATGTCATCAGCTTGCTGTCTCCTAGGTATACACATCACATCATCTCCTTATATGTGTCATCAGTGTGGTATCTCCTAGGTATATACATCACATCATCTCCTTTTATGTGTCATCAGTGTGGTATTTCCTAGGTATCCTAGGTATATACATCACATCATGTCCTTGTATATGTCATCAGCTTGCTATCTCCTAGGTATACACATCACATCATCTCTTTATATGTGTCATCAGCTTGCTATCTCCTAGGTATATACATCACATCATCTCCTTTTATGTGTCATCAGTGTGGTATCTCCTAGGTATATACATCACATCATGTCCTTGTATATGTCATCAGCTTGCTATCTCCTAGGTATACACATCACATCATCTCCTTATATGTGTCATCAGCGTGGTATCTCCTAGGTATATACATCACATCATCTCCTTGCATGTGTCATCAGCTTGCTGTCTCCTAGGTATATACATGATATACATCACATCATGTCCTTTATATGTGTCATCAGCTTGGTATCTCCTAGGTTTATACATCACATCATCTCCTTGTATATGTCATCAGCTTGCTATCTCCTAGGTATACACATCACATCATCTCCTTATATGTGTCATCAGCGTGGTATCTCCTAGGTATATACATCACATCATCTCCTTTTATGTGTCATCAGCTTGGTATCTCCTAGGTATATACATCACATCATCTCCTTGTATTTGTCATCAGCTTGGTATCTCCTAGGTATATACATCACATCATCTCCTTTTTTGTGTCATCAGCTTGCTATCTCCTAGGTATATACATCACATTATCTCCTTTTATGTGTCATCAGCTTGCTATCTCCTAGGTATATACATCACATCATCTCCTTTTATGTGTCATCAGTGTGGTATCTCATAGGTATATACAACACATCATGTCCTTGTATGTGTCATCAGCTTGGTATCTCCTAGGTATATACATCACATCATCTCCTTGTATGTGTCATCAGCTCGCTATTTCCTAGGTATATACATCACATCATCTCCTTTTATGTGTCATCAGCTTGGTATCTCCTAGGTATATACATCACATCATCTCCTTTGATGTGTCATCAACTTGGTATCTCCTAGGTATATACATCACATCATCTCCTTTTATGTATATATAATGCATACCTCTGTGCGGAAAGGTTGATTTACATGTTTATGCAAATATGTTATAATCATATATTAAAAGAAAAAGCACATCTTTACAAAATATTAAGTATGCTGTCAACCTGTGTATAGATTTTAAACCTTTCAGTATGTAGCGGGGAGACAAAGCCACCTACATAGATAAAACCTCTATGAAATTAGTAAACTCAGTAACATTAACTGTCCTGCACAACCTTTTTTAATTACATACAAAACAAATCAATCAAATCATCATTAAATAAGCAGTATGAGATATGGCATTAAAGATGTCAGACCACCAATTCACTCACTCCAATTTATAATGTAAAGTTCTATATTAAAGTAGTCCTTCCCTAAAAAATATATAGTGCTTTTGATGTCATTTTTTACTTATACTAACCACAAAAATTTGCAGAAATGAAACTTTTAGTGAAAGTGTAATTTAAACCATTTTTGTCGAGCCTGCGACTTTTGTCGCAGAAAGCTCGACATATGGATAGTGATCCGGCGGTGGCGGTGGCGTTAGCTAACTTCTTTAAAGCTTTATATTTTAGAAGGTGGAAGACCTGGATGCTTCATACTTTGTATATGGAGGCCTCATGTTACAAAGTTTCAGTCAGTCACATGTCAAATGTCCTTGACCTCTTTTTCATGGTTCAGTGACTACTTGAAAAAAGTTAAGACTTTTTGTAATGCTTTTTTCTCTCTTATTATACGTAATAGGATAACTATATTTGGTATATGCATCCCTTGCAAGGTCCTCATGCCCGTTAGACAGTTTTCACTTGGCCTCGACCTCATTTCATGGATCAGTGAACAAGGTTAAGTTTGTGGCGAAATCAGACTAACACGGAATCCTTTAATATCTTTAATCAAATAACTAACAGTTATTTACCAGTATGTACAGTTAATAAATACCACATTAGAATAATCCGTCTTTTTCTTTCTAGTTCAACTGATAATACTTCTATACTTCTGTTACTACTATTTTTACAATGAAAATTATCCATAAAAACCCTTAACTTATATACTAAAATCATAAGAACATTCTAAATCTAGAACAAACTATAATTAACTAGAGAAATGATAAATAATCTATTTTTAGTAACAGGGTAAATTCCGGAATTTGCCAACACTTTCTTAAACATAAATATACACAATTACTTTCACTATCCATCTAGAATATTCTAGCATGATTCATTTACTATAATTAAAATAACAATGTAATATTACCAGCCTTCTCGATAAACTGTTAAATCTACAGGCCCGGAACTAAATTTTTGAAAATTTTTAGTAAGATTATGTTGGCCTGTAGATATGATTTTTACAGGCCCAAGAGCAATTTTACAAGCCTGTGCTGCCTGGGCTGCCACTCAGCGTGAAGACTGCATTACATAAACAGTGTCAAATAAAAGTCCAATGTCTTTATAATTGCGTACTATTCGCAACAAAGTTTTGGTGGTCAAGTCCATATCTCAGATACTATAAGCAATAGGTCTAGTATATTCGGTGTATGAATAGACTGTAAGGTGTCCATGTCCAACTGGCAGGTGCCATCTGACCTTGACCACATTTTCATGGTTCAGTGGTTATAGTTAAGTTTTTGTGTTTTTTTGTCTGTTTTTCTTATACTGTATGCAATAGGTCTACTTTATTTGGTGTATGGAATGATTGTAAGGTGACATGTCTAGCTGGCAGGTGTCATCTGACCTTGATCTCATTTTCATGTTTTTTTAGTTTTTGACTTTTTTTTCTAATACTATATGCAATAGGTCAACTATATTTGGTGTATGGAAATATTTTATGATCTGTATGTCAGTCGCACAGGTTTTATTTGACCTTGACCTAATTTCACGGTTCATTGCTCAGTGTTAAGTTTTTTGTGTTTTGGTCTGTTTTTCTTAAACTATAGCAATATGTGAATTATATTTGTTGTATGAAAGAATTGATAGCTGTAAACGCCTGCCTGGCATGGTTCATCTGACCTTGACCTCATTTTCGTGGTTCATTGGTTGATGTTTAGTTTTCTTGGTTAATGTTAAGTTTTTGTGACAGTTGTAATAAAGCTTTATATTTAGGACTATCAACATAATATCAATGATTAGTAAAGAAGGCAAGACATTTCAGCGTGTACACTCTTGTTAAACATAATTTACTTGCTCATGAGTTCGCATTAAAAATTTAGGATTGATGCGCTCCATACTATATTTATTTAAGATTTCCAGAAAAATCAGGGGCTATGTTTAATAGTTACCTTCTGACCGTTGGTATATTACTACAAGTGAAAAACATTAAACCTGGATTAAAAATTGGGAGATAGAAAGGTGATACATGTACATTTTAGGATATACCTGCTTTGTATGAAGTTATGCTTAGGTAAAAAATTAAGAAAGCTGTGACAATTGAAAAATGAAAAATTTGTTGGAATAGGTAGGGATTTTGAATTGGTGGTCTGACACTTTTAAAGCAAGAAACTGTGAATCACAAAAATCAGAAAACAATTGATTTTTTAGCTCACCTGGCCTAAAAAGCCGAGTGAGCTTTTCTCATCACTTGGCATCTGTCGTCTGTGGTCCGTCGTTGTCGTCGTCCGTCATCGTTAACTTTTACAAAAATCTTCTACTCTAAAACTACTGGACCAAATTTAACCAAAATTGGCCACAATCATCATTAGGATATATAGTTTAAAAAATGTGTCCGATGACCTCGCCTACCAACCAAATTGGCCGACATGGCTAAAAATAGAACATAGGGGTAAAATGCAAGTTTTGTCTATTATTTTTTGAAATGTTATAAATAGAGAAAATCTGAAAGGAACAAAAATGTTCAGAATGATGAGCTCTACCAATTGTTCATATACATCAAAACTGTTAGACATATTCTTATAGGAGTTATTGCCCATAAATGACAAATTTTACCATTTTGTTTCATTTGTGCCTATTATCATGAAAACTATGATATTTAGAGAGAAACATTTTTTTTTCCGTTATGCCTTATATGATTTAAATTATAATAGATAAATAAACACTTTAAATCACACAAATGATCAGCAAGGCAAGATCTATTTAAAAGTCAAATTTTGTCTCTACAGTTTATAGTAGACTGTCACTCTTCATACATGTAGGAGTGATTGCTCTTAAATAAGGATTTTTTTTACCTTTTTGTAGACTGTCATGTCAAAGACATCCCCAGAAGTAACTCCTGACACCCATTTACAGGAACCTGCAGCACCAGTAGTTGAAGGTAATCATCTAATGTTAATCATTTGTTAATTATTCAGCTACCACTGAAATGATTTATAATTACCTGTTTCTAATATACAGAAACATTGATATCTGCTTATAATGTTATAATGAAAAATGATGAAAAAAAACAACAAATTGATGGGAAAAGTAAAGTAGGCTATTGATGAAGATTGATTGATTACAGATCACCATGATCACATTAACTTTAAAATCATTCTCATCTAATTTATTCTTTCCTCAACGTGCTGAATATATTTTGGATAATCATTCTTATTAGTTCCTCTCACAAGGCATGTGCCGTAAAAATCATTCTTACTAGTTGCTGTCACAAGGCATGTGACGTCAACATAATCATAAAGGCAACAGTAGGATACCGCTGTTCGAAATTCATAAATCGATTGAGGAGGCCCTAATATGAACTGTATGTCTCAGACCTAATATGTATAAATCGGTAGACGAGTATGACCTCTTACTAATGACTTTTTAGGATAAACATTTATTTATTTACATTTCAGACAGCAAAATACCAGAACAAATAAAAAAGATGGATCATGAGTCGATTGCCATTTATCTGAACGCCCTTGAATCGGGTTCAGAAAGAAGACGGGATATAAATTTAATAATTGTTGGAAAAAAATCTGTTGGAAAGACTTCCTTAGTACGAAGACTGTTCGGGGAGGAGTTACAAAGCGTAAAAAGCACAAATGGTATAGAAATTCATCGGCGGAGATGTAGAATAAATCTAAGTAACTGGGAATGGAATAAAGTGTTAGGTAAATATGCGATTTTTTTCTCACTTTAATTTTACATGTTTTATTTATTGCAAAGTTATCATAGAAAAACTAAAACATAGTAAACATAATTTTAATTTTTTCTGTGTATGCTGTTTTTATGTATTTATTCTTTTTTTATTTTTCAATTCTTGGAAACACATTTTTGCTAGACCCTAGTATGAACCGTATGTCTCAGACCTAATATGAATATTCAATATTTAATTAATGGAATTAAAGATAGACATGTTGGATGTAATTTGAACTAAAATACAGACTAATGATCTCTACTACATTATCGCAAAATATTTTTTTTCACAAAAATTACTATGCTTATAAGAGAGTCCAAAATAAAAAAGGAAAATCCAAGAATGTCCTTTTTAGAGGTCAAAATTTGCTGTTATTGTGAAAATACCTAATTCTGCAATTTCATATGCTAATATTCTGCTTTTGATGGGTATTTTTTTGTAAACAAATAGTGTTAGAAGAAATTTCTTCTCTGGCAAAGGGAACACATGGAGAAAAAACATTTTTTAAATGACAATTTTATTGGATATATATATATATTAAATTACTATTCATATTTTACAAAACATTCAAATTACAATGAAATAACGGAACAGTAACCTATAAATTAATAAAATGGAAGCCATAATTTGTTCACTAAATTTTGTTCATTTAAATTTCCCGTTTCCTTGGAAGAAATTTCTTCCAACAAATTAGAAAATGTATTTCATTTCCAATAAAGTATCATACAATTTTAGTTTATAAACTCAACTTTTTCACTTCATTTTGTATCCTCTCTCAAGTTGGAAGAAATTTCTTCCAAGTAATATGAAATCATCCAAAACTTGTTCCAACAAATATAGAAACATGTAATATATTTACAAATTATTGTCCATTTGTTCAACACAGATAGTTCACTTATTTAATGTTCCTTCTTGGAAGAAATTTCTTCCAGTTGCTTTTACAGCAGTAAGAAATTTCTTTAAAGATTCAAAAAAAAAATCTTTCCACTTCAAAAGTTGCAATTGAATTAAGCCAAAAAGAAAATTGCCAATACATTATTAGTTATCCAACATAATTTTCATAATATATTGAAAAAAGAAACATATTATATTTGGTATTTATATTATAACACAAATAAGTCACTCCATTTCAAGACTCAATCTTGGAAGAAATTTCTTCCAAGAACTTTTACAGCAGGAAGAAAAAAATCATTCTATTCTATATAAAGTCTCCACCACTACTTGGTTCATTTACACCCGTAAGAAAAACAATCATTTTTTTTTTTGGCTCAGTGTACTAAATTATTGTCAGTGATAATGGTTGGAAGAAATTTCTTCCAAGTGCATTTATATCCATGTGAAAAAATGTCACTTCGTTTCCTATAAATGCTCCATAATTTCTTTGAATATTTTTTTATTTCCTTATTTTTTTTCCCACAGTAAATTTTATTCCTCTACATTTAAAAAAAATCTAAACCTTTTAAGAAATTTAGAAAAAATGAAGTATATTTTAACAAGTATTATACGAAACAGGTTTGTTAGAACTCATGTTAGACTTGAAGGCTGAAGTAAATTCATTAAATTTTAAAAAGCTAGCACATACATATTACATAAAACATTAATGCAAAACACCAAATACATGTAACTATTTAATATTAATAGGGGGAGACAATAAGGAGGGGGGAAATATGAAGAATTAGTTATTTGCACTTTTTAATGTGCGGTAAACTGAAAGACCCTATGTACAGTAGGGGGTGAACATGCGTCCCTGATTCCTATCCCGTACTCCCAGACTAATATTTGGTTAAAGACATTTTTCGAATTTATTCTTATCCTACAAGACTTTTTGCTAATTCTGACACCAACAGTGCATATCAAATTTCTATAAAAAGGACAGGACATAGATTTGTAACGTCTAGGACACAGTACAATATAGAAAACAGATTTGAGGCTGGCTATAGATTTGAGGCTTACATATTTGTTTGACTTTTTTTTAACATAGAGGGTGCAAAAGTAAGAGAATGTTATTTTACAAAATAGGCTCTAAGTGTTACCTTATGCACTACAACCACTAACTAGAATGCTTAACAGTACACTACTATTAGCTGGTTTTGGTACATTGTTATAAAACAAAGCCGTTCATTTCTCCGGTAATAACAGAAGTAATGAGACTATGTAAAGTCACTTCAAGATGAAATATGATCAATTAATTGAACACAAATAATAATTCTACAACAGATAAATGCATTGCAATACAATATCAACAAAACATAATAAGTTCAAAAACCAAAATTAGTTCCTCAGAAATTTCTTAGTTTGTCTCTTCCTGCAGTTCTCTGGTAATAGTATTATTGGTTCACATAAGAATGTACTTTGTTTCTGTTTCTTTGTTGCCTTTGTTTCATCTGAAAAAAGTAAAGTACCGCATAATTATGATCTCTGTCTAAAACATAAAGATGTATCAATAGCATGAACTTTACTAAAATAATACACCAATATTCATAAAAACAAAACAAATTTATTTTAAGTATATAATCTGGCTAAGGATTATGATCAAGTCCCCTCCTCTCCACTCTTGACAGTTTAAGATATAATTTTGTATCAGTGGGGTAATTATTATATTGGTCCCAGTTGTAACTTGCACTATTCAATTAAAATTAAGGCCTTTAATGAGCATGTGCGAATGTAGAAAAAATGATAAACGATTGCCATGTGGTGTCTGAACCCCAAAAACATTATAAGACAACAATGAGTGACAAAGTTCTTAATCAACTAATTGAAGTTCCTGTATGTTACTTTCATACGCAAATGTTTGATTATCAACGTATCCTTCTGGTTCCTGCTTCCATGAATGTATGTTATACTAGTGGACAAAACCATTTTCAAAACCCCAACACTTCAGAGAATGCAAGTGCTGCCGGTGGTCAAGAATGATACAAAAGAACAATTATTCCTATAAAGCAATTTTCATAGGGTACGTAGCAGTTCCTGTTACTAGATATGTCAGTGTTGCATAACGATCAAAACCATATACATGGTCATGCAGCAAAAATGGATATTGCTTTTTTGTTGTTTGGATATAGAAGTACCCGGCCACGTCCACTGTGTGTTTTTGTTATATGTATTGCTATTTATCCAGCTGATGAGTTAAGCCTTTTTCAACCGAATTTATAGTTCGTTCTTACAAATGTATGTTGTACTGTTATTCCACTTTCCCAGGTTAGGAGAGGTTTTGGATCCCGCTAACATGTTTAAGTGAGAGGTTGAGCGCTATAAAACAAGGTTCAATACACCATTTTCTACACTTGAAATGCCTGTACCAGGTCAGAAATATGACAGTTGTTGCCAATTCGTTTAACGTGTTTTGTCATTATTTTGTCATGTGATTAGGGACTTTCCGATTGAATTTTCATTGGAGTTCTATATTTTTTTATTTGACTTTTTAACCCCGCCACATTCTGTATGTATGTGCCTTTTCCAAGTCAGAGGCTTGTAATTCAGAGATTGTCGTTTGTTGATGCGATACATATTTTTATTATTTTTTCGTTGATTTTTTTTTATCATGAATTAGGCCGTTGGTTTTCTTGTTAGAATTGATTTACATTTGTCATTTCGTGGCCTTGTATAGCTGATCGACTATTGGGTATGGGGTTTGCTCATTGTTGAAGGCCGTACGGTGATATTAAAATGCTGCTTAAAACATCGACTTAATTAAAAAGGAAATTTTAACGACCTTGAGGTGAAGATTTTTGAACATATTTTCTATGATTTGTAAAATGTTATTTTGATTTTCTGTATTTTTACACCAAATTGGATAACTTTTAATAAGAAGTAATCGCAATCCTGTATCGTCCAATTAGAACCTATACAAGATTCTAGTCAGAGTACCATCTTAAAAGAAATCGCCGTGCAGTTGAAATGGGCATGACATTGTAACCATTGTCAAGCGAAGATGATAAAGTGTAAGAAACAACAGACAAAAAGTTCAAAACTGTGCATGAATCGAATCATTAATAACACAGTAATATAAAATGTTAATAAATATAAGAAGATGTGGTATAAGTGACAATGAGACAACGCTCTATCCACGTCACAAGTTATAAAAGTAAATCATTATAGATCAAGGTACGGTCTTCAACACAGAGCTTAGGCTCACACCGAACAGCAAGCTATAAGGGGCCCCAAAATTACTAATGTAAAACCGTTCAAACCGGAAAACCAACTGTATTATCTATATAAACTAGATGCTTCGCAGGGTGCAGCTTTATACGACCACAAAGGTCGAACCCTAAACAGTTGGGCAAGTATGGACACAATATTCAAGCTTGGTACTGTGTGAATTTGGAATGTGGTCAAATTGTTGACATAATATAGGTTTTGACACCAAAAAAATGTGGTCAAAAATCTTGCAAATCTATAGCTATTGCTCGTTACTGTCAGTGTGCCGCCGGATCACTACCCTTTGTCGAGCTTTCTGCAACAAAAGTTGCAGGTTTGACAAAAAATCACACTGCATATTCGACTATACAGTGGAAAGTTTTTTTTTAGATTTTATGACAACAAGGATAGCGTCTGAACAATAAATGCTAATAAGAGGGCAGCAATGTTATTTGATATATGGAGATATAAATGGTGAAGTATGGACGATTGGATTGTATAATATATAGTTAACTTCGTTTACATGGTGATGAATTAGTCCGCATGCTGTATATACATGTATGTTACTGTTATAATAACTATTCATACGAACATGTACAATATTGCATAACTGATTGTATGAGTGCCCCGTGTGTAATGGTTAGGGCACAAATAAAAAGTACGCTTTAGAAGCGAAGCTCCTGCTAGAGGAGGAAGATAAAAACTAGGTAACAGGTATAAAAAGGGGAGCCCTCAGGGCCTAAAACACGGAAGTGGAAAACGTGGGATATTAATTGGTACTATATCTCTGGAACCGCTAAAGATAGATTAATAATTAAATGGATTTAAAAATCTTATACAATAGACTATCAGATCAAATTATAAAATTTAAAAAATAATTTAGGTATTCGTTTTCACCGAAAAGTTGACCGGAATTAGTCTCTCTTAGCGTGACTCTACCAATTCATTTTCACGAATTTAAAAGCATATATATAACCCGGTCAAAATCTGTTAAATGATTATTAAAGATAATTCTATGTAAAATAATATGATATAAAGAACTATGTATTTATTTACATTACGTAAAAAGGGTTAAAAACTGACCGGGGGGGGGGAATGGACCGGAAGTCTTCCTTGTTTATAAAAGATGAAGTCAAATTTTCAACATTGAACTGAAAATTTACCAAAAATATAAAAAGCCTGGTCAAAATCGTGAACATGATTCTTTAAAACAATTTAATTAAAAAATATAATCCGACATGACAGTGGCGGTTCCAGCCATTTTAAAAGGGGGGGGGGGGGTTCCAACTATATGCTCCCATTCGAATGCAGTGATCGGCCAAAAAAAAGGGGGTTCCAACCCCGGAACACCCCCCCCCCCCCCCGGATCCGCCACTGTATGAATAATCGATCTGATGCTTCTTAAACGAGACTTAAAACTAACGACCATATATGCATTCCATTGTAATGTGATATTAAATGTTACCAGAAACATATATGTTAGATATACAGTTCCCAGATGTTAGTACGTACACATACAAAATAAACAATACTTTAAATATTATTTGTATCAAATTGTTTTTGAAATTTCTACTCACCGAGTCAGTATATGGTGCAACCATAAGTGCTATCATAGCCGCGCCCAGGAAGCAGTTTTATTTTTTCGATTATTCTCCTCAATATAAATAAAAACATCCGATTTTTAAGACAAATTTCAAATTTTAAATACTTCTGTTCAAACATATGATGTGTTAATAATTTAATATTGTTTACAAATGGACCGTTTCATACCACCCGTCTATTAAAATGAAACAAATGCAGTTAGGACGCATGTTGTGCACCCAGTGTGATGTGTTTTGCGCACTGTGTGATGCGTTTGATGATAACACTAGTTTAGGGTCAATTAACATATTAGTTCTGTTAATATGTAACAAAAAGGGCATGCATTTCCCATCGTTATTAAAATAATTAAGTACATATGTACCGCTTCCTCATCTCCTTGCCATACTTTACAGATCGGACAGTTATCAAATCCCTATCATCGAAGTAAAACTGTTCATACGGCATAAACATACTCACGAATTTCATTTATACACATTACCAGGAACATATATGTTTGATATACGGTTCCCAGATGTTTATTTATACAATGCCTTGATACAATAGAAGAGATATGAAATTTCTTAAATTGATATAAAGAAACTTGAAGATATAAGTCAAACATGCTCGTATAAGTGTCATGCATGGTAAACGTATCATAAACAACAAATTCTGGATCTTTTGTCTATATATATATATATACAAAAATAATTAATTTACTCACAAGTAATTAATGGTTTGGCCACAAATAAATCATATTTATGAGTTTTTTTACGATCATCTATTTCATAAAAAAATAATATCACATTATAGAAATTATAGAATAGATCACAATTGAATTTCTTGTTCTACGCAATTTTTCGACTCCAAAAATTGGGGCGAGCGAACGAACGATTTGAAAATTTTAATATAATAAAAAATAATTTTGCAAATTTTTGCAGCGAAGTTTGAGAAGTAAAGGCGAGCGATTATTTTTATTTAAAAAAATACTTTTACTATCAGACATTCGGCATTGTACTAAAAGCTTGTCAGCTGCTTGACCGCACGCAATTATGTTTCCGGTATATCTGTTTATTTTTTATAACCTCCTAGACAGTTGAAATCTTGCACGTGTTGTCTTGTAGTACCTTTATGATATTTGACATTAATAGTGAACATCAATAAAATGTAGTCTCTTTACAAAGTGTGCATGGATTTTTTATATTCGTGTGGAACCACAGTTGTCCTCAAGTTACAACCCGACAAAAGGTGACACGCATTCATTTACTAAGTGGTCCTGTCCGGAAAACAGTCTATAAAAAATCATTAATATGAGCATGCAGTATTCAGTATGACATGTAACAATACTGTTTTATTGAGATTAATGGCGGGTTGCGTTTAAGATCGTTTAAGACTCTTTCGAATTCTGTTGAGAATTATTGTGTACAATGTTGTTTTTTTTTCCATAAAGATCCGACGACCTCGAAAGAATGCATTTTGGCTTTTAAATGATCTAGACTTTCTCTCATTATATGTTTATATCTATTATTTCAGTTATAAAAAAAATAAAAAAAATAGGGGAATAATGTTGTAAAGGAGATACAGCAGTTTGCATTAAACAAAAAATAAATTAATCTAACCCGATATCCAGTAATTTTATCTTATTTATTTGCTTTTCTGATCTCCGTACTGATTAAATTAGAACATAGGTGTATAAAAAACTTTGTACACCCATGGTTAGATTATGTACATCAAAGTCGCATATTGACATGTCGTAAATTATAAAATCTAAGCGTCAAGCTGAGTGATATCTTGAGGCTTAGCTACTGGATTTGGTGTTATGAATAATTGATTTATATAAAGACGTAAATCAGTTGTGATATTTGATCATTCACAAGAATTTAGAGAATTTACAATATGGTTATGTGGAAAATTGAAGGAACCCACTTGGTAAAAAATGAAAACTCTGAAGATAGCATTATACGATGTTTGAAGGAATCTTCGAAACTTAGTCGTGTAGAGGTATGTAAGCACCCGTAGCTTTAGAATATACAGTGTATGCATGTAGTCAAACAATTAGTCGTTAAATCAATGATTTAAATAGATGGGTAAATTATTTAATGACGATAGGAGTCAAGCAAGCTCCGATGGGTCAATGATGCCGTTTTCCATATTAAACATTCACATAATCGTAAAAATGATTATAACATGCTATTGTGTTTTTGTCTTATTATGACACGAGAACCTATTTATCAATCTAATGATTTTGAAAAGAGAATGGAAAGTTCAAAAGAAAATATTAAATTATTTGAGTAGGGAAAATCACTAACTTAGAATCTTAGACCTGGAACTTACAATAGATAAAAGTATCAGTCCAAGCTTGTACATTCAGAATGTTTTACTTATATAAATAGTAAAGTCATATTTTCATCTTTCCGTGAATTTCTCTTGATTACCATGAAAACATTGCACTAATAGCTGAAAACTGTTTAATATTTAATATATGTTCTAATTAATTTAACTTTTGGTATTTTGTTTCAATGTAAGTGTGGTTCTACCTATTCCTTAACTGCGTACTCTTTGAATGAAAAGGAAAATTATAATAAGCAGGCGAAGAAATCAAGATATCTTTCAATCATTTTTTTTTAATTCGTGATTGATCGTAATTACGGAACATACCGAAATAACCGGATGTGTTACAGTACTTTATTGTCAAAGGACCATGCCACTAAATGACAATATGTCAATTTTTACGATAACGACCCCTTAACAAAAACGGAAGAACATTTATTTCAGAAATTTTAATTGTTAACAGATGTCCAATGGCAAATATCTCATACAATTCAACAACTTTGAAGAAACAATTCATTCCCCAAAACAATCTATCAGACGTTCGGAATAAATTTTTAAAATATTGAAAGTGGGTTTTAACTTTTCAACTTTTTTACTGAGTATAGCAGTCTCAGATTTTTATTATAACAGGTGTAACAATTCATCTGTCTCGTAACCAGATACACGCTATGAAGAGGTTATCACGTGCATATAATGTTATCAACCTTTTAAAATCTCTGAATACGTTTAGAATATTTTCCATGTTTAGACGATGGAAACAGCCGTATAAAATATTCTTGTAAAATTCGATAAAAATTTACAACCTTTAACTCAGCGATCACACGAGATTCTGCACAGTGTTTTTTGTGCATTGTGTTTATTGTCAAAAAATATAGGTATTAATACTCATAGTAAATATTAAGTCCATATCGTATATTAGCAAAATCGAGAAGAGTACATATGGTTGAAATTTTTAATTATTTGACAAACTTATAATAAATAATAATGATCGTATTAAAAGAAACGCTAACTGACCTAGGCAGCATTGATTAGGTGGATATGCAGGCGTACGCTCTTTGCAATGGTTTGTTTTTATACAATATTATTTTTGTCAATTAACAAATTTTCTTTTTTTTAAGGCTACTATATTTACTTGTTCACATTGCATTTTTGTTATTACCTCCTTGTGCATATATAAATTTAGTTAATAATATTATGAGTTTTTTCTTTCTTTCTATACTAAAAAAAGACTGTATTTAAATTAAATTTGAACTTTTGAATATATCCATTAATTAGTTATTCCCAAACATCAAATACGTTTGAACATGTTTATAAAATCGAAACAGATGTCGTTTTTTCATGTGGCGATTCACAAATGACCACGGGAGTTTCCGTGTTTATTTACATTGGTATGTAGATAAGACTATAGCTTCAGTTAACAGAACAGGCGAAGGCGGCATCGCAGATACCCCACAAAGGAGTTAGCACGTACTAGAAAAACTTAGTCGAAACCTTTAATTTTCCTAAAGAAATCAGGGGGATGCGAATGAGCCAGTTTTTCGTTGGATTTCCTGTCAATAAAATACTTCCATTGTTTGATTTAGTAATAGAATTCTGAAAAATACAAAAAAACTGTCGTGCCTAAGTAAAAGAATTTTTCGTATTCTGCTAAATCAATGATCCTGATTAAATTAAGAAAGAATGTAACGGCTAAGTGCAGTGCATAAGACAACGAAAACAGAGTTTTAAACAAGAGGAAATATCCTAACCCTCAAGTACCTCCGCCCCCTCGCACATGTCTTTGTGTATGTCTTAAGGGCTGCTGTATCTTTACTTTTTCCAGTTTATACTCTTTAGATAAATTCTCTCAAAAATAAGATTATTATGTCATATACATACATGTATATAAGAAATTGAATATTTATCAGTGAGTTTCTAAATGATCACCGATTCCTTACATATTCTGTATTCATCACTACAGTGGCGGATCCAGGGGGAGGGTGGTTCCGGGGGTTGGAACCCCCTTTTTTTGGCCGATCAATGCATTTGAATGGGAGCATATAGTTGGACCCCCCTTTTACTCTGGGTTGGGAACCCCCCTTTTTAAAATGGCTGAATCCGCCACTGCACTAAAACACTGGTTTTCTGAGTACATACATTTTTCCTCTGGACTTTGTAATACTTGCCAACCCTATTCAATATATTGTTACATAAGATAGTTCAATTTGGACACACATCTATTTGTAAAGAACATTCATTTCTATCAGCCAGATCTCTTCGCCACAGTTTTTCTTTTCTAAGATTTATGATGACTGATCAGTATGTAAACTTCATTGACAAAAATTGCATGAATATGACAGAATGAGAACATGTTAGAGCTCTTCTATAAAAGCATGCAAAGCAAACCATTGATCAACTTGCTTGCTATATTTGTTCGGATGTTTATAAACAACAGGTACTACTGTAGGTAGTGTGTTTACTATATACTGGAATTTGATTGAGCAATAAACATTAATTTCAATTCTTGTCCAATCAAATCCCTGTATATATTGAAACTCCGCCTACCAATTGTTTACATCCAAGCAAACATAGCAAGCAAGTTGATCAAAGTCTTGTTTTGCATACTTTTATAGAAGAGCTGTAATGATCTCTAGATATAAGCCATGCTTTATACTTAACTGGCATGATGAGCCAGATATTTGACATACTTTTTCACAAGGTAACAGAAGTTAGAAGATATGAATAACATGCCTGGACACCATGTTTGCTCTTATTACGAAATGCCTTCTTCTCGAATTGGCGGAAAGGCAGCAAATACCAATTTTCATGTTTTAGTTAGACATGGGCAAGGATCAAACCATTACCTGCTTCTTTCAATGCACTTGTCTTATGACAAGTTAGAGTACTTTCACTTGAAACACACCATTTTTATCGAGCCTGTAACTTCTGTCCCATAAAGCTTGACATATGAATAAAGTAATCTGGCGGCTTCGGCGGTAGCGGTTTTATAAAACTGATTAAAAAATTAATATTTCAGAAGGTAGAAGCTTTGGATCCTTTATACTTTATATATAGATGCCTTTTGTTATAAAGTGTCCATCTGTCAGTCTCAGATATCTATTCTCATTGACCTCGTTTTCATGTTTCATTGACTATACTTGAAAAAAGTTAAAGACTTTTAATGTGCCCCTCTTATAATGCTCCACTTAACGCACGTTATTTCTTTCGAGTCTGTTTGTCCGTACGTTCGTCCGCCCGCCTGTCCCGCTTCAGTTTTTGGTCAAGGTAGTTTTTTGATGAAGTCATATAACTTGAAACTTAGTGCACATGTTCCCTAGTGATAATGATATGATCTCTCTACTCTAAATGTCAAATAAATGTTTTAACCCAATTTCACGGTCAACTGAACATAGAAAATGATATTGCGAGTGTGGCATTCGTGTACTATGGACGCATTCTTGTTAGGAATATCATTTTATGAATATAACTAAAGGATAACTGTATTTGGTTTATGCGTACATTGAAGGTCCTCATGCCCGCCAGACCGTTTTCACTACACCTCTACGTCATTTCATGGATCAGTGAATATGGTTAATATTTCGCGGTCAAGTCTATTTCTCAGAAGCTATGAGCAATGGGTCTACAATATTTGGTGTATGCAATGATTGAAAGGTGTACATGTCTAACTGGCTGGTGTTATCTGATCTTGACCTCTTTTCATGGTTACAGTATGTGGTTACAGTTAAGTTTTTTTGGCTTGTTTTTCTAGCACAATATGCAATAGGTAAACTTTTTTTTATGTGAAATATTTTACGATGTAAATGTCAGTCTGGTATGTTTTATTTTGCCTCTGTTTACGGTCAATTTTTCAGTTTGAAGATTTTGATGAATTTTAGTTTTGTTGGTCTGTTTTTCTTGTTCTATAAGCAAACCTGCAAACGGTCAACTATACTTTTTGGTGTATGTAATGATTGTAAGGTTTATAAGTCGGTCTGGCAAGTTAACCTATGACCACTTTCATGATTCATTGACCAATCTTAAGTTTTTTCTTTGATACTATATGCAATAGGTCAACTAGATCTAAAGCGTGTATTGACATGTCTGACTGGCAGGGTTCATCTGACTTCATTTTCAAGATTCATTTTAGGTTGGTCTTTAGATTTGCAATAGGTGGATCAACTTAAGCATATTTCGTGTATGATTGTAAGGCGTATATGTATTTCCAGTTTGGATTATTCGACATTAGCCTCAGTTTCTTGGATCATGTTAAGTTTATGTGATAATTGTAGTGAAACTTTATATGTAGGACTATATCGACATGATATCGAGATATTTCAGTATGGGCACTCTTTTTTAATGGATGACTGTTTTAAGTTTTACATCTATTGTATCCTTCATCTGTCAACACTGAGTCTTGTGGATCTAAGTTTGTTTGTGGTATGTGTGCTCGACTCAAAATCTTTATCGAATAGGATTGCTAGTTTTCCTGTCAAACTTTTGTGGTTCTCACGGCACCCCATTTCCCCCTAAAAACATCTGCCCTAGAATCTGCAAAATGTAATAGTGATAAAAGTAGTGTTAAGCACCAACAATTGATCGATCAACAATTCTTGATATATTATATGTAACGAACAAAATACATAGACCTTTAGAATGTACCGCGAGATATATTCATCTATTCATTTCTATTTTTCCAAAAAATTGAATCATTTTTTTTTCAGAAACCAAGATAAGCTGAAGTTGAAGTCGCAGATGACAGTCAGGATTTAGAGCCGGTTAGTATATATTATATGTTTCTTTGATCGCTTATAAGATGTGAAAGAAGAACTCAAAATTATCATTATGGGAAACTTTAATCTATGTGGTAATATGAATGGAGTCAGGACATATTGATAAATTAGACATTACCTTAAGCTTATTAGATTTATATTGTTTGCTTTGAAAGAAAATTCAAATACTACTCACTGAATATATTTACTTTGAGACTTTTGTTTAGAGATATAAAGGTCTATACTCCTATAAAGGATGAAATTAATGTCTCTTACAAAGGTACCGGATGTAAAAAAAATATGGTTGAGCAATATAATAAGTATATTATTTTTGATATCAAAGTAATAATAGTAAATTATATATTAATATATATAGATGTTATACGTTCAGGTATTTCACATCCAATATTTTATGGAAATATTCTTTATAAAGCACAAAAATGTCAGTATTCTACTCAGAAGCTAACATAACTTTTAAATAGACTTATTAAGAAGGGATATACATGTAGTTACGATACTGACATCAGACTCGGACTTCTCTTGAACTGAATTTTAATGTGCGTATTTTTATGCGTTTACTTTTCTGCATTGGCTAGAGGTATAGGAGGAGGGTTGAGATCTCATAAACATGTTTAACCCTGTCGCATTTTTGCACCTGTCCCAAGTCAGGAGCCTCTGGCCTTTGTTAGTCTTGTATTTTTTTTAATCTTAGTTTCTTGTGTACAATTTGGAGTCTAGTATGGCGTTCATTATCACTGAACTAGTATATATTTGTTTAGAGGCCAGCTGAAGGACACCCCGAAAGCGGGAAATTCTCGCTGCATTGGTGACCTGTTGGTGACCTTCTGCTGTTGTCTGCTCTATGATCGGTTTGTTGCTTCGTTGACACATCCCCCATTTCCATTCTCAATTTTATGTATATTTCTTTTCCAGGTGACAGTGACAGTGGCAGTGGCAGTTTAGAGTAAAATAACTTGACCGTTTATTTGGGAACAATACGACCATGACATTGGCTATAGCAAAACTTGGCAAGCTGACAAACCAACTGTGCAAGAAGAAAATGTTAAATTCATCTCTTCAGCTGGACAAGAATGATGTTCTTGAAATATTTAAAATTATTTGATATCCGAATTTAAAGAACATGTTAAAATGGTAAAATATTATTATCGGGAGCAGCAGAAACTGTCAATTGTTAAGTCCATTACAAATCATTTAGATAAAAGAAAAAAAATATAAATTGAACACTGAATAACTTTTATATTGTGTTGTGTTGCTTTAATAATTACAAGACAGACTGTCATCATGAAAGAACTTGTAATTTTGTAAATGAAGTGTACAAACGAAATATGATCAACAGGATGATTCATAGCCTGCATCAAGGAAATAGGAGTGTGACGCAATAACCTTAAGGATTCATACTCTGCAATAGCATAATAGGAGGGTCTGGCAATACACTGGGGGACATTCGTAGACTGTAGCATTGATAGAGGATAGCAGGATAAACAAATAAGTGAACAAGTCGAGTTCATTAACTATAATTGCATTACATTTTATGAACATTAACTTTCTGTGTTTAACAAATGGGAAAAAAAATTGTAAATATATTACAAGTTTCAATATTTGTTGGAAGAAATTTTGAATGATTTGATATTACTTGGAAGAAATTTCTTCCAACTTGAGAGAGGATGAAATGAAGTGAACAAGTTAAGTTTATAAACTAAAATTGCCTACTTTATTAGAAATGAATTTTCTAATTAGTTGGAAGAAATTTCTTCCAAGAAAGAACATTAAATGAAATGAACTATTTGTGTTTAACAAATGAGAAAACAAATAGTAAATATATTAAAAGTTTCAATATTTGTTGGAAGAAATTTTGAATCATTTGGTATTACTTGGAAGAAATTTCTTCCAACTTGAGAGAGGATGAAAATGAAGTGAACAAGTTAAGTTTATAAACTAAAATTGCCTACTTTATTAAAAATGAATTTTCTAATTAGTTGGAAGAAATTTCTTCCAAGAAGGAACATTAAATGAAGTGAACTATCTGTGTTAAATAAATTGAAATTAATATGTAAATGTATTACATGTTTCTATATTTGATGGGAGAAATTTTGAATGGTTTGATATTACTTGGAAGAAATTTCTTCCTACTTGAGAGAGGATACAAAATGAAGTGAACAAGTTGAGTTTATAAACTAAAATTTTATACTTTATATGAATAAAATACATTTTCTAATTTGTTGGAAGAAATTTCTTCCAAGAAGACAGGAAAGTTTTATGAACAAAATATAGAGAACGAATATTGCTTTCCATTTTATTAATTTATAGGTTACTGTTCTTCATTTCATTGTGATTTGAATGTTTTGTAAAAATATGAATGTAAATTTTATATATATATCCAATAAAATAATCATATTAATGATGTTTTTCTCCACGTGTTCCCTTTGCCAGAGAAGAAATTTCTTCTAACACTATTTGTTTACAAAAAATACCCATCAAAAGCAGAATATTAGCATCCGAAATTGCAAAATTAGGTATATTCACAATAACAGCGAATTTCGACCTCTAGAAAGGACATTCTTGGATTTTCCTTTTTTATTTTGGACTCTCTTTTATGTAAACTTATCCTCGCAGCCGTTTTATTATATGTAAAAATGTTATTTTTTTTTATAATTATACTGTTTTCCAGTGTACTCTTTCAAACTTGAGACTTAAAATGCTGTGTAATTAGGATTTTTTTAATAAATTTTTAGTTCCTGCATTTCATGTTTATATGATCTTCAACGTCTTATTAAAAATTGTTCTCAAGAATACAATCCAATCAGCGCAAAAAAAACTAAATGAAAATATCTAATCAGATGGATGTCTAATCCGATGGATGTCTAATCCGATGAATGTCTAATCAGATGAATGTCTAATCAGATGGATGTCTAATCAGATAGATGTCTAATCAGATGGATGTCTAATCAGATGGATGTCTAATCAGATGGATATCTAATCAGATGGATGTCTTATCAGATGGATGTGTAATCAGATGGATGTCTTATCAGATGGATGTCTAATCAGATGGATATCTAATCAGATGGATGTCTAATCAGATGGATATCTAATCAGATGGATGTCTAATCAGATGGATATCTAATCAGATGGATGTCTGGATTAAGTGTTGTATATGGCAATTTAATACTTTAGCAAATACTTTATGTCTACTGTAATTTCATTATTTCAATTACTGCGATAGTTGCTACTGTAAAGGTTTTATATGAAAATAAAATGTTATTGATATCTATATTTTTTAAATGCAGATACCCTTATTCGTTTGATGTGTTTAAGCTTTGATTTTGCCATTTGAATACGGACTTTCCGTTTTGAATTTTCCTCGGAGTTCGGTATTTTTGTTAATTTACTTTTTTCTTGATAATGAATGACCTGTTGCCTTAACAGATTATTGTTTTATGTGTTTAGTTTCTGAGAAAGGTATGAACGTGGTTTTCTTTATTGTTTCTTTATTGTATAAGATATGAAATCGGTGAAGTTTAATCATAACTTCCATAGATTTCTTCTATACTATGAACAATTTTTACTATTTGTTTTTGTAGATACAAGATTAGTGAAAGAAACAAGTATCAACAATAGAATATTGCAGTCAATTGTCAAAGAGTTGCATCAAGATAAAGAAAAAACAAATTATGACATATTGGAGGTATCTTCATCAGATCAGATATCAACAGATGATAATAAGGGCACAATCACCAAAAATATTGAACATGACGAAGAACCTCAACCCAAACGTGCCAAAATGAATTATCAGTTTGCTTATCCGGAGATTACAGAATCTCCGTTGTCTAAACTGGCAAAGGATGAGCTGTTAAGTATAATCGGATCTGCTGTAGACTTACAAGACGAAGACGGCTATGCAAATTTAACAGTGTGGGATTTTGCTGGTGACATTGAGTATTACAACACACATCAAACGTTTTTGAATTCAGAAGCAATTTTTCTTGTCGTAGCAAATTTACATGACATAGATGACAAAGTAGCTTACGGTTTGTAAAGTCAATTTGTGCTTCCTTATCAAATTAAAAGATATAATTATATTAAACATAGATACGAATTATTCTTGATGTTCAGATCATATAAAAACAATGAATCTAAACATTTAAGACAGCAAATTTTAATACATTGCTTTTTTTGTTAAATGATTTTTATTATTTGCTCTAAACGACACTACTTTTCGTGTTTCATTTAATATAGCCATTTACTATCTTGACTTGCATCTAGAAATTGACAATGAGGATCGGATGAAAACAAAAGTTCGTGACAAAAGAGATGACTTCAGCTTCCCAATTGTTCTTTCATTTTCTATGTAGCAACATTCTAGCAGTGTCTTCCCATGAAGCATATATCTCCAAATTGATACAATATTCTAGGACTTGTATTTCCTATCATGATGTCCTGATAAGAAGGTTGCTGCTCACAAAAAAGCCATCAAGCCAAGTGTCAAAGAGGTGCAGTTGGAATTATCCCTTCTAAATATTTACAGACGCCATCAATAGTTGGTTTAACGTCATTGAATATCTGTTTTAAAGATGAAGACGGATATGTTCCAAAAGTCGTAACTACAATCCTGCCACTTTTTACCTACCGAATTATACTTATCACCAGGTTTTTAAATACACGAACAACACAAAAGGTGCATATGTAGAGGAAAATCTTCCCTGAGTGTATGAAATCACCCACGGATTTTGGTTGGGTTGTCTGTTGCCCAGTCTTAAGTTTTCTACGTTGTGTTTTGAATACTTTTGATTGTCGTTTTAGTCTTTGGCGTTCTTTGTCATGTCTTTGTCAGTTTATTTTCGTCTAATGAGTATAAATGTTCCTTTGATATCTTTCCCCTCTCTTTTACACGTAAAATCGTGAAATATACTTGTAGCTAACCTATTTTATATAGACGTAAAATCGTGAAATATACTTGTAGCTAACCTATTTTATATAGACGTAAAATCGTGAAATATACTTGTAGCTAACCTATTTTATATCTTGCTTAAAAAGATATCACCACAAATGTTGTTTTCTTCTTATTTCATACAAACATCCTTTTTTATACGACTGCAAATATCTTGCGTTGTACGAAGACATTTGATTTCCAAACAATAGCTTACATATTAGTGATTGGAAATTCATGAAATGTTACCACAAGGTTTCATATAAAAAAAATGAAGGTTGGGATTGATTTTTGGGGCAATGGTCTGAACTGTTATGAAAAACGGAACAAAAACAAAACTTTTCTAATACAAATGTATCAATTGTTCCTTTCTTGACCATATTCAATGGGATTTAATTCAAAGTGTAGGACATAGTGGGTTCAAATTGAATTTAGTTTGATTTTAACAACATTTGAATTCAATGGTGTTTTCTTTTTATATGCTTAATCTAACTATGCAGAACTTCATGGTAGGTTTGTTTATAATTTTGTAAAAGATAATTTTTAGACAGCTATATATATGTGTCAAATATTTTAATAGAATCCAAATTCAGTTCTGTATCAAGCTTGCATGAATGAAGTGTCGATTTTAGCCCAAACTGTTTAGGGTTCGACCTCTTCGCTCGTATCAAGCTGCGCCTCGCAATGTGTTTTATTAATGTATAGCGTTTTGCTTTCTGTACATGGAAAATTTACGGACTCCATCATTAAACTGGCTTTATTACCACAGATTACAGTAGGCATGTTCCATTTGTAATTACCACAATATCGTTCTATTTACGTCGACTCTGACTTATCGCCGAATTTGTACTTTCCACAAACAACAAGACGGGTGCTGAATGTGATATAGGATCTGCGTACCCTTCTTGAGCACCTTGATTCAACCCTGATTTATGCAAATTTCATTTTGTTCTCTCGATTGTGTTCTATATAAAGTTGTGCATACTTTCGTTTGTCTATTCTTTGGGTTTTTTTATCTGCCCGATCATTATCGCTTTCTTTTTGACTGATGAAAGTTGATTCGCCTGTGTGTAACTTTCGCCTCTTTTTAAACACTGATTTAATAAATTAAATTTAAAATAATTAGTTATAATTTTTAATTGCAATATTATAGTGGTCTGCAGGATAAATCATTATATATTTTTTTATTGAACGAAGTAATTATATTCTTAAGACACATTTCAAGTGCAGTCATCCACCGAAATATTTAGATATTAACTTGTCTTTAATCACAGGCACATTCAATTTCTGGATGGATACAATACATTGTTATGGAAGCATAAACGACAAAACTGAAGCTGTATTGCTCGAAGGAGCTCACAACCTTCTAGATCCACCAGTTATTGCAATTGGTACACACAAGGACAAATTTCAGGTATTTATATCAAAGTAACAATGGCGTAGACATGTTAATTAGGTACTGTTTATAAAAACTTGACGACTGAATTTGCGTCTTTGAAAATATTTAGGTAATGTTAACTTGTGTTCGTATAAAAACGGTATTCTAGTTAAGTTTAGACTATGGACATTGGAAATACTTCACCAATGTATTGGATACAATTAGATCAAGTTTTGTATAGATTAGTTGCAATTATCATGGACATTGCTAACCATAGACTATTCAAACCCGTATCGACTACATCCAATAGTGAGGAAAAACGTTATTTTTTTAAGGTAGAATTCGCCAATAACGGTTTAGATGCTATAAATATTAGCAATATTTTCCATCAAAAATCTGTACAAAAAACTATACCTGATTACTTCAAAAATAAAGCTACACCTGTTATTTCTTATACTTACACCAAGTCTATTGCATCCAAGATTTTCAACCACAAGAGAGTTTTAGAGGCTTTTAACCTCAAAGATACAAAATCCAAGCCTCCGGATTGCTCATGTGCATCGTCACAATACAATTACAGTCCAGCTGGTCATATTATTACTGGAGACCTTGGCATCGTTACCAATGAACAACTAAGAGAGTTGTTAGCTAAGGGACCAAAATATAGAATCCCCCAGCCCATCAACTGGAAAAAGAATTTCAAGTTACTGATGGATGCAGTTGAGGACTATGCAAGAAAATGGGTAAAGCGCGAACCAGACGAACCAGAACTGGACACTTTGTCTGAATGGATCAAAGCTATTCGATCATGCATTCAGAGGCGCATACAAAAACTACGATGTAATATGAGTACTAAAGTTTCTAACCCTTTCAAGAATCCGGAGGTTGTGGATGCTTTATCCTCTTTGCATGACAAATATGTCGTTGTTCCAGCAGATAAAGCCTCCAATAATATTGTCTTCATATGTAAAAAAACATTATTTGCAATGTCTCACTACAGAGCTTGGAATTGATAAAACTACTGGTAATCCTACATATTCTTTAACATCATTTACCAAGGACGAAATTTTACAAAATCATAAATCTGTCCTTCTTTCTTTTGGTATCAACATCAAAGAAAACGAAGAAAACTTGCCTTCATTATACTGGATACCCAAATTACACAAAACTCCATATAAAGAACGATACATAGCTGGGTCTTCAAAATGTTCAACCAAACATCTTTCTAAAGTACTGACTACTATTCTTTCGACAGTTAAAGATGGGCTTCAAAAATATTGTGAGGAGATATATTCTACCAGTGATGTTAACCAGATGTGGATTCTCAAAAATTCGAAAGATCTACTGCTTAACCTTCAATCACAATCTTTGCAATTTTGCAGCAACATAAAAACTTTTGATTTTTCTACGCTATATACTACTATTCCCCATGCTCAGTTGAAAGATCGACTACACCATCTCATAAAACAGAGCTTTTTCTATAAAAATGGAAATCGTAGATACAAATTTCTTGTTTTGGGTTACAATAATTCATATTTTGTGAAAAATCACACTGAATCTCCCAGAAAATATACAGAAGATGATATTATCAAAATGCTGGACAAAAAGATCGACAATATATTTGTTGAGTTTGGAGGATTTATATTTCAACAGACAGTCGGTATTCCAATGGGTACTAATTGTGCACCTCTGCTGGCTGATTTGTTTTTGTACTCGTATGAAGCAGAATTCATTCAGAACCTTCTAAAAGACAAAAAGAAAAAGCACCTTGCGAAATTCTTTAATTTTACTTTCCGATATATTGATGATGTTCTATCATTGAATAACCCATATTTCAGCCAATACTTACATCTCATATATCCAAGTGAACTTGAAATTAAGGATACCACTGATACTAGAAGGACTGCTTCATACCTTGATCTTTTCCTCAATATTGACGTAGATGGACGACTTCACACGAAAATCTATGATAAACGGGACGATTTCAACTTCCCAATTATCAATTTCCCATTTCTCAGCAGTAACATACCCTCTGCCCCTTCGTATGGTGTTTACATATCACAATTGATACGTTATTCACGTGCTTGTTCACACTATACGGACTTCATATACAGGAGTGTGCTCCTTACGCAGAAACTGCTCCAACAAAGTTATGAGGAGGACAGATTAAAATTGACACTCCGTAAATTTTATGGACACCATCACGATTTGGTGGAGCCATACGATGTTTCGTTGACCAAACTAGCTAAGGACATTTTTACCACATGGTAGATTGTGTTTTGTCATAATGTCGTCTAATCTTTTACTTACCAAACGTGACTTATTCCCGATTGTGACTGTTTTGCCGAGTGTGAACTCGCATTACTATAAGACGTGGTACGGTACTTATCCATCCCAAATTCATGTATTTAGTTTAAATGTTTAATGTTATATTTGTAATTCTCATCGGATTTTGTCAAATGTGTTGACGTCTTTTCTATTATATTTATGTGTTATGGTAAAGAAAATTAATCACCCCCTTCATTTATCAGATTTGATTTCGTTCAAAGTAATCAGTACGATATTTTACGTTTGAAGTTAGATTCATAACAAACCTGACATAGTTTTATAATATAGTTAATTGCTACCTCAGTTTTATATTAATAAGAATTAAAATGTGCTTTGTTATTAAATGCAATATCAGTATTTAGTTCAAATATATAATCTTAAATTAATCTTAATTCTATCTTATTCATTCTTATGTGACGTCATTTTTCATTTTTTGATGCTCTGTTTTACTAATTCAAATGACGTCATTTTTTCGTCATTTTTCAGTTTCAAATAGGACGTCACTTGGCGTAGAGGTTTAAACGTATTCGGATGTGTCTACTTTTGTGTTTCAAATGTCTGGTTATGTAAATGTATTTCAGTTGTTTCCTGTAGTTAGTTAATACTTCAGCTTTATCATGTACATCTTTTGAATATTCATTTTATTAAATTTACTGTTTATAGGGATTTTCTGGTAACTTAACAGAAAACCCTTGCCGTTTTTGGCACAACCTTTTTGATCTTTTGGTCCTCGATGCTGTTCAACTTTGTACTCGTTTCGGCTTTCAAACTTTTGTATCTGTGCGTCACACATAGGTCTTGTGTGGACAAAATACACTTCTGGCGTATTAAAAATTTTGAACTTGTTGCCTCTTGTTGGCTGTTTTTTTGTGTGATTCTTTGTCAATTGTGTTCTCCAATTTATTTATATTGTAGTCCTGTGTTGTCATTTTGATGTTATATTTCACATGGCCATAAAAGTGCGAGGTTTGGCATGCCACAAAACCAGGTTCAACCCACCATTTTTTCCTTTAAAAATGCCCTGTACCAAGTCAGGAATATGGTCATTGTTATATTATAGTTCGTTTCTATGTGTGTTACATTATAACGTTGTGTCGTTTGTTTTCTCTTATTTTTGAGTGTAAATTCACATTGCGATAAGACGTGTCACGGTACTTGTCTATCCCAAATTCATGTATTTGGTTTTGATGTTATATATATATGTTATATTTGTTATTCTCGTGAGATTTTGTCTATATGTGTTACATTTTAGTGTTATGTCGTTGTTCTCCTCTTATATTTAATGCGTTTCCCTCGGTTTTGGTTTGTTATCCCGATTTTGTTTTTTGTCCATGGATTTATGAGTTTTGAACAGCGGTATACTACTGTTGCCTTTATTTACCACGACGGGTTGTTAATGAATCGCTGATTCACTGTTACGTTAGAGCACAGTTTAAATAGAGACTATGGAAATTGTTTCAGTCTAGATTTTATAATATCTATTTCATTTTACTGTACGAATATGTACCTTTGTCATATTGATAACAATGTATATCTTTTTCTGTCCTGACGGTCAAGCTTGTCAATGCTGATTGTCGTTTTTGTTTTGAAAGTTGTGCTTGATCTTTCTACTTGATGATTTTACATCTCAAGGACATTTTTTGAATGAAGTGTGAATGAGATGCTAGAAGTACTGGGGTTTTCTTTGATTAAAGAAAACTATTAAAATATAAGCTATGTTTATTTATCATCGAAGACATTTCTCAGATATATCGACCGCCGCCGATTTGTATTGATTGAACTAACTAGTAGACATTTCTCAGATATATCGACCGCCGCTGATTTGTATTGATTGAACTAACTAGTAGACATTTCTCAGATATATCGACTGCCGCTGATTTGTATTGATTGAACTAACTAGTAGCCGTAAGCTTTATTGAAAACTTAAAAGCAAAATTATTTTTGGTGTGCTTTTCAAAAATTTGTGTCGGACCATTGAGTTTGTCGTTAAATGAATGTGTTTGTAAAAGATATCATTCATTAAATGTTATTGTATTTTTTTTTAAGACTGACTAAACATAAACGTATTTGTTTCTAGTTGCCAGAAAATGAAAAGAGAATAAAGGAGTGCTACAATATCAACTCAAAGTTTAAAAAATGTTTTTATGTGTACCCACACTACTCGAAGATGTTATTACTATAACAGTGTAAGCAAATAAGGAGATGTGGTATGACAATGAGACAACTACCGACCAGATAAAAATGATAAGCACTCATACAATGTAGGTAACCGTACAACAACGAGAATAATACACACCGTATAGTCCGTGAAATGAAAAATTTGAAACAACGGAAAAACTTATGGCCTTATTTATAGTGATACAATTTATTAAATACTTATTGACAGACATGCTTGAA
Source organism: Mytilus galloprovincialis (assembly GCA_037788925.1). Classification (NCBI taxonomy): domain Eukaryota; kingdom Metazoa; phylum Mollusca; class Bivalvia; order Mytilida; family Mytilidae; genus Mytilus; species Mytilus galloprovincialis. The sequence goes on along the minus strand of CM075338.1, from coordinate 129,802 downwards.
TTATAGGCTACTGACGTCGGACAGACACATAGACACATTAAGAATGTTGTGGGGTTAAGCATGTTTGTGAACACGCGACCCTCCCCATTGGATCGGTACAAAGCACAAACCAATCAGCATAAAAACAAAAGACTCAAAGCCGGCTTAAAAACATCCTGATTGGAAACATATGAAACAATTCAATGCGAAAACTAACAACCTAACTTATATCATAACAATTTACGAAAGCCAGAGTATTTATACATCCTCTCTAGAAAAAAAGACACAGAAAAGTACAGATATGAGAATAGTAATAGTTACAGCCAAAAACATCTTATAACAAATCATGTATCTAAGACTGTTACGTTAAATGATAATGAATTAATACAATATCACTGTTTTTGTTTTTGCGAAAGGACGAAGAACAATGCAGAAAACGTCTCCAATCCTACATTGATAAAATCTTTAAAGATTCCAAGCTTCACCTGAGATCAATTCACCTGATCTCCAACACAGAGGATGTAGACGATGCTTTTGAAAAATTGAGGAATGATATATTTGCCACAGCAAAGAGTACCGCAAATTGGAATCGAGAATATCCTGTTAAATTTATTCAGATGGAAAAAGCCATCAACTCTGAACTTACGATTGGAAAACAAATAATTTCTTTTGAAAGATTAAAAGAACTAGGTGAGAAAATACCACTTCCGATAACTGATAACAAGGAGCTTCATCTCTTTCTCAGGTATCAACATGAAATTGGTAACGTGATATTTTTTGAAGACATTCCGTCATACATCATACTTGATCCCCAATGGTTAGCAAATGCCTTTAAATGCATTGTTACAGCCCAGCAGTTTCAATTTGAATTACCACACTTACAATGGGACAACTTCAAGAAAACAGGAAAGATGGATCCTAAACTATTGGAAGAAATATTCAAGAAACAATCAGCAGACATGAGAATTCATAAAGAGCATATACTGGAAGTAATTGAAAAGTTTGACATTATCATCTATCCATTGCTACTGACGGAAAGTGGAACTGTACAAAGGGAGCATAGTTTTTATGTTCCATGCATGCTTCAAACATTAAAAATTAAGGATATTGATGTATTGTTTAACGTTCCAAATGCTAGCAAATCTACATGTTTGTGTTTTGTCTTTAGTTTTTTACCGCCGTATCTAATCAGCAATCTGATTGTCTCTTGTCTACGAGAATATCCTCTAGCAGTGGTAAAGGGCGAGATAGGTCTCTTCAAGGATTGTTGTGTATTCAATATTGACAGAGCTGGCTGTGCAAAATTTGTATTAGCAAAGAGTAGCCATATGATTCAGCTGCAAGTATGGCAATGGGTTGAAGTAGATACAGAGGTAAACCAAGCTGTTTTAAAAGTTGTCGAAAGAGAAATCAACAGAATTGTCAACACGCGATACAAGTTGAAAACGGTATCTTTCGAGAAAAAATGGAAGTGTGAGACCACCAGTTTCTCCTTTGACACAGGATTCCTTGAATTTGATCAAGTAAATGATGGGAAAAATTATTATTGCGAAGAACATGCGACAGTTCATAAATATAAAGACTATTGGTCTAATGAGAAATCAAAGGTAATGTTTCTATTTGCTTTAGATTATTTTCATTTAGTGGGCATATATTTGTGACATGATGAAATCCAATTATTGGTAATTTGTATATTTATTCCTTTGAAGTGTATTCGTTGCCAATGTCAGTATCAGTGTGGACTGGTTGTGATAAAGACAAAAGTATTGGGTCCATTCGCAATTAATATGCGCGACTGTACAAAGTTGAAGAGCATTAAGGATCCAAAATTCCAAAAAGTTGTGTCAAATATGACTAAGGTTTTTTATAAATGTGTCAAATAAAGGCAACAGTAGTATATAAACTCATAATAGATACCAAGACTAAATTTTATATATACGGCAGACGCGCGTTTCGTCTACAAAAGACTCATCAGTGAAGCTCGAATCCAAAAAAGTTAAAAAAAAAAAAAACCAAATAAAGTACGAAGTTGAAGAGCATTGAGATCCCAAATTCCTAAAAGAGTTGCCAAATACAGCTAAGGTAAGCTATGCCTGAAGTGGAAAAGCCTTAGTATTTAAAAAAATTCAAAATTTTGTAAACAGTAAATTTATAAATGTAACAATATCAATGATAATTCATGTCAGCACAGAAAGTGCTGACTAATGGGCTTGTGATACCCTCGGGGAAATAAATCTCTACCGGCAGTGGTTGTAAATAAACTCTTCATAGATACCAGGACTAACTTTTATATATACCACTGTTCGAAAGTCATAGAACTATTGAGGGAAAACAGATCCGTGTTACAAACTAAAACAGAGGTAAACACATCAACTGTAAGAGGAAAACCACAAAACTTTTGTTTTACAGGAAATGTACGCTAAACCCGACCAACTTTAAACATTTGCGTAATCCTCACTATAACTTATAATTTTAAGCTCACCTAACCATATTCCGATTAGAGACAGAGTTTTCATTAATAAACTTGAAAAAGTCTTGTGAGGTTCTTATGTGTCTTCTTTTTCTGTTTGTTCAGAAGGATTTGTTAAACCTGTTCATTCACTATTAAGGGTTATAATTCATATTCAGACACCACATATAAAAAGTGACCAAAAAGGTATCGCATGAGAGAAGCTAAAAAACACACACTTTTTACATTTTTTGTGGAACTTCATATGAAATAAAGATTCCATTGTAAATGTATGAATATAGCTTTTCATAGATCAAAATACAATTTGCGAAAAAAATACTAGTTACTTCATCGATTCATATTTCTGTTCCGGGTTGAAAAACGACATGACACGAAAAATATCACGAAAAGCGAAAGTAACAGTTGAGTTATATCTATTTAAATGTTTGAAATCATAAATGAACTTTCAGATAATTTACAGCCAGCCTACAGGCTTCGCACCCTCACCTGACAATTTTTTTCAGTGCCTCCTGTTTAAGCATGTTAAGTGCTTTCCCAAAATTAATGTGATCGTCTACAGGATTAACGCTGTATAGCGAAAATATTAATGTGATTTTTGCCGAGCCTTCGACTTTAGTCGAAAAAGCAAGACTAAGCGATCCTATATTCCGTCGTCGTCGGCGGCTGCGGCGTCCACAAATATTCTAAGTTGTTTTATGTATGTTCAAGGTAATGAAATACATGTAATAATGCATCTTCAATCAATTGAAAAGATCGCCATGTTTACTTGGTTGCGTTGAATATCATAGCATTTTGAATAGCCCCTAAATGTCTATCTTTGTCGAACAACATACTACGTAGCTAGCTCATTTAAAAAAAAAATGCTCCACTGTAAAATTATTGTTGAATGGAAATACTTCTAGTATATTTTTAAGAACATTGTGTCATGCTTTGTACAAATCTCGCATGCTTGCAATGATATATATCTTTTTTTATAGTTTTTTAATTAGTCAAATAAATTTGACGTAATTTTGAATATTCTGACGTCAACATGAATTTTCTGGCTAGCATTAATTCTGTGTTCTATCCTTTTTCACTGTCACGGTGTATTTACTGCCTTGACTATATTTGTAGGTCTACCTACCTGTTAATAGATGGCAATTATATAGCATAAGTTTGTACCATAACATATTCCATTGATATTATAGGCTCCCGTTAGATTAAGTAGTGAGGAACAGAATTACGTCCGAATGTCAAAGATAGTTCTAGAGGTATTATCAGGCGTTTTATACGATCGCTTATTCTTAGATACAAAGACTGGAGAAATACTTGATCGTAAAAAGTTGGACATAACAGAAATGTGTAAGAAATATTGTGCTTTAAAAATAAACTTTCCAAGTAAAGGCTTTAGGAAAATAGAAGAGGTTGACGAGATTTCTACCAATGAAACTACTATTGGTGACGACATTCAACGGATACGTGTGATCAGAAATGAAATGCAGCATTCTTCTGTCTTTGCATTAGATATCACACGATACCAAACACTAATCACTATAGTTCATGATATGCTAACTAGATTTGACCAGCGTAACAATCCAGCAGGTGAATCCTATGTAAAACGATTAGACGAAATCAGGAAAATGGAATTAGAGACAAGGAGTTTTGAAGAGATAAAAGAACGTATGAAAGCAGGTAACTTAAGTGATATCTTTTTCATGTTTGAAGTACAGGAATAAATCCTAAATCTTGAAAGACAGATAAAACCACCCCCAAATAGAAATCGATGGCAAAGAGTACAACAGTAAAAAATCACTACACTAAACAGTATAAAACCAATGCTTTGAAGCCAACAAAAAAACGTTCCGCTTCGTTCTCGACTATTGACGATTACGATCGGAAAACGTGAATACAAAAGTTTATCCTGTTTACATTTCCTTGTTAATAAAGGTAGATAAACTGCAACTTCCAATTAACAAGTCTCGTCAGATGATATAATACTTTTCTAAAACTATTAGAAAAATACTTTTATACAGAAAAGAAAAATAGGAATGCAAGTATGCAAAACCAAATATATCAACCCCGAATTTAGAACACCTAACCATTTGTTTGCACGATGTGCTTGTTATTTTTGTGACTTTTGTATAATATATTAGGCAATGAAGAAAGTGTCCATTACAATAACTCCTAATCAAAACAAATGTTCTTAAACAGCTATTAGATATATTTAGACTTTATTGTCAAAGTGAAAACAAATCGATATTTACCACTTGTGTTTTATACCTTGTTGATCTATTTCACATATTTTGAATTATTGTATCGTTTCTTTCGACGTAAATATGCTTCAGACATATATATTATGTATACGATTTAAATGTAGTTCATCATTTAGATGCATACAAAATATGACAACATCCGGAAAAATCAAACAAATACTTAAACCAGGTCTGCATCATCAATTCTAACTTAGAATGAATAATAATACATACAACAAATCATCTGGATAAACCAAGTCTGCATCATTAATTCTAACTTGAAATGAATAATAATACATACAACAAATCATCTGGATAAACCAAGTCTGCATCATCAATTCTAACTTAAAATGAATAATAATACATACAACAAATCATCTGGATAAACCAAGTCTGCATCATCAATTCTAACTTAAAATGAATAATAATACATACAACAAATCATCTGGATAAACCAAGTCTGCATCATTAATTCTAACTTAAAATGAATAATAATACATACAACAAATCATCTGGATAAACCAAATCTGCATCATTAATTCTAACTTAAAATGAATAATAATACATACAACAAATCATCTAGATAAACCAAGTCTGCATCATCAATTCTAACTTGAAATGAATAATAATACATACAACAAATCATCTGGATAAACTTAGTCTGCATCATCAATTCTAACTTAAAATGAATAATTATACATACAACAAATCATCTGGATAAACCAAGTCTGCATCATCAATTCTAACTTAAAATGAATAATAATACATACAACAAATCATCTGGATAAACCAAGTCTGCATCATCAATTCTAACTTAAAATGAATAATAATACATACAACAAATCATCTGGATAAACCAAATCTGCATCATTAATTCTAACTTAAAATGAATAATAATACATACAACAAATCATCTGGATAAACCAAGTCTACATCATCAATTCTAACTTAGAAAGAATAATAATACATACAACAAATCATCTGGATAAACCAAGTCTACATCATTAATTCTAACTTAAAATGAATAATAATACATACAACAAATCATCTGGCTAAACCAAGTCTGCATCATTAATTCTAACTTAAAATGAATAATAATACATACAACAAATCACCTGGGTAAACCAAGTCTGCATCATTAATTCTAACTTAAAATGAATAATAATACATACAACAAATCATCTGGATAAACTAAGTCTGCATCATTAATTCTAACTTAAAATGAATAATAATACATACAACAAATCATCTGGATAAACCAAGTCTGCATCATTAATTCTAATTTAAAATGAATAATAATACATACAACAAATCATCTAGATAAACCAAGTCTGCATCATCAATACTCACTTAAAATGAATAATAATACATACAACAAATCATCTAGATACACCAAGTCTGTATCATCAATTCTAACTTAAAATGAATAATAATACATACAACACATCATCTAGATAAACCAAGTCTGCATCATTAATTCTAACTTAAAATGAATAATAATACATACAACAAATCATCTGGATAAACTAAGTCTGCATCATCAATTCTAACTTAAAATGAATAATAATACATACAACAAATCATCTGGATAAACCAAGTCTGCATCATCAATTCTAACTTAAAATGAATAATAATACATACAACAAATCATCTGGATAAACCAAGTCTGCATCATTAATTCTAACATAAAATGAATAATAATACATACAACAAATCATCTGGATAAACCAAGTCTGTATCATCAATTCTAACTTAAAATGAATAATAATACATACAACACATCATCTAGATAAACCAAGTCTGCATCATTAATTCTAACTTAAAATGAATAATAATACATACAACAAATCATCTCGATAAACTAAGTCTGCATCATCAATTCTAACTTAAAATGAATAATAATACATACAACAAATCATCTGGATAAACCAAGTCTGCATCATCAATTCTAACTTAAAATGAATAATAATACATACAACAAATCATCTGGATAAACCAAGTCTGCATCATTAATTCTAACATAAAATGAATAATAATACATACAACAAATCATCTGGATAAACTAAGTCTGCATCATCAATTCTAACTTAAAATGAATAATAATACATACAACAAATCATCTGGATAAACCAAGTCTGCATCATCAATTCTAACTTAAAATGAATAATAATACATACAACAAATCATCTGGATAAACTAAGTCTGCATCATCAATTCTAACTTAAAATAAATAATAATACATACAACAAATCATCTGGATAAACCAAGTCTGCATCATCAATTCTAACTTAAAATGAATAATAATACATACAACAAATCATCTGGATAAACCAAGTCTGCATCATCAATTCTAACTTAAAATGAATAATAATACATACAACAAATCATCTGGATAAACCAAGTCTGCATCATCAATTCTAACTTAAAATGAATAATAATACATACAACAAATCATCTGGATAAACCAAGTCTGCATCATCAATTCTAACTTAAAATGAATAATAATACATACAACAAATCATCTGGATAAACCAAGTCTGCATCATCAATTCTAACTTAGAATGAATAATAATACATACAACAAATCATCTAGATAAACCAAGTCTGCATCATTAATTCTAACTTTAAATGAATAATAATACATACAACAAATCATCTGGATAAACCAAGTCTGCATCATCAATTCTAACTTAGAATGAATAATAATACATACAACAAATCATCTAGATAAACCAAGTCTGCATCATTAATTCTAACTTAAAATGAATAATAATACATACAACACTTCATCTGGATAAACCAGGGGTGTGGAAATGTTATGCCCGACTCGCCCGACTCGTACATTTGAACAACCGGACAAGTAATTATTTTTGCCTTGGTTGCCCGTGGACAAGTAAAAAAATATACAAGACAAAGTTCAAATCCAACAAAAACATAAAATTAATTTCAAAACGTATAAAGATGTTTAATTTATGTAAAAGAAACCAATGTTCAGCAAGTAAAAACATAATGTTCATGATGACAATAAATATTTCATGATACAGGAAATAGATCGATTACCAAAATAAATAAAAATAAGTATGCGAACCCGAGTCGCGTATTATTGCATTGGTTTTGTCCGTTGACCCGGGATCGTCGATTAGGTTTTATCCATCATTTACCGGAAGTGTAATTTCTTTAAATTTTTATCGAGATTCAGATTGATAAATACTTAATAAAAAGGTGGGCAAGCAAGACAAAAACAGTCACAAGACGAGTAGAAAACCTTAAATGCAAATTGAGGACACAGAGTATTTAAATAAAAAACGGAAGCGAGAATTTCAGACATCGTGAATATCAGATTGCCCGTGGCTATCTATGGAAATTCGGAAAATAAATTAAGTTTTTGTCTTATTTATAAATGAAAGGTCAACATTATGTGTTGTCAAAGTGGAAAATAGAAGGGACGCTTTAATTGCCCATCAAGACAATAATAAATAATCAAGAAAAAAAACCAAATCATCTGGATGAAGCGAACACAACTAAGTTAGTCTTCCTGTTCATGTAAACGAATACAGATATGTTGCTCTAATTAGGTACATTATATTATCTCAGTATCGGATGCAAACACGTTTTGTAAATGATTTTTTGACGGAATTTCTTTTAAATTTTTCAGGATTGAAAGAAAAGATTTATGCAGTTGTCGATAGTGTGGTATCTGATGCTTTGAACGATATTTGTTAAATTCATTTTTGTATTCACCATTAGCGGTCAATAGTATAAATATTGAATCTGTGAAAACTTCGCGTATTAGAAAAATGTAATGAACTACTCAAACTATAATTTACTAATTAAATTGACAAAAAAGTCAATGGTAAACAATAAATATAATCAAGAAGATGTGATTTGAACACTTTCCATTCGAGTCTGTATGTTATAAAAGTTAACTATAGGTCAAAGTATGAAGCCGCGGCACACACCAATCAGCAAACTATAAATTATAGTGTAAAACCATTCATACAGGACGACCGAGGTCTTATAACAGAGAAACACATATGAACCAAACCAACAAACCACATCCATCGAACAATAGGTTACTGACTTAGGACAAGCGCATACAAATGCAGAATGTGTTTGATATATTATAACTAGTATTTCAAGTTAAAACATAGTTGTTAATCATAAAGTTAAATTATCAATATGTTTTATCATTAAAAGAAAGCTTCGTGTCGAAAGTTGTGAAATCAAAGATCTATGACATAAAATTGCTATAGGAGGCATTTTGATTTTTTTTTTCTATAATTAGATTCTTAATTTTAAGCTAGAGATGTCCATCAGAAACCAAAGATTACGTCAATGTTTCATTTAGGTCATTATAACAACGTCTAAATTCAACTATGTGAAGATAGTCGAAGATAAATGTGTTACACAATGTGTTATTGACCAGACACTATATAAACGGGGTCGTTTGTGGCATTAACCGATTCTGATTTTATCGCTTAAGGTCAAAAGCACACTGTATCTGATTATATTCTCAGTTAATGCAATTTGTGTATCGATTCTGTATACCTATTATTGTTGATTCTGTATACCTATTATTGTTTATTCTGTATACCTATTATTGTTTATTCTGTATACCTATTATTGTTTATTCTGTATACCTATTATTGTTTATTCTGTACCTATTTTTATTACTTTTACTTTTAACTGTTTATCTTTTTCTGTTTTGTAATTGTTTCATTATTAGTATTATTGATATGAGTATACCACATCAATTATGTTACAAATGTAGTGCAGATAGTATCAAACATCAATTGTGTCATAGGATAACATCTTTTCTCGTTTAGTTTGACTGTTATTGAAGTAAATGTTTAATGTTAAGTGAAGCAGTTTCTCAAAAGTCAATAAATACACCATGTTCACTTGAGTGTATTGATAACAAATTTTATTTCCTACACTTTTACAGATGAATAAGAAAATAAGAGTAAAAAAGTTCCAATAAAAATAAGAAAGTCCAATGTATAACCAGTCATTAAAAAATAAAGTAAATGTTGTTTGTATAGATATATACATAGTATACATGATTGCAATTTTATTTTGATAGACCTGTAAACTATATATATACATACACACTATATATTTGTATATATATCATATATCAGCTCATAATTCAAGTATAGAAACAAGCAGATGTTATAGTGTTGATAAAATAATAGACTACTAGTATGCACTAAGTGAAACACTAACACTATTAAAGATGAATAACATTTTATATTTGAATGTCAAATATATAATGAAATCCCAGAAAAGTAAATTAAAAAGTATTATTAAAGAAATCCATCTAAAAAACTATAGAGAATTAGAGGCGAACATATCCTTTTTGGGTAAGACTGTTGTTCATGTTTACTATACAATATGGGTTTTACCCATTTTTAAGGCCATACAGTGACCTCTAGATGCTTACATTTACTCAATTTGTTTTTTGGTTCATAGTTGACTCATTGACTATCATACCACATCTTCTTATCTTTGATTTGTCTTGCACTTCAATAATGCAATATAGGTATAACTGGTTAATTATAAAACCAGTTATTTTGTTACGTCAAATTGATTAACACGTTTTATTAATTTGTTTCACTGATGCAATGATTATTTTTGAAATGTTAGCTGTTTCAACTAACGAGATATTTGATTCTTATTTGTCCTGACATATTTTTCTAGGCGCTCATGAATATCGATTTCTCTATGTTCAACATATAAGTCTTAGGATACATTTAATTTCAAGGTTTTCAAATTTGCATTGTTCTTGCAAGTTTTCTTCAAATATACTAATAATAATATATTGTTATCGCGTCTATGACAGATTAAAATGTTTGTCAAGTTTAGAGGATTTGCTTTTGGTAAGTCATTTTAAATGGAATCGCTTTGGTAAATTGATGCATTTGTTATGCATCTGTATAAATATTGGCAGGTCTCATTTTCATCAGTTTAAAAAAAACCACTTATGGTATGGTAATTATATTTGGTATGCAGATGTAATTGCATTTACACATCTAATTTGAATGGTTGCATGTTGATTCGTTTGTCCCCCGCCTCCTCTGCTCCCTTTCATGGACTAGTGTGTAGGTAATTTGTCAATTAATGAGGAACTAATCGTGGTATAACGTCAATAATGTTGCTTTGCAGTTGTATAAAAACAATTGTCACTTATCATGTTTGTTACTCTTGAGTACATTGACTTTGAACGTTTTGCAAAATTAAAAAATTAAAGTGTTGAGTTTAATTTAATTTTGCCTTATTGCATGAAGATCCGAAACAGGTGAGGCATATTATCTCTGTGTAAACAGTTTATATGTTCAACAGTTTAATACACGACTTCAAAGAATTTTTGTCTACATGACACCGTATTTCTGTAGTCATAATTGTTTATTGTTACAGTCAAAATCAGGCCGTTTGTTTTCATTTTTTGTCGCGCCTGCAACTTTTGTTGCAGAAAGCTCGACATAGGGATAGTGATCCGGCGGCGGCGGCGGCGGCGGTGTTAGCTCACTTCTTAAAAGCTTTATATTTTAGAAGGTGGAAGACCTTTATACTTCATACTTTGTATATAGATGCGTCATGTTACGAAGTTTCTGTCAGTCACATGTCCAATGTCCTTGACCTCATTTTCATGGTTCAGTGACCACTTGAAAAAAAAGTTCAGATTTTTTGCAATGTTGAATTCTCTCTTATTATAAGTAATAGGATAACTATATTAGGTATGTGCGTACCTTGCAAGGTCCTCATGCCCGTCAGACAGTTTTCACTTGACCTTGACCTCATTTCATGGCTCAATGAACAAGGTTAAGTTTTGGTGGTCAAGTCCATATCTCAGATACTATAAGCAATAGGGCTAGTATATTCGGTGTATGGAAGGACTGTAAGGTGTACATGTCCAACTGACAGGTGTCATCTGACCTTGACCTCATTTTCATGGTTCAGTGGTTATAGTTTAGTTTTTGTGTTTTGGTCTGTTTTTCTCATACTTTATGCAATAGGTCTACTATATTTGTTGTATGGAATGATTGTAAGGTGAACATGTCTAGCGGACAGGTGTCATCTGACCTTGACCTCATTTTCATGGTTCAGTGGTCAAAGTTAAGTTTTTCAGTTTTGGTCTTTTTATATGATACAGTGTATGGAAATATTTTATGATTTATATATTAGTCGCGCAGGTTTTATTTAACTTGACCTCATTTTCACGGTTCATTGCTCAGTGTTAAGTTTTTGTGTTTTGGTCTATTTTTCTTAAACTATAAGTATTAGGTCAACTATATTTGTCTTATGGAAGCAGTGTTAGCTGTACATGTCAACCTGTCATGGTTCATCTGACTTTGACCTCATTTTCTTGGTTCATTGGTCTTTGTTTAGTTATCTTGGTTAATGTAACGTTTATGTGACAGTTGTAATAAAGTTTTATACTTAGGACTATCAACATAATATCAATGATTAGTAAAGAAGCCGAGACATTTCAGTGTGTGCACTCTTGTTTTATTTTGAACATTTTATCTTCTTAGGGACTTGTATAGCTTATTACGGTATGGATTTGGTCATTTATGAAAACCGCAAGGTGATATTTAGCTGGCCGAATCTTTTGATTGATCTGTTGTATATAAAAGTTGTTTGATTGAAATTGACAAATATACCACTTTGACATAGTTTTAAATAAGATCTTCCATTACATAATTGTTTTTCGTTTAACTTGATTATCTTATATAAGGTCATAGAAAGTATATGTTGTGATTTTTTTAAAGATAGAATAACTTTGAAGAAAACTATGTGCACGTCCAATTTCAACAAGTAAACGTTAAATACAAATTTCTAAATAATATCAAGACTATAAAGTACAGTCATTGTAAAAAAAGAGTAACAAGAACACTGACTAACAAGAAAAAATATTAAAGACAAAAGTTTTATTTTCAAGACAATTTCTGAAAATAATTTTGCATTTTTCGGAATGATGCATTTGGGAAGCATTTTCATGTCTACGGATATTGGTCCTCAGAAATCTCAGGGATAAAACGATATTCCAATATGAAAGCAAAATTATGAATATTTAAAATGTTGACTTACTGAAACTTTAATTATAAGTGAGACAGTCCGCTCTTCAAAATGATAGATTAATTTTACTGAAACTTGAGGAAAAACTTGTATATTAAAACAACATTAGAAGAACTAGTTCAAAATTATTAATGCTTACAGAAGACATTATCAGAATAAGTGTTGTTGTTTGCAATGAAATTATTCTGCTTTTATAAAAATAAATGTTGACAATAGTATGTAGTGTATGTAATTATTGTTGTTAAATGCCATGATATCAATACATTTTATCATAATCAATATAATATTCCATAACAATGTTATCCTTGTATACCAATCTATGTGACCATGATAGATGCTGTATGTCAAAATAGATGTTGTTCGCAATAAACGCTGTATGTTGTGATATATGTTGTATACCATGACGTATTTTGTTTGTCTTGTAGATGATGTATGCCATGATATATTAAAATGTTACAAACATGATTAAGACCCATTCAGTCTTCAGGGCTCAGGACTTGTTTACACGTACCCTGTCGACACACCTGGTCTTGAGGATTTGGAGTTGATGTGATTCCCTCAGGGCTTGTTTACATGTACCCTGTCGACACACCTGGTCTTGCTGATTGTGGAGTTGATGTGATTCCCTCAGGGCTTATTTACACGTACCCTCTGGACACACCTGGTCTTGAGGATTTGGAGTTGATATGATTCCCTCAGGGCTTGTTTACACGTACCATGTCGACACACCTGGTCTTGCTGATTTTGGAGTTGATGTGATTCCCTCAGGGCTTATTTACACGTACCCTGTGGACACACCTGGTCTTGCTGATTTTGGAGTTGATGTGATTCCCTCAGGGCTTATTTACACGTACCCTGTGGACACACCTGGTCTTGATGATTTGGAGTTGATATGATTCCCTCCGGTCTTGTTTACACGTACCCTGTCGACACACCTGGTCTTGCTGATTTTGGTGTTGATGTGATTTCCTCAGGGCTTATTTACACGTACCCTGTGGACACACCTGGTCTTGAGGATTTGGAGTTGATGTGATTCCCTCAGGGCTTGTTTACACGTACCCTGACGACACACCTAGTCTTGATGATTTTGGAGTTGATGTGATTCCCTCAGGGCTTGTTTACACGTACCCTGACGACACACCTAGTCTTGCTGATTTTGGAGTTGATGTGATTCCCTCAGGGCTTGTTTACACGCACCCTGTCGACACACCTGGTCTTGCTGATTTTGGAGTTGATGTGATTCCCTCAGGGCTTGTTAACACATACCCTGTCGATACACATAGTCTTGCTGATTTTGGAGTTGATGTGATTCCCTCAGGGCTTGTTTACACGTACCCTGACGACACACCTAGTCTTTCTGATTTTGGAGTTGATGTGATTCCCTCAGGGCTTGTTTACACGTACCCTGTCAATACACCTGGTCTTGAGGATTTGGAGTTGATGTGGTTCCCTCAGGACTTGTTTATACGTACCCTTTCGATACACCTAGTCTTGCTGATTTTAGAGTTGATGTGATTCCCTCAGGGCTTGTTTACACGTACCCTGTCGACACACCTGGTCTTGCTGATATTGGAGTTGATGTGATTCCCTCAGGACTTGTTTACACGTACCCTGACGACACACCTAGTCTTGCTGATTTTGGAGTTGATGTTATTCCCTCAGGGCTTGTTTACACGTACCCTGTCAATACACCTGGTCTTGATGATTTGGAGTTGATATGATTCCCTCCGGTCTTGTTTTCACGTACCCTGTGGACACACCTGGTCTTGCTGATTTTGGTGTTGATGTGATTCCCTCAGGGCTTATTTACACGTACCCTGTGGACACACCTGGTCTTGAGGATTTGGAGTTGATGTGATTCCCTCAGGGCTTGTTTACACGTACCCTGACGACACACCTAGTCTTGCTGATTTTGGAGTTGATTTGATTCCCTCAGGGCTTGTTTACAAGTACCCTGTCAATACACCTGGTCTTGAGGATTTGGAGTTGATGTGATTCCCTCAGGGCTTGTTTACACGTACCCTGACGACACACCTAGTCTTGCTGATTTTGGAGTTGATGTGATTCCCTCAGGGCTTGTTTTCACGCACCCTGTCGACACACCTGGTCTTGCTGATTTTGGAGTTGATGTGATTCCCTCAGGGCTTGTTTACACATACCCTGTCGATACACATAGTCTTGCTGATTTTGGAGTTGATGTGATTCCCTCAGGGCTTGTTTACACGTACCCTGACGACACACCTAGTCTTTCTGATTTTGGAGTTGATGTGATTCCCTCAGGGCTTGTTTACACGTACCCTGTCAATACACATAGTCTTGCTGATTGTGGAGTTGATGTGATTCCCTCAGAGCTTGTTTACACGTACCCTGTCGACACACCTGTTTCCTATTGATTTTGGAGTTGATGTGATTCCCTCAGGGCTTGTTTACACGTACCCTGACGACACACATAGTCTTGCTGATTTTGGAGTTGATGTGATTCCCTCAGGGCTTGTTTACACGTACCCTGTCGACACACCTGTTTCCTATTGATTTTGGAGTTGATGTGATTCCCTCAGGGCTTGTTTACACGTACCCTGTCGATACACCTGGTCTTGCTGATTTTGGAGTTGATGTGATTCCCTCAGGGCTTGTTTACACGTACCCTGTCTACACACCTGGTCTTGCTGATTTTGGAGTTGATGTGATTCCCTCAGAGCTTGTTTACACGTAACCTGACGACACACATAGTATTGCTGATTTTGGAGTTGATGTGATTCCCTCAGGGCTTGTTTACACGTACCCTGTCAATACACATAGTCTTGCTGATTGTGGAGTTGATGTGATTCCCTCAGAGCTTGTTTACACGTACCCTGTCGACACACCTGTTTCCTGTTGATTTTGGAGTTGATGTGATTCCCTCAGGGCTTGTTTACACGTACCCTGTCGACATACCTGTTTCCTATTGATTTTGGAGTTGATGTGATTCCCTCAGGGCTTGTTTACACGTACCCTGACGACACCCATAGTCTTGCTGATTTTGGAGTTGATGTGATTCCCTCAGGGCGTGTTTACACGTACCCTGTCGATACACCTAGTCTTGCTGATTTTGGAGTTGATGTGATTCCCTCAGGGCTTGTTTACACTTACCCTGTCTACACACCTGGTCTTGCTGATTTTGGAGTTGATGTGATTCCCTCAGGGCTTGTTTACACGTACCCTGACGACACACATAGTATTGCTGATTTTGGAGTTGATGTGATTCCCTCAGGGCTTGTTTACACGTACCCTGTCAATACACATAGTCTTGCTGAGTGTGGAGTTGATGTGATTCCCTCAGAGCTTGTTTACACGTACCCTGTCGACACACCTGTTTCCTATTGATTTTGGAGTTGATGTGATTCCCTCAGGGCTTGTTTACACGTACCCTGACGACACACATAGTCTTGCTGATTTTAGAGTTGATATGATTCCCTCAGGTCTTGTTTACACGTACCCTGTCGACACACCTAGTTTTGCTGATTTTGGAGTTGATGTGATCCCCTCAGGGCTTGTTTATTACTTTAGCTTATTCCTTCTCAAGATTGAACATCTGTAAACTACTGTTGTGGTACAGAGTCGAACGATATTAAAGGGACATTCAAACTCACAAGTCGAAAATAAACTGACAATGCCATGGATAAAAAAGAAAGGCAAACAATAGTACACACAACACAACATAGAAAACTAATGACTGATCTGCTTTTCCATCCTGAGCACCTGAGACCAGTCCCAGTTAATGGTGGGGTTCGTCCCATCATGAGCACATGAGACCAGTCCCAGTTAATGGTGGGGTTCCTGTTGCTCAGTCTTTATTTATCTATGTTGTGTTTTTGTGAATTGTTGTTTGTCCTTTTAACTTTTTCTTTTTTTTTTTTTGCTAGGCGTTGTCAGTCGGTACAACAATTTCCCGAAATCTCCCAAAAAATGAATATTTGCCCGAGAACCAATAAATCTCTTTATCATATGTATATTGCGCGCCTTTTTTTCTTTCAATGTAAAGAAAAACAAATTTTATCAATAGACCCGCTGTTGATCCTTATACAGTTCATGCGATTCGTTGAGTTTTTGTCTTTTTCCTTGGATTGACGAGACTTGAACATTGTTGAAATACAGTTGCCTCAAAATTTGTAACCTAATACCTTAACCACAGAGCTTTGCCTTAACCAGATGATTTTTCCAAGAATTTTATCAAGTGAAAAAGAAAATGAGATATTCCAGTGTTTATACACATGTCAATGTTTTAATTGGCAGATGAAACGTCGAAAAGAAAAGCCAATGTCCATTAAAATATATTGCTTATGCAATTATTTTGTATCAATGGTTCTGGTTGGATGACAATAAGCGTAATATTCTCTATCTCCCTGTCTGTAACAAATGAAGCCGACATTTTGAATACCAGAATGTATTGACATGAAATTTTACCAATATGAAGTCAAAAACTGAAATAATGACTAAAATTGAATGATTTATTTATTTTGCATTAGTATAGTGATAACTGTTCTGTATTTGAAGCTTTGCAGACGTCCATCGGTAGTTTCATTGTCGCAAATATCCGTTTACCTGTCTCCGCTAGGTGTCGCCAAGTAAACTAAATTTGCAACAACTACAGACGGATGTCCATAAAGCTTCAAATACAATACAGTTATCTCTAAAGTATTAAGACTACCTATTAATAGATAATCGTTTGAATATGTTCTGGAAAGCATTTTGTACATTTGTTGCTTATGGTTTGATCGATGATTTAAAACATTTGCTATCTGGTCAATTGTTTGATTAGGGACTTGTAAAATATACAATGATATTTTGTCGCCGCAAAGGAACCTTTATTTTCATCACCTTTGAATGAATGTTTCTACTGATAATCATGGGGTAACCAAAGTATATACCTTTCAAATTTTGAAAAAGAGCTTCCAGCTACCGGTTTTTTAGAAGGCTTTGTGCTGCTCAGTCTAGTTTTTTATGTTGCATTTTGTAAACTGTTGTTTGTTTCTTGGTCGCATATTTTTTTGCCATAGTTGTCAGCTATCTTTCGTCCCTCTTTTATAACCACTGGGTCGATGTCTCTGCTGGTGGACATTTTGTCCCCGAGGACATCATCCGCCCAGTAGTAAAACTTCAATTGCATGAATCTACGAAGATCAAATAGGATACTGGCTCGGACGTCGCCCAGTATAAAAAGGTCCGAAACAGACGTCACCATGGACACGGTGTCGTCTGATACGGTAGGTGTCCCCTCATCACCAGACATGACAAATATCTCAAACATGACTCATTCAGATCATAGTTCTAGTGACAATAGCAATATTACACATATACTGCCATGTTCAGGTCTCCTTAAAGACATTTTGGTTATTGATGACACAGTACAACACTGTCGCATTTCGAAATGTGAGACCAAAGGCTGCAAAACTTGTCCAATTTTAATTACAGATGCTGAATTCACTAGCAATTTGATGAAGATCTGAAAAAAATTGCAAGCGTAATATTCCAACAGAAATTAAGGAAGAACTCTACATTTTGTAATGAACATAGACAAAAAATAGATTTTACTATTACAAACTTCTGAGTTTTCAGTCTGTGATAATACATCTAACAAATCTAACAATTTAATGCAATAACAAAATCTCCAAATTTCAGTCATAATATAACCCTTTTTTTTGCAACCCCATTTATACCAGTAATCAGTGTCAGATATGCAAGAATAAATTTACAGAAATTCTATATGTTAAATTGTGACCGCAAAATCAACCATTGACATATTTGCAACATAAAAATACTAAACAAAATATAGAAATAAATATATCTTTAACATCTCTTTAATGTTATAGAATGAATTTTGCACCCATTAATTGTATATTTGATTATTTTAAAATTGCATGGTCAGATTGTTTTCCAAGAATTTAAACAATTAATTTATGAAATAATACTGTTACAAATTTATGCTATATTTAAAGCACAAATTTAACCATCTTTTAAATCATAATGTATCTTTGATATATTGGTGAGAGGGGGTAGGATGGGTCCTGATCCAGAAATCCTGGGCTTAAAAACACGAGATCCAGAAATCCGGGACATAAAAACACGAAATCCTGAAGTCCCGAAAGTCGAAATAAGAATTCCCCGATCCCGAAAGTGTCAATCCCGAAATCCCGAGCTTAAAAACACCCGATCCCGGACTCCCGATAAAGGTCCTATCCTCCCTCATTGGTATAGGGGATCAAAGCAATATGTTTTTTAAGTTTGGATATAAAAAAACTATCATGGTCCTATAATTTGGTTTAAATTAAAACGATATGAACTAACAGTTATCATTAACTGTTACATAGAAAAAAATAATGTACAAATATATTAAATTCAACATCTGTTACCCTTACTTTTAAAATGCAAACGAGTAACCTAGGGATTCTTGTGTTTTGTCATATTAAATATTTTTTTATTGTCAGCAATAAGAACAAATAATTTTCATTCCTCACACATATCTTCTACAGTTTAATTTTAATTTTGAATGTTACTGGTCTGTAGTACAATGTAAAATGTATGATGCTTTCTACGATTGAATACATTTATTACAGTGCTTACAATGAATTACCGTGGTTTCCAAGTGATATAAAATTAATGCGTTGTTCGGTCAGTTGTTGACTACTTTTCTCTATTTAAATTCCTCCATAAGTTTTTTTTTTAGCTTTTGATCATAAACAACCTTCTGTCCCAGTTTCGTACAAATCCAGGATAGTTTAAGAAAGTTATTAAAATTTTAAACTTTAACCACAGAGTAAATGTTATATAAAAAAGATGTGGTATGATTGCCAATGAGACAACTATCCACAAAAGACAAAAATGACACAAACATTAACAACTATAGGTCACCATACAGCCTTCAACAATGAGCAAAGCCCATACCGCATAGTCAGCTATAAAAGGCCCTGATAAGACAATGTAAATCAATTCAAACGAGAAAACTAACGGCCTTATTTATGTAAAAAAATGAACGAAAAACAAATATGTAACACATAAACAAACGACAACCACTGAATTACAGGCTCCTGACTTGGGACAGGCACATACATAAATAATGTGGCAGGGTTAAACATGTAAGCGGGTATGTTATGTTTACTAGAAGAAAAACTCCATTTATAAGTAAAATAGGGATAATCAAGTTTCTTTTTTACAAAACTTTAACCGCAGAGTGAATATTTGTGGAAGCTGCTGCCAACACAATGTAGAATCGTGATGTCTCCCTTCTATGACAAAAGTCGGAGACTCAACAAAAATGAGATGTGGTATGATTACCACACATGATCAGACACAAAATGAAGTGGCGATAAGCAATTATATGACTTCATACAGTCTTAAATAAGTTTGTGCTGATAATATAAGTAAAACAGCATATTCCAGATAGTAAAACTTACAAGTACATGGTCAGTATGGACTTCTTTTACATCAACAATTGAAATAGGCAATGACCCAAGGAACTAATCATTTCAGTTTCATTTTTTCATGCCTCATCTTCTTTATTGCTGCCATGTTCTTAATGCTGAGATATTTTAACCTACCCAGCAACTGTAAAGTGCTACATTTTTAATGTAAATAGCACATGAACAGTTACCAGCCAGGTAATATGGCATAATGCCAAGAGTTATCCTGCCTGATCTTCTAGGAAGCTATATATAAATGTAAAAATAGCATGTGCATGTTGAATAAAAAAGTTTACATCAGCAAATGTCATTGAATTACAAAACTAAATAACATAATGAATATAAACAAAAGTGGAAAAACTATATAATGCCTATGTACCAGACCATATGAGTAATTGGACCGTACGTGTAGGGTGTGGACTGTATGCATACTTTTTTTAAAAACTCATATGGTCGACCGTACGCAACTGTCCGACTAGTATTAAGAAGTTAGTCAAGTTTATTGGATACAAATGCATATAACAGATCAACATAACTTAACTCTCAAATTAATATAAAAAGTTCAATTGTAATTGAAATAAGAAGTTTATATTCAAACTATTTAAAAAAAAAGTCACGCTTATTAAATCTGTTAATCTCTTATATTTAGCATGTCGATCAGTAATTCATTACTTGAATTATGGCCACTGAAATTGAAGTTATGGGAAGTAAATATAGTGTGGGAGGGCAATTATTTTATAATATTTAGCAACTTTACAAAAAGTGCAAATGCTTAGGATCATGCATGAACTGCAACATGTTAATATAAAAAAAATATTACGTTACTTGTGGTAGCAAGTGTCACCTTGGGCGAGAGAACAAAAATAGCCTTCAGATTTACAATTAATCAAATATCTAATTTCAATTGTTCGCTTGTTCACTTTATCCATCTAATGGTAATAATTTCAACTTTTATAACTAAAAATAAAGATTTTGATAAATCTTTATTTCAATTTAACCCAAATGCAGCGTAAAGCAACCAACAATCAATCAATCAATTTAACCCATATGATTCAAATACATGTATGGTCAGGTCCAAATACTCATGTGGTCTGGAACACCTATATGGTTTTATAGCTGACTATGAGGTATAGGCTTTGTTCATAGTTGAAGGCAGTAAAGTGACCTATAGCTGTTAATTTCTGTTACATTTGGTCTCTTGTGGAGTGTTGTCTCAATGACAATCATATCACATCTTCTTTTTTGTATATAATATCTTGCTTAAATAACTAGATCATTTTAGTAAGTTGGTAGTCATCCAGAACCGGCTTCAAATTTATTATATTCAAGATGTACAATGTACATGTACATACTGTTTATGTAGGTTTCATGTTCGTACAAATGTACGTACATGTACAAATGTACGAACATGTACAATTAATGTATTTAACTCAAAGCTGACATGTCAACATAGCTGGCTAACTTAGCATACATTTGAATTTTAATATTTATTTCTCACTTGCCTTCCTTTCTGGCATGCAATTTCTGGATATAGAAAATTGTACCCAGTTAAAGTGAAAGGACTGAAGCTCTCATGGAGTCGTTCTAATAGTGACATCATGACATGACAATCAGAGATATGTCCATATTAAAAGTTATTTTAACATAGATGACGGGAAATGTTAATTAATGTAAATGTATATATACAGTGTAGCTGGCACATGACTTCTTTTCTGGCATATACATGTATGTGCCTATGTACAGTATATTGATTTTTTTTATCCAGTATGAAATGAAACGCATTCAAAAATGATGATATGAAAAGCATATCCATGTCCATAGGGTATTATGTGATAATTATTACTCAAACTGACTATATATATATGTTCCGGACCATATGAGTATTTGGACCTTATGAGTATGGTCATGACTATATGGGTATTATTAGTTACATAGTGTGCTAGTGACCTAAATGTAATACGGAATATATGGGGTCAGTAAATTCCATATGGGGTGAGAGCGAGGCTCGACTCCCCATATTGAATTTACTGACCCCATACATGTATATACCGTATCACGTCACTAGCACACTATGTAACGAATTTATCTTACCGACTGTCTTAATGTGTGAAATTTAAACTACTAACAAAATGAGCAAGTCTTCAATACTGTTAGCATTAAGAAGCTTTTCTGGCAATCCTAAAAAAACAGATGCCAATAATAACAACTTGTTAGGTTTAAATGCGTTTCATGAATTTATTTCCATCTTAATCATCAATTTCGTAGCTGTTGAAACCTTTAAGATTTTTTCTTAGTACCGTTTTGTTATTATAAAGGGAAGCAACACCACTACTAACCGTGTATGAAATAAGCCCTGCCTCCCTTTTGCCTAATATAGAATATAAAGGGACAAAACACTACTACTAACCGTGTATGAAATAAGACACGCCTTCCTACTAACCTGGTATCAAATATACACAGTCTCCACGAGGACGCTTTTAACCAATCATATTCTTAGAAATGTATAGGAGGTAAGATGAATACTCATATGGTCCAACTGTACGCATATGATCTGGGTAATTAACACGTTTTCTAAACTCTTCGTAAGGTATGTCAGACCCTTCTAGTTGTCATGTCATTAAAATGGTAATTTTATTATATTTTTATAAGAATTTTTTTTTAACTAAATAAAAAAAAGCAGTTTCACACATTGAAGTTTACTCACTACTTGTAAGAACAATAAGAAGATCTCAAAAATCAATTGCACTTATTGTAAAATGAAGTTTTGTTATGTTGCGTATATCGGTGGTGATTTACCACGTTTATTGTGTAAAGTGGATGACATCACCGCCAAGGACCATAGTTTAAAGTTAATTTATAAATATTTTTTCTGTGAATATACTAGAAGTGTACTGCAGTCATGTTACGATATTGAAGATCTAGAGCCTCTTAAAGACACTGCAGACACATCGGTATGGCCTGAGACCTTGATATCACTGCACGCAGCTGCAAAGAATGCTAGTTTAATTGTCACTTACAAGCAAAACATGCAAAAGATGTTAATGAAAAGATTCGTGCACAACCAAGACGTGCAAATGCAAAAAAGCTAAGATATAAACGTGTGGAAGTAAATGCCATCCTAAACATACAAGCAAAAATACAGTTAGAGATGAAAACTTAGATCAGCTGACTTTGGTATCTATATTTAATGTATATGTATAGCCAATGATTTATAAAAATAATACATTTATAATGTAACAAAGATTATTGTATTATTGAAATGTTTCTAATGCATATTTGAAAAAATACCTGTACTGAATGGTCCAAATACTCATATGGTCCGGCCCGTTCATAACCAAACGAGTATATACTCATACAATGTATGGTCCGACAATATAAGTTATATATATAAGCATGTATGGTCCAAATACTCATATGGCCCAGAACATATATAGAGTGTGTTTACGAATCTGTCTAGTATCAATATTTGAACGAAACCATGGTAACAGTGTTACATGTCAACAAGGCTGTCAGAGCACAAGCACAGTGTGTTCACAAATCAGTCATGGGAAAGTGTCACCTAATTACATGTATGTAAAAATAACATCTTTCATGTATCTCAAATATCAGTATTATTATTATTTGGAGTACTGTACAGCTTAACTAACCTTACAAGGTAATGTTAACAAGTAGTTGAAGATAAAGTCCATGTAAAATATTATTACACATAACTACGGTACATATGTGTAACATGTTAACAACGCTGATCAACAAGTGTTTACAAATCAGTTGAAGAAAAGTATCAAACAGACAATAGTGAAAATAACATGTACATGTATCTCAAATTATCATTATCGTTAGAAACTACTGACTCAATATACTGTACAGCTTTTAAACATATGCTAACTAAACTAATCATTAAGTCTATTCCAATCGGTCATAGGAAAGTGCCAAAGTAAAAATAACAAGTATTGAAAGCGTGACATCACAATTCTTAATGGCAAGAACAACCAAGAGACGAGGATAATATTGAGCTACGCCTATTAAACGATTACTTTTAGAATTTTGATAGAAGCTTCAAGTTAATTGCTGCATAGCTATCACAAAATGAATGACTGAAAGGGCTTGACCACACAATCAGCAAGATTGTCTGCATAACTGCACCAATTCTGGTATAAATATATCACTTTCCTGGCTTGGACTATATAAACATGATGAGGGGGTATAATTTCACCATCTTGTAATAAATGTGCCCCCCCCCCCTTTTTTGTGTATATCTTCATTTGTAAAGGAAATGCATCAAACATTCATTTAAATCAACAAAAATGTGAAAACAATAGAATAGATCAGTGCAAATAACTTCTTTTAACCGAGAGAATGCATAAATTAGGCTAGTTATACCCCCGACACTGTCGGAGGCACAACATCACAAGTCGGAGGCCTGAGATTTACAGACTACTCCGTTTAAACGTACCGTTTCCATTTTTTGTGATGTTGTTGGGTTAATTAATTCTTACTAAATATCTATCTAGATTAACACAAATTCCACATTTCTGTCCATATTTCCTATTTTTCGTCACATTACAGGTGCTCGAGAAAAATATGAATGCAAGCTTCTAAATGAAGCAGGTATTTTTTGATTGGCTAAATATTCGGAGAGGGCGGGGCTTAATACTCGACAGAAAATCGCCTAAATCATATAATTTATCCATGACTTTTTACAATTTTTCTATAATTACCCTGACTTGGACCATTCCGCATCCTAAGGCAACGATTGCTTCAACGCTGCTTCATCAAAAGATGGTGAACTGGACATTTTTTCTTCTCCATCATGGCGGCGTGTACAACGACGCATGAATATTTAATGAGATTGAACGGAGTTATCTGCCCTTGTCGAAAGTAGTGTGAAAACGGCCTTAATGTAGCTGCGATGCTACGTCAATCTTTAAAGACCCAAATGTTGCAAAACACCTATCCGACCTCCATGACAAATATTGTGTTGTCCCCGAAGATAAAGCCCCAAATAATATCTTTTTTGTTTGTAAAAGTCATTACATTAACTGCTTGATAAACGAATTAGGTATTAACAATTCACTTGGAAACTCAACATATACCCTCACGACACTTACCAAAGAGGAAATCCTGGATAATCATAGGTCTGTTCTATGTTTCTTTGGAATTTCAACCAAAGATGAAGAACTGGATCTTCCATCACTGTATTGGATACCTAAACTACATAAGTGTCCTTACAAACAACAGTATATTGCTGGGTCTTCCAAGTGCTCCACGAAACCTCTTTCTAAATTATTAACATCTATTTTGTCGTTTGATTCATGCGACACAACCTGAAAAAAGTAGTAAGAATGCATATCTATTGTTGACTAGGTTAAACATATTTATTTAAAGTGGAATGGGGAAAAAATTATTGCAACTTATATTGACCCCTATTCAATTTGCGGGTGCGAGTACTGCCTTGCACTGTCGATTAAATATATAGAACAACAATCTGTCAAAATCTATGCTTTCCTACAACTTTTTCAAGAGGATTACATATTTTTATGGATTAATCATAATTGTAAGATCAAACCCATGTCTGTAGCGTTATATTCGATATTTGACATTTTGTTGGTATGATTTCTCTTTAAAATAATATTCTTTTATCAGAACCAAGACCCAGAACCTTTAGTAAGTTTAACATAGAATAACATAATTTAATAATAGTTTATTGGAATTTAGCTCCATTGACGTAAAACTGACCTACAAATGTAAGGTAAACGGATTTTTTTTAAATATATCTGCTTGTAACTACTTATTTTGTCAAAGACTCAGTATGATGAAAAATATAGATTTGGCTAAAAGAGTAATGTTCAAAAATACATTCAAAGGGATAACAGGAATATTTTAACGTCAGTATAAATGTTATAAACGTGATAAGTCTTATTCGCTTGGTCATATTCCAGGAAAGAATGACGGGATTGTGTTGAACATATTCATGGGTTTTTATTTCATATCTTTTATGTCGGTTCTTTTCAAAATAGACTATACGATTTTGGTTTTATTTTTAATTGACGAAGACCGTCTGACTGTTTTGAATTGCTGTCATCAACTGCATATGGATTTTTGTTGATTGTTGTCTCAAAGCTAATCATACCACACCCCTCTACTTGCCGACTTGTTTCTTTATTATTATGAGGCTGACTTCATGCAGGAACTTCTTATGAAGAAAGATAAGAAGTTAGCAATATCCTTTAACTCTACTTTCCGCTATATAGATAATGTTCTTTCACTAAATAATTCAAAATTTGGTGACTATGTGGAACGCATCTATCCCATCGAACTAGAGATAAAGGATACTACTGATACAGTTAGGTCGGTCTCATATCTTGACTTACATCTAGAAATTGACAATGAGGGTCGGTTGAAAACAAAACTTTACGACAAAAGAGATGATTTCAGCTTTCCAATTGTGAACTTTCCATTTCTAAGTAGCAACATTCCAGCAGCACCTGCATACGAAGTATATATCTCCCAATTGATACGATATTCCCGTGCTTGCATTTCCTATCATTCTTTTCTTGATAGAGGGTTGCTGCTAACAAGGAATCTATTAAACCAAGAGTTCATAATGGTGAAGTTGAAATCATCCCTTCGTAAATTTTACGGACGCCATCACAAGTTGGTTGACCGTTATGGAATAACCGTTTCACAAATAATATCGAATATGTTCCTTACGTCGTAACTACAATCCCCTTCCCTTTCATTAATGTGACCTACCGAAATAGACTATTTACCGGATTTGTTATCACATAAGCAACACGACGGGTGCCACATCTGATTACCCATTCCTAGTTTTTGGTGGGGTTCGTGTTATTTATTCTTTAGTTTTCTATGTTGTGTCATGTGTACTATTGTTTGTCTGTTTGTCTTTTTCCTTTTTAGCCATGGCGTTGTCAGTTTGTTTTAGATTTATGAGTTTGACTGTCCCTTTGGTATCTTTCGTCCCTCTTCTATATAGTATTAAAATAATTCAAACAAGGTTTTATTTTTCAGTTGAAGATTAGTTCAAATAAAATTTAGGGATACAAACTTGCCCTCTTAGTTGGTTCATATATTTCTATGTTTTTTTTCATATTGTCTTTCCTCCGGTGCGTCTTTATAAAAGACATCAGAGGTAAACAAAATCTTTGATTAGTAAAATTTATCGTATCTTAGGTAAATTCATCTTCGCTAGCCAAGGGCTACGATCAACTCCCGTTCTCTCCACGCTAAGCAGATTAAGCCAACATTTGTGATAACAATGTTGCGCCATATATCGGAAGATTGAAGTCACGCCAATTCAGAATACATTATTCTTGACCAATAGAAGCACGTGAACTCTTCAATTTGGAAGTAGAAACACGGTAGCATCTAGATTCTACACACTTGGTAAAGCCGGAAACGAAAATATACGTCAACACTCATACATTTGTGCATGAAACATACACAGGAACTTCTATTAGTTGATTAAAAACATTCAAGTTGTCACTAAATATAGTCGTATGTTTAATGATGTAAAGACTTGTTGTACAATAAACACGTGGCAAATTTTTTCAAACACTTTCTACATTTACACGTGATTATGTTATAGGCGCTTTTTGATTGGATGCAGCGAGTTGTTTCGACTGCAACTAATAAAAATCTTTACCTAATGTCTCCGAAATTTTATCTCAATCCGCCAAGGGTGGAGAGAACGGGAGTGGATCATGAAGATTGGGTAAATTATGACTTATGATTCGTTTAAAAACGTCAAGTGTGGTCATCATATTGGGTTAATGGAGTCACGTCTACCTTAAATGGTCAAGTTGTCTAGCAATTATTTTGTATTTCATTAGTTATTTGTTTTCCAAAACTTGGCAAAAAAAAGTCCGTTAAAAAAGAAATCGTCACACGATTAATTAGTGACCCTCTACTATCCACAATGTATTAGTAAGCTAATGGAATTCTATGCGATTGACATACATAGATAAAAAATAAATAAAACGATAACGCAATGTCTAAAAAAAGGAAAAAAAAACAAATAGAAAAAAAACGCAACTTAGAAAACTAAAGCAACACAAAAAAAAATGCGGATGATCTCAAGTGCCCAGGACGGGTTAGCAGATCATGCACCACATGTGCTCTCATACACATGAGAGATATAGCTAGCTACAAAACCAGGTTTAATACATCCGTTCCTACATAAAAAAAAAAGCCTGTACCATTTCAAGGATATGACAGATGTTTTCAATTCGGAGGATTTGTGTCAAATTTTGATTTTGCTATCTAAGAAATGATTTTCGGTTTTGAATTTTTGAATGAGTTCAGTATTTATGAGATTTTACTTTTTTAATATAATTTCATATACCTTAGGGATGAACTTATGTGAAGTTTTGGAATTCGTGATAAATGTTCGGACTCCTTGGTGTTTTTCCATACAATACAAATGAAATATTTTGCCCCATAACACCCATTTATTTTTTTAAATAAGACTTAATAGCACATGAAAATTCATTTACCAAAATTTTAGAAGATTCTTAATTTTCATTCTTTTGTTTTGAGACCCAAATAAAACCAATGCAAATATAAGGTAAAAGTCCGAGTCAGCTTTTTCCCCGTCATATTTCAAATCGAAAAGAAGGTCCATGACCTATCAAAATTTTTGGCTTATTTTTATAGTTAACGAATGCTCTACCGGCTTATAGTATCAATTTTAAATTCTTGATTTATTAATTTTCACCTATCCTCGCCTAAGTACATCCTTAAAACACAATAAATACTTGGTTTTTTTTACAGACGATGCATGCTATACATGTAGTAAGTATTATTTTGCATAAGGATTATGCTTTTCTATAATTTATCTTGATTGTGGGCTAATAATGGTAAAAACGGCATTTAGTAAAATTACTTCTAATAAAACTAACACTGGTGAACTATTTATAACCTAATGGTATCATCAACCTAGTATCCTGTACTTTGGTACTGGATTAAAAAACTGATATTGTTTTGAACAAAAATGCTGTTATAAAAAGGAAAACAATTCTGAATTTATCAATCTAATTCGGTACATAAAGGCCTAATTTCTTGTATGGGATTTGATTTACTGTTCCACCATGAATCAAAACCCATGGTTTTCGTTTTTATTGTTTTGCATTTTTTCATGTAGGAGCATTTCCTACCTACATTAACGTGCAGTTTGCTCATTGTTGACGGTCGTATGGTGTCCTACAATTGCTAGCATCCACGTTTTCTAGTTTTCGCATTAAATTTTGGGTTTTGTTTTAGCAATAGTTGCACATCCTCTTATTGAACTGAAAATCTAAGTATGCTGGTTTTTTTTTTCATTATGGACAAGTTAGTATGACTTTTCAACTCAAGTCTTAAAAAGAAAACTGAATCACAATAACAATATAAAAACGCTGAAATATATAATTTTAACCTATTGATTTTTTACACGACCTTACTTTGTATAAGGTTTCTTACTACTGAACACGTGTTTATTTTAGTTAATAACAAAATAAAACGAAAAAAAAATTTTCATTCAGTTTGATATTAAAAAAATGTTGGTGTTTGCAAGGTCAAATTTGACCTCAAAGACTGGAAGGATTTTCTCTCAAAATATCTTTTTCGTCTCTTTATTAGACTTGCTAAGACTGAGACTTGGTATTTGTAACATTGTTTATGACGTTTTATGACATCGTGGTTTTCACTTCAATTTGTATTTGTAGAATGGTTAAGCAATTCTCCACTTTTGTGGATGTTATTTCTATTTTTGTGAACAAAAACCCTTACAGAAATTATTCAAATAGTGTTACTGGTTTGACCTATATAATATTTTTCGCAATTCACGCAAGTGAAGCAATCAATCAAAATGGATGATTTACGTGTCTAATTTGCATTAATATGATAATAAACAACAACGTGTGTAGATATAGACGAATGTATTACATCGTTATGTGCATGTGAAAATTATAAATTATTATTTGTATTACCCAAAATACTTGAGAGATTGATTATACATGATTGCGGTGTATTTGACGTTAAATTTATTGTTACAGTTATAACATTATTTGAAAAAAAGGTCAAAACAGCGAACAGAAGATTTTTTTTCAGAAAAAGACATTTTAAAAGATTGAAATTTATATCCTTAAAACAATACAAAATGTGTAGTCAAAGAAGACAGACCTGGAAAAATATGGAAATAAGGAAATAAGAAATAATTGACAATGATACCACTATTAAACCAATGTTCACATGAAGTGAATGTAAGAACTTATAAAGTTGGCTATAAAAGATCCTGACAAAAAACAACAAGACTAGTTTACTGGCACAAAACCCTACGCTATCATTAGACAGTGGTATAACAGTACAACATAAGAACAACATACACAAAACCCTACGCTATCATTAGACAGTGGTATAACAGTACAACATAAGAACAAAACCCTACGCTATCATTAGACAGTGGTATAACAG
This sequence comes from Mytilus galloprovincialis, assembly GCA_037788925.1. Lineage (NCBI taxonomy): Eukaryota > Metazoa > Mollusca > Bivalvia > Mytilida > Mytilidae > Mytilus > Mytilus galloprovincialis. Next base: position 99,137 of record CM075338.1, on the reverse strand, counting down.
TACAACATAAGAACAAAACCCTACGCTATCATTAGACAGTGGTATAACAGTACAACATAAGAAACCCTACGCTATCATTAGACAGTGGTATAACAGTACAACATAAGAACCCTACGCTATCATTAGACAGTGGTATAACAGTACAACATAAGAAACCCTACGCTATCATTAGACAGTGGTATAACAGTACAACATAAGAACCCTACGCTATCATTAGACAGTGGTATAACAGTACAACATAAGAACCCTACGCTATCATTAGACAGTGGTATAACAGTACAACATAAGAACCCTACGCTATCATTAGACAGTGGTATAACAGTACAACATAAGAACCCTACGCTATCATTAGACAGTGGTATAACAGTACAACATAAGAACAACATATACTGGCACAAAACCCTACGCTATCATTAGACAGTGGTATAACAGTACAACAATAGAACAACATATACTGGCACAAAACCCTACGCTATCATTAGACAGTGGTATAACAGTACAACATAAGAACAACATATACTGGCACAAAACCCTACGCTATCATTAGACAGTGGTATAACAGTACAACATAAGAACAACATATACTGGCACAAAACCCTACGCTATCATTAGACAGTGGTATAACAGTACAACATAAGAGCAACATATACTGGCACAAAACCCCACGCTATCATTAGACAGTGGTATAACAGTACAACATAAGAACAACATATACAATTTAGTTGACAAACCGTATCTACTTTGATCGAAACAAATTGGAAAACATCAATAACAAAAACAAATACAAAAAATACAGACCAGACATGGCAGCGTATTTATACATCTTGCAATAAAATGAAACGGATCTAATGGGTTAATAAGTGGACGGTTATATTGTGTCACTAGTGGTACCATTTTTGATTTCAGTAGCAAAATAAAGATTAAGCGTAAAAGATATATTGTTAAAAAAAAATCTCTATGTAAGTCACAAGATGTTAATTCTATTGGTACATAGCATACATAAAGATTCATGTTCTACTGTTTACGATTTCTCTAGATTCACGATGTTTAGACATGTGTTTCACCAAAAATGGTTTACATTTTTTGCTTTGTCATTCTGTGAATGTAGAATAAATGTGTATTTTTTTCAAATCAATTTCGTTACTTCCTTATCACGATAAAAAAAAGTAGACAGATATGAGCATTATATAACTATTCTATGTTTTGTCTGTGTATAGGTTGTGTGTGTGTAAACTCACATTCACCACAGGTTTACCACAAATGTATTTGTAGTCTTAAGTTATATATTAACATATTATAAGACAGGTTAGATTGAGAAAAGTTCATATCGAATATTCCTTTCAATTTTAAATGGTGTCATTAAAAAACAGTTAATTTAACTCTTAATTTTTCGACTTTGTTTGGAGTTGGAGAAGTTTACGCATATAATTTAGTATTTATTTTCTGTTTCTGCAGTGGGAACAATTAGCCACATGTGGAGCAGGATCTGCTTACCCTTCGGGAGCACCTGAGATCACTCCTAGTTTTTGGTGGGGTTCGTGTTGTTTATTCTTTAGTTTTCTATGTTGTGTCATGTGTACTATTGTTTTTCTGTTTGTCTTTTTCATTTTTAGCCATGGCGTTGTCAGTTTGTTTTAGATTTATGAGTTTGACTGTCCCTTTGGTATCTTTCGTCCCTCTTTCAGCGCCACATAATATTTTTTCCTTATTATTTTTCGCTTCGAACACATTTGTGTTCGATAAATTTTAGTGAAAAACGTTTGCTATATACATGTTGTTAAAAAAATCATTTTCAAATTATTATAGTCTAATTATACGCAAATTTTTATCTTTCTTGAGGCATTATGGTTTGGTCTTGGGATTGAGAGATATCGGTTGTCCAAGTGAACTTGAAATTAAGGATACTACTGATACTAGAAGGACTGCTTCATACCTCGATTTTTGCCTCAATATTGACACAGATGGACGACTTCACACGAAAATCTATGATAAACGGGACGATTTCAACTTCCCAATTATCAATTTCCCATTTCTCACCAGTAACATACCCTCTGCTCCTTCGCATGGTGTTTACATATCTCAATCAATACGTTATTCTCGTGCATGTTCACACTATAAGGATATCATATACAGGAGTGTGGTCCTAACGCAGAAACTGCTCCAACAAAGTTATGAGGAGGACAGATTAAAAATGATACTCCTTAAATTTTACGGACACCATCACGAATTGGTTGATCCATACGATGTATCTCTGTCCAAACTAACTATGGTCATTTATACAACGTGTTAGAATGTGGTTTGTCATTACATCGTCTGATCTTTTTATTACCGAACGTGACTTATTCCCGAATTTGACTGTTTTGCTGAGTGTGAAATCGTATTGCTTTAAGACGTGGCACGGTACTTTTCCATCCCAAATTAATTTGTTGGGTTTTGATGTTGTGTCTAATGTCTTAACGTTTCTAGTTGTAAATCGTATTTTTCTTCTGTTGTATTCGTGTGTTGTGTTGGGGATAACTACTCATCCAGTTTATTTGGAAGATTTCATTTTGGATCAACGAAACTTACAATATATTTGGTTTGCAATTTGATCAGAAGAAACATCAACAAAGCTAGATAATATCATGAATTATCTAATTACTACTACAATTAAATATTATTTAGTATTATAATTTTCACTGTTATTAATATAAGTTAGATGAGTCATACAAATCTAATCTTGAATTTCATCCAAATTCTTTCTTAATTTTCGAATCACGTTTAAGAAATGTGACGTCACTTTGGGCGTTGCATTGACTGTGGCTAACAGGGTTGTGATTTTGTAATGTATTCGTTTACACTATAGCTAGTCACCACTTCAGTTTAACCCTGATAACACCTGGACGCCTCCGGGTGCGAGAATTTCTCGCTACATTGAAGACCTGTTGGTGACCTTCTGCTGTTGTTTTTTTTTTTTTCTATGGTCGGGTTGTTGTCTCTTTGGCACATTCCCCATTTCCATTCTCAATTTTATATCTATTATATAGTCATTTTATAGAATATACAGTTTGCAAAACTATGTACTGTTCTTGATAATAATGATGTTTTTGTCCCAGGCGGATAACCCTGACCTCACATCGTTTTGGGACTTTTGGTCCTCGGCGATTTTCAGCTTTTAGTTGTTATGGCTTTTCAAACTTCTAACAACTGAGCATAGTTTTGTGTGGACGTAGCGCGCATCTGGCATATAAACATATTTTTTAACCTGTTACTTTATGATGGCTATTATTCGCTTGTTACTCTGTCCTATATTCCATTTATCTGTTTATTTATTGTAACCCTGTCGTGTATAATTAACACTGCCATTACAGCGGGAGGTTTCTGATGCCACAAAACCAGGTTCAACCCACCATTTTTCATAAAATGCCCTGTACCAAGTCAGGAAAATGGACATTGTTACATTATAGGTCGTTTATGTGTGTGTTACATTCGGTGTTGTGTCGTAGTTCTCTTATATTTGATACATTTCCCTCAGTTTTAGTTTGTAACCCGGATTTGTTTTTTCTCTATCGATTTATGGATGGTCTTCTTTGCTCTCCATCTCGTACATCATTTTGCCTTCTATTAATAATAATAATAATTTTTTTTTCAAACTATCTGCCTCACAAAATGCGAGATGTACTAATATTTGTTTACAGAATTAAAAACAGTTCCCCTAATATATTTTTTTTATTTCTACAATGCTGTATTCGATATTAGATGAATATTCCATGCCCCCCCTGTTCATTTTTCCCCAGTACAATCTTGCAATCTTTGAAGGGTGGATTTTAGATAGATAGATACAATAGTATAATAAGAAAGCAAATTGAGGGTGTTAAATTTGATGTATGCCTTTCTGTGCTTCTCAATTACATTTGTTTGTTTTATAGTGATTCAGATGATAACACAATGTTGACTGCTTTGCTCCTTTTTTTGACATTTTTCCTATTGTTTATGTGTGTTTTGATCATGCATCGTTGTCAATATAATGGAATTTGATGCGACTTTCATACAGATGAGAGGTTTAGCTGGCTATAAAACCAGGTTTAATCCACCTTTTTCTACACAAGATAATGCCCGTGCCAAGCCGGTTTGACAGTTGTTTTGCGTTCGTTTGGTGAGTTTGAGCTTTTGATTTTGCTATTTGATTAGGTACTTTTCTTTTTAAATTTTCCTTGGAGTTCAGTATTTTTATGATTTTACCTTTTCCCAACTTCTTATTCATGTATTAGTAAGAAAGTACATTTCTATTAAAGTGACACGTGTAATAACAGTTTACCAAAATACAGAATTGAGATCTATAAGTCTCTTTCAAAATCATAAAACGTATTTCTTTTATCATGGAGTTTTAACAAAAAATGTCAACAGATTAATCTAAATTCAATATAAACAAGACCAGCACAAGTTCGAATACTGTTTACATGAAGAAGACACCTTTTGCATTCATATGAACACCCCGACCATAAAATATCTATTTCATTTTTAAAAGACTGGTCATGACATACACGTACACGTATATATGGCGCGGTATCAATGTCATAAATATAAAATGTAATGTATATTATTTAATTAAGTGTATCATGAAATGAATTTTGATTGCCCTTAATATATGGGCTCCGTCGGATTGAAATCGACCTTATGCAAGTGCATATCAGTATATATGTTATCCTATTTTGGCTTGAAATAAAATATCTATCAAAAGTCTGTTGTAATTGTTTGAAAATTGAGTTGTTATAAGAACCTAAAAAACATGTTAAATGACCCTTTAACCAATCAAAGGTGTATACATGTACATGTCAACGTGCATTTCCATAAGATCGATTTCTATCCAACGCAGCTCATATTATGCACATCACACTTCATCAACCGATATGTGTAAAAGATAAGAGGGGAGAAACATAAACAACAAGAATAAGTTCCCAGTCTACGGATGCCCTATCTGCTCTATCATTTTCTATGTTCAGTGGACCGTGAAAATGGGGTAAAACCTCCAATTTGGCATTAAACTGTTAAAATTAGAAAGATCATATCATAGGAAACATGTTTACTAAGTTTCAAGTTGATTGGACTTGAACTTCATCAAAAACTATTTCGACCAAAATCTTTAACCTGAAAATGGACGAACGGACGGACAGACCAGAAAACATAACACCCTTAAATGGGACATGAAAATCAAAAATGCTTTATCCAAAGATTCTATCTTAAAACAAAACCCAAAAAGTGTTAAATCAGTTGTACGTGCGTATATATCATGTATATATCTTGCATCATTTGCCTATGGCGATGACAGACATATGGCTTAAATTTTCAAAATTATAATTTAATGAAGTAACAAAAAAATATAACTTAGAAGTGGAATGGTATGACACGCTTTTCTTCAAAGCCAAGGATGTGTATAAAATACCGAAACATGAGGGTCTAGAGCTTAATTCATGAATGCCACACAACTGATTTGGTTATGTTTATAACTAGATTTTGATATAATTTGTAAATGTTAAAGTAGTTTTATAATTCGATAACTTCAATTTTGCTTTTCTTTCTCTCGCTTAATAATTCAAAACTAAGTTACTGTGTTGACCGCATTCATTCCATCAAACTAGAGATAAAGGATACAACATATACAGTTAAATCTGCCTCATATCTTGACCCAAATCTAAAATTGACAATGGGGGTCGATTGAAAACAAGTATTTACGACAAAAGAAATAATTTCGGCTTGCTAATTGTGAAATTTTCATTTCTATGTAGCAACATCCCAGCAGCGCCTGCTTACGGGCAATATCTCCAATTGTATCCAACTGATACGATATTTCCGGGGTTATATTTTCTAACATGATTTCCTTGATGGAGTGTAGCTGCTTTTGTCGCTGATAAACCAAGAGTTCCAAATGCATGAAATGGTGATGTTGAAATTATCTCTTCGTAATTTTACGGACGTCATTCTGAGTTGGTTGGCGTTATGGGATAACCGTTTCTGATATGTTCCTACAACTCATTGGTGGAGATTTATTTTCCCCGAGGGTATCACGAGGCCAGTAGTTAGCACTTTTTGTGCTGACATGAATTGTCATTGATATGGTTATATTTATAAATTTACTGTTAACAAATTTTGGATTTTTTTGAAATACTAAGGCTTTTCTACCTCAGGCATAGATTACCTTAGCTGTATTTGGCAACACTTTTAGAAATTTTGGTCCTCTAGCTCTTCAACTTCGTCCTTTATTTGGCCTTTTTAACTTTTTTGGATTTGAGCGTCACTGATGAGTCTTTTGTAGACGAAACGCGCGTCTGGCGTATATATTAAATTTAGTCCTGGTATCTATGATGAGTTTATTTACAACCACTGGGTCAATGCCACTGCTGGTAGAGATTTATTTCCCCGAAGGTATCACAATCCCAGTAGTCAGCAATTTTTGTGCTGACATGAATTGTCATTGATATGGTTATATTTATAAATTTACTGTTAACAAATTTTGGATTTTTTTGAAATACTAAGGCTTTTCTACCTCAGACATAGATTACCTTAGCTGTACATGCTGTATTTGGCAAAACTTTTAGGCATTTTGGTCCTCTAGCTCTTCAACTTCGTCCTTTATTTGGCCTTTTTATTTTTTTTGGATTCGAGCGTCACTGATGAGTCTTTTGTAGACGAAACGCGCGTCTGGCGTATATATTAAATTTAGTCCTGGTATCTATGATGAGTTTATTTACAACCACTGGGTCGATGCCACTGCTGGTGGAGATTTATTTCCCCGAGGATATCACAAGCCCAGTAGTCAGCACTTTTTGTGCTGACATGAATTGTCATTGATATGGTTATATTTATAAATTTACTGTTAACAAATTTTGGAATTTTTTGAAATACTAAGGCTTTTCTACCTCAGGCATAGATTACCTTAGCTGTATTTGGCAACACTTTTGGAAATTTTGGTCCTCTAGCTCTTCAACTTCGTCCTTTATTTGGCCTTTTTAACTTTTTTGGATTTGAGCGTCACTGATGAGTCTTTTGTAGACGAAACGCGCGTCTGGCGTATATATTAAATTTAGTCCTGGTATCTATGATGAGTTTATTTACAACCACTGGGTCGATGTCACTGCTGGTGGAGATTTATTTCCCTGAGGGTATCACAAGCCCAGTAGTCAGCATTTTTTGTGCTGACATGAATTGTCATTGATATGGTTATATTTATAAATTTACTGTTAACAAATTTTGGATTTTTTTGAAATACTAAGGCTTTTCTACCTCAGGCATAGATTACCTTAGCTGTATTTGGCAACACTTTTGGAAATTTTGGTCCTCTAGCTCTTCAACTTCGTCCTTTATTTGGCCTTTTTAACTTTTTGGATTTTAGCGTCACTGATGAGTCTTTTGTAGACGAAACGCGCATCTGGCGTATATATTAAATTTAGTCCTGGTATCTATGATGAGTTTATTTACAACCACTGGGTCGATGCCACTGCTGGTGGAGATTTATTTCCCCGAGGATATCACAATCCCCGTAGTCAGCACTTTTTGTGCTGACATGAATTGTCATTGATATGGTTATATTTATAAATTTACTGTTAACAAATTTTGGATTTTTTTGAAATACTAAGGCTTTTCTACCTCAGACATAGATTACCTTAGCTATATTTGGCAAAACTGTTAGGCATTTTGGTCCTCTAGCTCTTCAACTTCGTCCTTTATTTGGCCTTTTTAACTTTTTTGGATTCGAGCGTCACTGATGAGTCTTTTGTAGACGAAACGCGCGTCTGGCGTATATATTAAATTTAGTCCTGGTATCTATGATGAGTTTATTTGCATATCTGGTTTATACTAACATGAGGTACAGGACGTAGTATCTGCTTACCCTTCTGCAGCACCTTAGATCACCCAAAGTTTTCGGTCGGGTTCTTGGTGCTTAGTGTTTACTTTTCTGTGTTGTGTCTTGTGTACATCTATTTATCCCTTTGTCTTTTTTTTTAGCCTTGGCTTTTTCAGCTTTTTTTCGATCTATGAGTTAAATGTCCCTCAGGTATCTTTCGACCCTTTTGAAATTGTCTTGTATCAATTCCTTATTTTTCAGAAAACAAGAAAGCATTTAAATGATAAAGGAAGTGCTGAATTTAGCAGTCAGTATTGGGTTAGGATTGGCATCGTTTGAGTTTATATTTCGCTTTATAATTGCTTATCAACGAGAATGTGACAGTAAGTCTGTATACATAGAAAGTTCACTATGAAATGAGGAAAACATTTTCCGATTGCGAATGGATAGACAAACATTACACTAGAGAATAAAACGCAAGAATGTAAGACGTCATGTGAAACTTTAGACCTTCAATATCTTACAAAATATCTGACACTGTACGGTTTTTTGAAAAAAAGATGAAGAAATGAAAAAAGTAAACGTTTTTAAAAAACTAACTTCATAACCGGAAATTTTGTATTGTGAAAACTATAGTAGTTCTTATTCATGTTATTTGGGAGGTAATATATAAATGATTGTATGCAAATCACTTTACAAATCTAAGTCACTGATGAGTCTATTGCAGACGAAACGCGCGTTTTGGGTACACAGGTTTATGCTTGTTATCATCTTTGATTAATTTATTTGCATCTTTTTATTAACATAAATTGTAGAAATAGATAAGTCTTATTTTCTTTCAGAACGGCCTAGGAAAAAGGGTATGTCTACTGTAAATTTATAGTTTCAAATTAACTGTTTTGTGACGATATTGTTAGAATTCAATAAAACAAAGTCATTTGTCTACAAGTATTCGTATGGTGTCACTACCCGTCCATAAGAAGTTGGGATTCTTGACATCAACGATTGAAAACCTGTGATTAACTTCAAATTGTAAATCAATTTCATATCTATATTTTCTTGAATGATATTCTGACAAAAGCATATCATTTACTTTAGCCTGCTATCACAGGAATATCATTTACACATTGTATTTCAAAGCATCAGGTATCATTGCCACCAGAGTTCAATCATGACTGTGTTAACACTTATATGACTTTGTAAAATCGTCAACGACCCGTATCATTGACTCCCTGTCCGAGACAAATGGAAACAGAGTTACCGATTGAGAAAGGAAAACAACTATATATGTTGGCAATAAACGAGTTGTCTCATTGACAATCATACTACATCATCTCTTTTATGTTTGTTACAGTTAAATGATGTTTTATGTATAAGTTTCAAAAACATTGATACAGTCATTAGGAATGTTAAAAGTCAGGGTTACAGATTAGGCACGATTATCACAAATGTATTTTGACCAATGGGCGCCCAGCCTTGGCACGAAGCAGACAGACGAAAGCCAGGAAAGATGTGGACTCGATCTGCATGAAACGGTTTTAACAAATATCATACGCAATCAACAGAACACCGCGAAAACAAGTACCACACTACACACGACTAATTGCAATTTAGATATGTTAAAACATAATCTACAACAAGATTATTTATGTTATAATCTGACTAAAAATATCGTTTTAGTTTCACTAATGTAACGAGAGGCATACTACTGTAGGGAGTGCTTAAAGGCATTCGTGGTCGAGTGGTCTAAGTGGTCATACTACTCACTAGACTCTCAACATGGTTGTTAGGTAAAATTCCGTACGTTTCATGTGTGTTGGACTCCTATTCTTTATTGACTAGGAAAGTGAGTTTTTTCTACTAAAGGTCGATATTTGTTTACAATAATGTTTTACACATTTTACTTTCATAGGTGAGAGATGTAGAGAAAGAAATAAAACGCACAGTTGTACGTATTCTTCATATACTTTTTTTATTTACCTCAACATCTCAAGTAAAAATGATTCAAGGTTGCCTTGCAGCATAATAGTTTTCCTTTTTTGCCAATGACATTTAGTATTTTGGTATTTTAAATTAATGATATGTATTTCACTGCAGATACGATAACTATCAAAAGAGGGACGAAAGCTACCAGAGGGACAGTCAAACTCATAAATCAAAAATAAAGTGACAACGCCATTGCTAAAAATGAAAAAGACAAACAGACTACCAATAGTACACATGACACAACATATTAAATTACTTAAGAATATGTGGGAATTCTTAATACATATTTCACTGTGAAAATAGACACCTGAAGAATTTTCTCCGATCAGCGATTGTAACCGAATATGAACATTTATTTGCTGCATTACATAGTTGTACGAAAACTTACTCTTCGTCAGTACAATTAAAAATGACTTTTTTGATTATATAAAGTTCATTTTTTTTTAACTCGATTCTATTCTTTTTTTTAAATTGTCATATAATAATATTTTAATACCTTTTCTTGAATTGTATAGACGTTTTAATTGGAACTGTTTTATATTGATGAAAAAACTGATGGTGTAACAAAGGTTCGGAAATAGTTAAATTCCAGTCAGAATGATTGAACGTTTGACAGGAATTATCATTGATGTGGTCATGTGTATAAATTAACTGTTTACAAAACGTTGAATTGTGTGAAATCCTTTGAGTTCATGAATGTCCCTCTTGTACCTATCGCCCCTCGTATCTACCCTAGTTATATTACCTAATCTGTATTTAGTAAAATCCTTTCGGAAATTCGGGTCCTCGTTATTTTTTTTATTTATTCATTATTTTGCTTTTTAACTTTTTTGATTTGAGCGTCACTGATAAGTCCTTCGTATTCTTTACACCTGTCGTACAAATATACAAAAAAGTAAAATCTCAAAAATACTGAACTCCGAGGAAAATTAAAAAACGGAAAGTCCCTAATCAAATGGCAAAATAAAGAGATAAAACATCAACTGTCATATTCCTGACTTGGAAGAGGCATTTTCAAATGTAGCAAATGGCGGATTTAACCTGGTTTTATAGCGCTAAACCTCTCACTTGCACGACAGTCCTTTCAATTTCCATTATATTTACAATGATGCGTGAATAAAACAGACATAATAAATAAAATAGTTAAAATATGGGTACAGCAGTCATTACTGTGTAACAATCTTAAAACAAACAATTTTACAAAATTTTTAATTTTTAATTGAAAACACATTCATTGCTTAGTGTGTCTATCGTCACTGATAAGTCCTTCGTAGACTTTACACACATATGTCGTACAAATGTATGAGACCTATATCTTTAATGAGTTTTTGTCTGCCAATACAATGAACAATTACTTCACTATAAATTCATTTCTTAACTGTCTTTTAACAATTAAAATTTTAAACGTAATAGCTTCCGCTTCCGGAGCACTGTAGATCATCCCTGGTTTTATCGGGAGTACTTGTTGCTCGGTTGTAGCTTTCTGTAGTGGGTTCTGTTTTTGTGTTAGTCGTGTGTTTGCCATGGCATTGTCAGTTATAAGTCTGAATATCCCTAGTATCGTTCGCCTCCTTTTTTGTCATTTCATCATGTTACAAAATACTTGGTATGTAGCATGCATGCACGCCTCAAGCAGAAATTATTTTCATTAAATAGTATATACAAAACTACATTAACTTCGTTTACATTTTATGTCAAGTCACTCTTTAAATCTACAATATTTTTTTGGTAGATCCGATTTCTTGAATCTAATGCATTATGGGTAATATTTTCAAAAGCGTACACCAAAACGTCGTGATTAGTTCAAAACTTCCTAAACAATGGGAATTCAACCAATGACGTTGTCAGACCAATTTCTTGATTTCCTCATCACGATCAAAGGACAAATTAGATATTTGACAACAGTATAATCTTTCTAGTGAAATAATCACACATCTAGTGTTACCACAAATATCTTTTATGTCTTGAGTAATAAAATATAATAATTGTATGCGATTCATTTTTTTATTAATTGATGATGATCTTTTATATTGTTTAGAAATAAATATAGTTTTTTGTGTAATGCATGTTTTATCAATTAATAGTGCATAAAGATTTTTTCGATGTTGAATGATATGAATAAAAGCATCGTTTAAACACAAATACATTTAGTTTTTATTTCCAGGATTGTTGTGCACAACATAAATTGATTTACTAGCGAAAACGCCTAATGTGAAACTTATTGACGTCACAACAGGGGCTACATTTAACTTCAATGAACTTAGTTTTATTTTGAATTGTGAACAAGATGCACATGTACTAGCTACTTCCAAAATTTCAAACAAATCCCAGTTACATTAATAATGATCCAAATTATACAATCGGTGCTAACATGAGTGATAGGCATATGTAAATGATATTTTAAAAAACTAAGATATAATATCAAGGATCAATTGCACCAATTGTTTTCAAAGGTGCAATGATTATAATTTAATACGCCAGACGCACGTTTCGTCTACATGAGACTCATCAGTGACGCTCAGATCAAAATAGTTATAGAGCCAAACCAGTACACAGTTGGAGAGCATTAAGCACCCATAAATCCAAAAAGTTGTGCCAAATACGGCTAAGGTAATCTATTCCTGGAAAAAGAAAATCCTCAGTTTTTCGATTAATTCAAAGTTTTGTAACAGGAAATTTATAAAAATAACCATATAATTGATATTCATCTCAACACCGAAGTGCTGACTACTGGGCTACTCTTGGAACCAAACGTCCACAAGCAGTGACATCGACCCAGTGGTGTAAATAGTTTTCAAAGGTACAAAATGTACCAGGATTATAATTTAATATGCCTGACGCGCTTATTCGTCTACATAAGACTCAAATCAAAGTAGTTATAATGCCAAACGAGTTCAAATATAGGACCCAAAAACACATAGATTAGGAAGCAAGATAAACATCTTGCAATATATTGATATCTTGAATTCCATGTTCATGAACTAAAAATAACGCGAAATACTTGCATTGAAGAGATTCCGTTTGTTACTATAGTATAACCTGTATAGTTAATGGACTGCTAAGAATTTTCGACATATTATGGACAGGTGCTAGCCCAAGAATACCTAAGCTGTATTAGGCAAAGTTTACAGAACTTTGTATCCTTAAAGCTCTTCAACTTGCACTTTATTTAACCTTTTAATTTTTAATCCAGCATCACTGATTGGTCCTTTGAAGTCCAGCGTTTCTGTCGTACAAAATGACAAGCCTGATATATCTGATTGTGATTTCTTTTTCTCTCAACCACAAGGAAGGATAACTTAACTTTATTTTTCAATTTTAACTACTTATATATATGAAACACCATATCCTTCGTAAAACCTGTAATCACCTCCGTGTGGTTGGTGTTTGTCAGCCATTATTTTTTATGTTGTGTTTGGTGCTGTTGTTCGTTTTTAAAAATGGCATTGTCAGTTCTAGATCTGCAAATGGTATCTTCCACCTTCATTCGTTTTGTTCTTAAAAATTTATTATGTACACCTCGAGTAAGAATTGTGTCTTTAGTTTAAATTTATTTATTTAAAGTGGATTGGGAAACAAGTTTTGCAACTTAAATTAATTTCCATTTTGCGTTAGGGAGTGTGGCCTTGTAGCGGCATTAGTCTGCTCTTTTTTGAAATCTACAAGGATGTCTTTAACGTGCAAAAGATATGGTTCTTTCTTAACACCGGACTATCATCGTTTCCTAAAGACCATACTTCCAAATGGTGTCAAGGGAGAGTCGAAACTAGTAATTTGAAAAATACAATAGCTTTGTTGATATTTTTTGCCTATTCACTCTGTCAAAAATAGTTGTCAATCTAATTTCTTTACTTCCTCATCACGATTAAATGGTAGACTAGATATTTGACAACAGTGAAACCTTACAAATCTACATTTTATTTGTTTATAGTGTATTGTATGTATAAGCACACACCTGTTACAATTAACCATGACCACAAAAATCTTTTGTAATAAAATATAGCATTTTTATGTTATGCTTGTTTGACCAATTAATGGTTCATTCATATTATTTCGATTTTGTATGACATCAATAAAAGCATCGTTTAACTGAGTGCATTTTTAATTTTTAATCGTTATTTGGAGTTGTGGTGCACATAAAAAAAATGTTATATCAATGAAAACGCCTAATGTCGAAGATTAAACAAATATCGATAGGGAAGGGGTAACAAAGTTTTTATATGCAACTTATGCATACGGTATCTTTAAAAAAAAAACATTAACGAGAAGCATTACAGTCTATTTATTCTAGTTTCTCGTTTTTTATATAGATTAGACCGTTGGTTTTCCCATTTGACTGGTTTTACACCTGTAATGTTTGGGGCTCTTAATAGCTTGCTGTTCGGTGTGGACCAAGGCTCCGCGTTGAAAGCCGTACTTTGACCTGTAATGGTTTACTTTTATAAATTGTGACTTGGATGGAGAGTTGTCTCATTGGCACTCATATCATAACTTTTTATATCTATATTAATGAACTATATAATATTTAATATCCTTTATATCAAAAAGTATGAAAAAAATTATAGTATTTTTGAAACATTGAGTTTAATATATACAGTTCCATATATGTTCTAATTGGTTGCAAAATTTTGATTAAATCTCATTTACGTTATACAGTTACTAGTACATTAACAACGGTTAAAGTTATAGAGTAGACACTCAAACGTGCGATAAGCGAATGTCAATTGCATTTTTTTAAATTCCGTTTAAAATTTGCTACATATTTTTCTTACCCGCTAATTTTACAAGAATGAAGAACTGAATATTAACCTTTGAAAAAGGAGCCAAACATCCCAACGCACCGCAAATTGAGGAACTAAATAGTGTTCAATCAAAAACATCTATGTGTAGTGATATTGGATATAGTTTACTTTTAAATAAGTGACCTATAGTTGTTAATGTCTGTGTCATGTTGGTCTCTTGTGGACAGTTGTCTCATTGGAAATCATACAACATCTTCTTTTTTTATATTAGTTAACCATTTGTGGGTTTTTGAAGAACAGGGGACCATAGAATAATGGTTTAAAATTTACTGTGTTATCAAAAAGTAAAATAAGATCAAAACAATTATCACAAATGATATCGGATATGTTCCTTACGTCGTAACTACAATCCTCTACCCTTTCATAAATGTGACCTACCGAATTAGACTATATACCGGATTTGTTATCTCATAAGCAACACGACGGGTGCCACATGTGGAGCAGGATCTACATACCCTTCCGGAGCACCTGATATCACCGCTAGATTTTGGTGGCGTTCGTGTTTTTTATTCTTTCGTTTTCTATGTTGTGTCATGTGTACTATTGTTTGTCCTTTAAACTTTTAGCCATGGGGTTGTCAGTTTAGTATCGATTTATAAGTTTGACTGTCCCTGGTATCTTTCATCCCTCTTTTATTGGTGGTATTAAAAAAAACTGGGTGTAAAAAAGAAGAATTACCTTTAAAGTCAAGAAAGTTTCTTTTCCTATATCTGACAATGGCCGCTGCCATTGGTAGTTTAGAAAATAAATGATATAACAATAAATGTTTATAAAATGAGTCCAAATTTTACCGCTAAAGAAAAAGACCTCCCAACCTCAAATCAGAAATAAACTGCATGCTTATTTGAAACTTTTTAACCACTTTCATGTTTTTCTTCTCGACGTAACAGTTTGGTCATGTTATAATTTTATACGATAATACTTCATTAATTTAAATTTAGATTTTGATAATGATCATGTATGTTTTGTTTAGGAAAGGTTGAACGTCGAACATTTAATTTATTTAAAAAACAGACACATAATTTTCTTAATGAATTAACTAATATGTAAAACAAACTATGAAACCCAATAACATTTAAAACGAAAGCATCATATTTAGTTGAATATGGAGTTTATTATGACGTCCATTCTCACTGTACTAGTATACATATTGTTAAGGGGCTGAAGGACACCTACGGGTGTGGGAGTTTCTCGCTACATTGAATACCCATTGGTGGCCTTCTGCTCTATGGTCGGGTTGTTGTCGCTTTGACACGTTCCCCATTTCCTCTCTCAATTTTATAAAAAAGTTCAAGGAGACAGCATCTCAATTTGTGTTTATGTATTGACAAGAACTATCACTAAAGCTGTTGAAGAATATATGTTTGCATCACTATAATCTCAGCAGCCATCTTCGAGTGGTAGAGTGAAAGTATTACATGTTTTACATTTTCCCGGCTTAAGGTTGCCTGTGTACACCCAAGATAGTTGCGGGAAGTCAACTAAGCGGCGCTGTAATTTGAAAGAAGGGTATGATATATATTTTTTAATTCATTGATGAATAACTGAATTGTGTATATTTACAATATAAATTTTGAAACACAGGGAAATATTTTCTTTGGATTTAATTAAAAAGGCTTCCAAATTTTCATAGGTTTGATGTAAAAATGACGGTGGCCATGTATGGATACTATAAACAAGATCCGTTCGAAGATGACCATACCATCATTTTATTTCAGAATAATTCAGTACTAATATTTAACAAAACTGTTTTGTCCTGGTTTTCATTTTCATTTTCATTCAGGAAATGCTGGTACTTCTGCTTTTGAAGTAATGACTAACCATATCCCTCATATCGTTTCCGAAAATAATAATGGTAATTGAGGATCAAGTGCAAACGTTTCTGAGTGCTAGGTAAAAAACAGAATTTTACATAAGAAATGTCTTTACCAAGTCAGCAATATGACAGTTGTTGTCCATTCGTTCGATGAGTTTGAGTTTTTGATTATGTCATTTGATAAGGGACTTTCCGTTATGAATTTTCATCGGAGTGTTTTTTTATGATTTTACTTTTTATAGTGTACTTTTTTTATACTGGTGACATGTAAATTGAGTTTCAGAATTAATTTCACTAAGTCATTCAAATTATTTCATCAACCTGATATAAACATTTACAATTAACATAAAAAAAATACTTCTTCAAAAAGTGTAATGATATGTTTTAGAAGATTCAGAGACCCAAGAAAAACTGCTTTGTACAGCGTAAGAGTTTTATACTGGTATCATGTAATTTGACCTTCGAGATTAGTTATTTACAGAAGTATATTCATTCAGTAAATCATTCAAATTATTTCATCAACCTTACATAAACATTTACAATTTACATAAAAATCAAATTCATCAAAAAGTGTAATGATATGTTTGAGAAAATTCAGAAACCTTAGAAAAACTGCTTTGTGTAAGATTGTGATGCGGGTGTCGTGTAAATAAGCTTCAAGATTAGTTTTTTAACAAAAGTATATTTATTCAGTAAATCATTCAAATTATTTCATCAACCTAAGATAAACATTTACAATTGATATAAAAATCAATTTCCTCAAAAAGTGTCATGGAATGTTTGAGAAAAAAATCAGAAACCTAAGAAAAATTTGTACAATGTAAGACTTTGATACTGGTGTCATGTAGTTGGAGCTTCTAGATTAGTTTTTTATCAGAACCATATTCATTCAGTAAATCATTCAAACTATTTCATTAACCTTACATAAACATTTACAATTTACATAAAAATCAATTTCCTCAAAAAGTGTAATAATATGTTTGAAAAGATTCAGAGACCTAAGAAAAACTGCTTTGTACAGCGTAAGATTTTGTGTTATGTAATTGAAGCTTCGAAATAAGCTTTTTCTAACAGAAGTATATTCATTTAGTAAATCATTCAAATTATTTCATCAGCCTCACATAAATATTTACAATTAACATAAAATTCAATTTCCTCAAAAACAGAATTTTACAGTACAGAATTTGATACCTGTGTGGAACAACCCATAAGAGCTTCCTGGGTTTTTTTTCTGACATAAGTATATCCATTCAATAAATCATTCAAATTATTTCATCAATCTTACAAAAACATTTTTAATCTACATAAAAATCAAATTTCTCATAA
The DNA here is from genome assembly GCA_037788925.1 of Mytilus galloprovincialis. Taxonomy (NCBI): domain Eukaryota; kingdom Metazoa; phylum Mollusca; class Bivalvia; order Mytilida; family Mytilidae; genus Mytilus; species Mytilus galloprovincialis. The sequence goes on along the minus strand of CM075338.1, from coordinate 81,385 downwards.
AGTTGAATGGAACATATGAGAAGATTCAGAGACTTAAGAAAAACTGTTTTATGTAAGACTATGAGACTTGTGTCATGTAAATGGAGCTTCAAGATTAGTTGTCTGACATAAGTATATTATTTCAGTAAATTCAGTGAGTAGCTTTAAGATTTAAGTAGATTCATTGAGAAAACATGATTTGTACAATGTAAGATTTTGTCATGTAAAATGGAGCTTCAAGATTAGTTTTTGAAATAAGTATATCTGTTCAATAAATAAATCCAATTATTTCATCAAATTTACATATTAAACATTTACAATTTACAAAAAAAATCAATTTCCTCACAAAGTGAAATGGAATGTTGAGAAGATACAGATACCAACGAAAAACCATCTACTGTACAAAATTTGATACTTGTGTGGTGTAACCCATAAGAGCTTCATGGTTTTTATTTTGAAATAAATATATTCATTCAATAAATCATTCAAGTTATTTCACCAAACTTACAGGAACATTTATAATTTACATAAAAATCAATTTCGTCAAAAAGTGTAATGAAACGTTTGAAAAATTTCAGAGACCTAAGACAAACTGCTTATGCAGTGATACTGGTGTCACGTAAATGGTGTTTCAAGATTACTTTTTTACAGAAGCATATTCATTTAGTAAATCATTAAAATTATTTTATTAAACTTACATAAACGTTTACAATTTACATAAAAAATATATTTCCTCAAAAAGTGTAATGAAATATTTGAGAAGATTCAGATACCTGCCTTTTACAGTACCTATAGGAGCTTCGTGGTTTTTTTCTGACATAAGTATATCTATTCAATATATCATTCAAATGATTTCATCAACCTTACATAAATATCTACAATTTACATAAAAATCAATTTCCTCCACCATTCTAATGGAATGTTTTGAGGTAGGCCGAGACTTATTGACGTATAGAGGAAACACCAAATACGCTCTTCCCATTTGTTAAACTAGCTTGATCTCATAACAATAAACAAATGTATGTTATGTCGTAAGAACGTCATATACACCTTACAATCAGTCAACCGTGACATCTAGGATAAAAATAAGACCTTAACACACAAAAGGCAGAATAAATAAATAATTTCAAGTATTGGTGTTAAAAGTTGTTGATATATTGGATTACAAAATGAGGAACTATAGTTTATTTATCAGTATTTTAAGTAAGTAATTATTATTTGTTGATTATAAATTATCTAGCATGTTTATATCGTACAAATGTATAAGCAAATACGACGAAATAAATTATTAAACATTTTTGAAAGCAACACATTGACGTTCAGCCTTGCTGTATGCCTACGTTAATTGCTTCTGATCATATTAAATATCATTACTTCCAGTAACTAATTATAATTTCATGATTGAACAATATTTTGCATTTATATATATAATAATCTCTAAGCAAACATGAGATTTCCGATGAATATTTTTTTTTAAAGAAGAAATAAAAGCGGACAACCTTGCTGTATACCTTTGGTAATTGTTTATAATTTTATTAATGAATTAAAACAAAAATACCAAACTCCAAGAAGAATTTAAAAAGGAATGAGAGAAATAATAGAATAAGACTTCTATTAAATTAACAAACTGAACTAATGAAAAGTAATAAATGGCGTAAATATGTGTATACTAATAATGTGTTTTCTGGATTTTGATAGATACACATTGTGTTTATATAATCTATTTGTGAAAAACTAGATCCTAAATGTTCCGTCTTTTGGTTTGGATTTCAGTTAGGAACTGTTCACAAATGACAAATAAAAAACAAAAATAAGTAACAAAAAAGCTTCAGAGTGAAAGTATAACCTTTGGAACGCACATTTAATTAAGCCCAATAAATTATTTTATAACTATTGAAAAATATGAAAGAAATCATTGAATAGACTACATATATAAGTATGTGTATGTATTATAAATTAATTTATTGCAATCATATGTATATATATTTAATGGTAGTTTTTACATGTATCCATATTATATTGATGACTTTGAATAGTATGTGGCCCCGACAATCCCTTACATGTATCAAACAATCTTACAACATTGTGTGGTAAATATAAAAAATATTTAAAAATAAGGACCATTACAAAGCGAATTGAAAACCCCGCACCTGATCGTACTTAATCATAATTACTTTCCGCGGGAAAATTTTATTGGTTGATATTGTCTGTTTCCTTGTCGTATGGAATGATGGATTATTACCCTCCGGGCAATTACATTTAATATTGTCACCTATTGTTCTATATTTGTTAAATTATAACGCTGACGTCTGTAATATACTAACAATTTGACGACATACTGATGATGTTTATGATGTCTGTTTTATTTGTAAATGATTTATTTGTTTTTAACTAATATATTTACATATATTTTGGGAACAGTGTGTCTCATTTAAGGTGTATGCAGGGTCTGATCAAGATTTCAAAAAAAGGGGGCGTAATAAAAAAAGTAAAGAACGGCAGCCTTGATTAGCGAGATTAAACAATTTTTGGACTAAATATTTACCAGTCAAAATAGTCTACCTCACCCTTCCCGAATCTGCCTGATTTCAAATCATATGCTTTAACTACCTTGTCATTATTATCTTTTTTCTATAAACAAATAAACATGATGCACCTTAAGAAAAATCATTTTTTCAATTAAACAGACTTCGATGTTTTTTATTACTGCGGTTCCCTCACAAACTTCGCCACACAAAATTGCACGTTTAATTGATAATCCTCCCCAATTTAAGTTGGGCTCTTAATACTCAGTCTTTGACTATCTCTGTAATGAGTATTTGACTGGTATTTCCTCCTATTTCCTCGAGTTTTCTTTGAGCTTTTTTATTGTCCCTTTGGTGTATATTGTCTCCTTTTTTGTATAAATCTTTACCTGTAGTCTGCAAAAAAAGTACAATAACAAAAATAACTGGCCGGTTTGTTCTTTGTATAACTATTGTCCATCATGCTTTGAACTATCATGTTAATGATGCCCTCAGGATTTTCTATACAATTATCAAAGTAATACTTTCTGTTTAAGAAAGGAGTATAGAATATCAATTTAATTTATTTTTTTGTGTTTACCTGTCATTAAAAGGGTATATTTCATGCAAGTGAAATAACTCTGAAATACCTGTGAACCCTTATATATGAGTGCATTGATTGGAATTTACATAGTAGAGAAAATGAGAGGGGAATACAGAAGAGAGAATAAGCCAAAAGAATAAAAAAAAAGGATTATGAGTAGTTTAATATAAATATATAAATATTCTACCACTGCATCGAGTGTGATACCTATTTATCCACTAAAGACCGTTCAGTGCTTAAATTTAAAACGCGAGTCTCGTTTTACATGAGCTTTGGTGGTGGAATCAGTTTTATGACGTAATAATAGGGCATTTAGAGGAAAGCAAGATTTGACGTCTTAATTGAATTTTGATCAATGAAAAGCGGAGATCAATCAAGTTGATTGAAAACAAGAAATCAACAGGTCAGAAAAAGGAAACATCGAGAAAGAATTTGAAAAATATAAAGAACACCCTCAAATAATCTTAGCTTATAGACTAAAACATATTATTTTGTTGTTTCCAATGTTTTAATTGGCACCGATGCAACAGACTATTTAAAGCTGATATATCTCCCTTGTTGTCCCCCTTTATAAACCTCTTATATGAATATATTTTTTTCTTTGTAGTTACAGTTATATCAGTTGCTGTCGCGCAAGTCAGCACAACAACAAAAAAGAAAGGTAAATATGCATGTAACGATCCTACCCTCGAAATTGAAAAAGATTTAAAATAATGTTTTACCCGTAAAAATTCGTATCTTACAGAAGGAACACGGCAAGTTACAGAATTCACGATTTCCCAACGGAAGCAAAATGTTAACTTTATCTGCCATATTGAAGTAGAATGAAAATATATTTTTAAATAACCGTGGACAGGCGCAGATCTTGAGATTTTGAAAGGGAGGAAGTGGTTGGTAGTTTCAACCCCCGGAACACAATGAAATGTTTACATAATTTAAAAAAAAAATTAAAATTAAATTAGAAAAACAGACCCACTTCATTCCCCATATCACCCTTTAGATCCGCCAATGGTGAATCAAAACATTGTATTCAAAGATTTTTTTTATTATTTTAGGTTGTAGTGGTTATGGTTTTCAAATATGGTTGAGTTGTATTACTGACCCATGTGTATTTTCGAATTGTCCAGCGTTTGGCAAGATGGCAACATGCAGGTAATTTTCGTTTTATCATTAATATGTAATTTTCTTTTTAATAAATCAATTCAGATGTATCACCAGCCCAGTAGTCAGCACTTCGGTGTTGACATGAATATCAAGTATGTGGTCATTTTATAAATTTCCTGTTTATAAAACATTGAATTTTTCGAAAAACTAAGGATTTTCTTATTCCAGGCATAAATTACCTTAGCCGTATTTGGCACAACTTTTTGGAATTTTGGATCCTCAATGCTCTTCAACTTTGTATTTGTTTGGCTTTATAACTATTTTGATATGAGCGTCACTGATGAGTCTTATTTAGACGAAACGCGCGTCTGGCGTATAAATTATAATCCTGGTACCTTTGATAACTATATTCAACAGTTAAATTTTGCGCCTATTTGCGACCAAAAGATGACTTTTGTTTTACGTTTGATTTTTCTTTAGAAACCTTAAGTTTCATGGAAATTGATGCGACTGTCATACAAGTGAGAGGTTTAGCTAGCTATAAAACCAGGTCCATCCACCATTTTCTACATTAGAAAATGCCTGTACCAAGTCAGGAATATGACAGTTGTTATCCATTCGTTTGATGTGTTTGGACTTTTGATTTTGCCTTTTGATTTTTGATTTTCCTTTTTGAATTTTCCTCGGAGTTCAGTATTTTTGTGTTTTTACTTTTTTTTCAACATCATTGATTCGGTTATTATTTATATATAATGTTAAGAAGATGTGGAATGATTGCCAATGAAATAACTATTTAATAAAGTTATGATGTAAGTTATTAAAGGCATGAATACAGCCTTCAACCATGACAAAAACCAATACAGTAGAGTGTCCTATAAAAGACCCCATGCAAAGTATAAAACAATTCAAATGAGAAAACTGACTGTCTTATTTATAAAAAAATTAATTTACGAAAACTATGTATATTTATTTGTATTTTGCATATTTAAACAAGTTTTAATTCTCCATTTTCACATATTTTCTCATAGTTAAAATTTGTATTTCTTCGTTTTTGTATATTTTAACAATTTATATTTCACCATTTTCACAGTAAGGAAGTAACGGATGATTGTAAGCATTGTAGAGCCACGTTCTCGTTGAATGGAAGACGAGTTGATCATTTATGTCATACAAATTTCGGTAAGATACTTTTATATCTGTTGATTCTATAAAGAACATTATTTATCATTTTCTTTAATTAAGATTTAATTTTAGTTTAATTTTAATTAATTTTAATTTTAATTTTAATGATAATTTTAATTTTAATTTTAATGATAATTTTAATTTTAATTTTAATTTTAATTTTAATTTTAATTTAATTTAATTTAATTTAATTCTAGTTGTATTTTTAATTTTTACTTTTTCAATTTTAAATTTAATTTTAATTTTGAAATTTTATTTTGATTTAATCTTAATTTTGATACGGTCTTTATTTTAAGTTTAATCTTAGTTGTAATTTTGATTTTGATTCGAGTTTTGATTTTAATTTTGATTTGAATTTCACTTTTTTTTTCTATTATTTTTATTTCTGGTTTGTTATCTTTATTTTGTATAAATAATTGATAAATGATTCCCCAAGCGGGAAATTCCGATTTGTATTCAAGACGATGTTATGTTAATGAAATAATTTACAATGTCATTAACCAATTTGAAAAAAGGACATTATCATTTAATGGAATATGTCATTTAGTTACTACAGAAATGACATCACAAAAGACACAGTATTCATCTCATTTATACTTGTACGTACGGTGTAGGTTAAAGTTCATGCATTTTGTTCAATATTACACAGACAAGACTATAGTCTTCTTATTTAGAAAATATTTGTTGTATTGCTAGACTTTTAAAGACCTACATGTAACAATGTTGCTTCCTATTTCCTATAAAAGCATGCAGAGAACAAAGGAATAAAAATGATGGGTCTAGAGATTGAATAAAAACAAAACTTAAAATTTCTTAACGAAAATAGACAAAAGATATAATAGAAAAGTTCACATAACAGAAATCTATAGATTGAGTAACATGGACCCCCCTCCCCCCCCAAAAAAAGAAAATGATACTCAGGGAGAGTTGGCAGTAACTGCTCCGTCCGTGACAACCATTGTGTTCCCTAATTTTATGCTATTGTGATACTGCTGAACTTACTATCAGATAGAACTTTCCGAAAGAAGTCAAATCTTTTAAAAACAATCAAGATAAAATGTTATCTTCGGCTGTTATCTGCATGGTTGTTGCCTCTTTGACATATTCCCAATTTCCATTCTCAACATTATTTGGTTTTTTTTATAGAATGTCCGGAAGGATTGCCTCTCCAACGTTGCTCCATAGACCCATGTGTGAGTACTGAATGTTTGGAGCCAAAATTTCAAGGCGCTAGGTGTCGGTAAGTCTTATAACCATTATACATATTGCAAGGATGTCGATACTCTTGTTTTTGACTTTCCGCTTATATTTAAGGAGGTAGACCTAGGTCAAGGGAAATAACTCTTAAAATCATCAGTACGTTTTTGTCAACCATTTTCAAAAATATATTCTAAGCTTCTAGGTTACATAGATTATTTTCAATCTGTTTCAGGTAAATGCTTAAAATACATTGATGAACTTGACTTTTACAAACGCTTAACTGATTTAAAGAGTTATCTCCCTGAACCAAGGTCTACCCCCTTAAAATCCTCTAGTTTTATCCATGAAGTGTCAAAACAAAAGGAAATTCATGCTAACTTACTTTCTTTTCCTTTTCTATTTCATAAACTTTGAAATCCAATATTTGAAATTTGTTACAAAAAATAAAAATCACAAAAATACTGAACTTAGAGGAAGATCAATTGGGAAAGTCCATAATCACATGGCAAAATCAAATAAAAAAACGCATCAAAAACGAATGGACAAGAACTGTCATATTCCTGACTTGGTACAGGCATTTTCAAATGTAGAAAATGGTGGATTAAACCTGGTTCTATAGCGCTAACCCTCTCACTTTAATGACAGTCTCATCAATTTCCGATATTTTTACATTGATGCGTTAAATAAACAGACACAATGTTATGTTTTCATAGATTTTGAAAACAGGAGGGTTAATGTTAATTGTATGAAAATTCAGGAATCATTTCCCGCCAAATTTTCAATAGATTGTATCTCAAACATAAGACATAGAACTGTCAATATTTCCAACTTTTTTAGTTCGAGTCTTAACGCGATGTGAACCTGATTTAACTGGATATCTGGCATAGTCGAGCAAAATAGGTTTGGTTTAGACCGGTTTTACTATAAAAATATATATATATATATATATTAAAGTAAATATAACTTCGACTTTCAGAGGTTATTATTGTGGAGCCTGTTTAGCAGAATACTATGTTGAAGGTAGATGGCAGCAGTGTCCAAATCCTGGTAAGAAATCGTGACCTTAATCCTTTTTACTTGATCTCAATGTTCTATAAAATAAGAAAATACATAATGGTATATTAATGAGCACTCAGGTTAGATTTAGTAATTCTGTCGAATGTTCGGACTCGTTTGGGTTTTTTTTTTATTCGATACAGGCTAAAATATTTTCCTAGCAGTGCAGATGTAAAGTAAGAGTAAAGTATTTCTCAAAAGGGACCTCATAGCCTATCAAAAGTTTAAGTTTTTATTCCCTAACTAAAGCTCTGGGACTGACTTAAAGTATCAGTTTTAAATTATAGATTTTTTTTATTTTCAACTCTGTACATCCTTTAAAAAAAGAAGTCTGGAAAATATATAATCGTTCACTTTAAGTACTGTTTTGTTTCCTAAGTTTAAAGAAGATTTATATCCTTTTATTTTTAGATGTAAAACTTCAAGGAGATGCTGCATTATTATTACCTGAGATTCAGAAAGCAATGATACAATTTCCCACCAATAATAGAAGGAGAACAGGAAGTTCCAGTCCACTAGCTCTAGGCTCATGCCCAGATGGATCACCGGAACCGGAATGCCCAGCTAACGTGTGCGCACGCGCAGAATGTCCACAATTTACAACTGCTCAATGTGTGTAAGTATTTAAAATAAGTGTTTTTTTTATATAAAAGAAAACAATTATAAATATCCTAAAATAACAGAAAGAAAGCTAAAATATGAAATAAATAATATTTTTATATTTTCACTTTTTGCGTAATTAATCGAAAGTCGTATGTATTGTTTAAAAGGGTAAATGTATAGAAAAGCAACAGAATTGCAACAATCGGTCAACACAGCTTACAACAAAGATTAAAAACAAATAAGCCCCCGCTAACAAATGTAACAGTTGACACTTTTTTCCTTTCATACATTTCGAATTAATGTTATTTTTTTGAATTTGATTACCATTATGTAAGACATGATGTATATATGTTATTAACTATTGTGGTCTCGAGACAATACATTTATATATATGATGACATCAGGCCTTGAAGGCATAAAACTTTGCTCAGTGCTCGGAGCACAAAAATCATGCTCGAAACATGAAATCCAGCAATTTGATTGGTTCACAGAAGTATTTACTTCTGACGCTTTACAAAATAATCAGAACAATTTTACTCTTGCTGCTTCGTGTCACTTCTAATAAACAATTTTAAAACGTAAACATATGCTAATGTTTGTTTTCTTTTGAATCAATGATAAAAATTGTACTAAATATTTCAGAGTAAACAAGTGTCAAGGTTGTAAGGCGGAGTTCTACTTCAGGGGTCAACTAGTTAACTGCCAATCAAATAGTAAGTACGATAACACATATATTACATTTCAGTAATAGAAAGAGATTGAAGAACCCCGATATTAACAAATAGTATAAAAAAGAATTGTTTTTGATGCTTCTTTTTATTATTTTATTTGGATGTATTCGCGTTGACCGAAGTATTTTTGATATGAAGCGCGTCTTTCATATCAAAAATGTGGGTACGACCAATGCACTGAAATTCGAAGATATACTCAAACATAAGACAAAAAACTTTATTGTGAGACGGCATAAACAATACAACTACAAACATGAAGATTATTTGAAACTGATACAATAAATAAAGGCAACAGTAGTAAACTGATACAATAAATAAAGGCAACAGTAGTAAACCGATACAATAAATAAAGGCAACAGTAGTAAACCGATACAATAAATAAAGGCAACAGTAGTAAACCGATACAATAAATAAAGGCAACAGTAGTAAACCGATACAATAAATAAAGGCAACAGTAGTAAACCGATACAATAAATAAAGGCAACAGTAGTAAACCGATACAATAAATAAAGGCAACAGTAGTAAACCGATACAATAAATAAAGGCAACAGTAGTAAACCGATACAATAAATAAAGGCAACAGTAGTAAACCGATACAATAAATAAAGGCAACAGTAGTAAACTGATACAATAAATAAAGGCAACAGTAGTAAACTGATACAATAAAAGCACAACAAACGAAACATACATATAAAGTCATGCACACAAGAAATAATCACTTTATAAATTCAACGCGTATAATTTCTGTAACTCTATAAGGATCCCTAAATTAAAAATGTATCCCAAAACATGTGAGAAAACTAAACATGAAACCTGCTATACAACAACTAAAGTTAAATACAAAACCATTTTTTAGTCAGAACCCAAAATATGCCTAAATTAGCCTGTTTAAATCATAGTCATTTATTTCATAATGTTTATTTTTAGAATGTCGCCGAAATGTATTGGAAATGCATTGTCCTGACGATCCATGTAAATATGCTACCTGTCCATTGTTTCCTGCAGCTGAATGCCGGTAAGTTATCTGCCCATTATTTCATGTTGCTGAATGTAGGCCAGGTACTTGCCCTTTATGTTATGCTGTTAAAGGTCAGTAACATGTCCGTTATTTCCTTATGATGAACACCGGTTATGTCCTTGTCCGTTATTAACTGCTGGTAAATGCGGGTAGATTACTGGTCCGTTTAATATTGTTGTCTTGATAAACATGTATTGACTTGCAGATGTCAAGTTTTATATTGTAAGATTGCTGTCTTCATTTTTTTCTTAATTTCAATAAATAGTGTTGTTTGATTGCTGTCTCATTGACATATACGTATACTTCCTGTTTTTTTCTAACTTTGTATGATAATTCGTTTGTTATTTTTAGACCAAGTAGTTGTGGATACTGTCACCCTGAGTGGTTTGTTAATGAAAAACAGGTGAACTGTTTCTCCAGAATGCCCGACAATTACCGTAAGTAAAACTGATGATGTATGTCCAGTAATTCATAGCTTGTGGTTATTCCAATCTACATGCACTTTCTCGAGATAAGATTTACATACAAAAGAACAACGTCTTTGGTCACGTGATAGGTGTTGTCAACTCGAGTGCGAGAGGTTCAATCACAAGCCGAGTCAAACCAAAGACTTAACAATTGAAAGTTATTGATTTTCCTCTGAACACACAGCATGTAGGTAAACAAACAATTCAAAGCTATGACGTCTCAGAGTCTGACAAAATGTGTCCAGTCGCGTAACTTGTATAAATGTAGACCATTACCTTGATAATAGTACATTAAAAATTCAACGTGTCCGTTGAGTACAAAAAAAAAAAAAAAAAGCAAATACCTAACACCAAGAAAAGTGTAACCGGAAAGTCTGTTATCAAATAGCAAAATCAAAATCTTATACACACCAAACAAATATAACTGACATGTTCTTAGCTTAAGCTGGGATCACACATTCACGATTTGTATTGCCATCTTAGACAGGACTGATTCCCGATTAAAATTTGTCACAAGTATGATCAAGATCCTGTGAATCGTGTATGGAAATTCAAACTTTAATCACGACAACAATCAGATATTGTTCAGAAAGCGTCGATATTCAACCGTTTCCAAGCGAATTTATCCCCATAATCCCGTTCTCAATCCGCTTCTATTCCAATTTGTATCTTTCGCCTGGTAAAATTCGACCGAGTATGTGACGACTGCATCTCGATTCTACCGAATGTAATCCGACAAAGATCAGACAGTGAACCAACGCTGACGGAAGTCATCCGTTCGAAAACTGTCGGCATACTCGGGATGATCAGGTACTGTCGCAAACGGCTTTGTCTGGTCTCAGTCGTATTGTATTCTCCCGAGTTTCCCCGAATGTTACGGGACGCACCTAACTGTCGGGAGCTTTGCCGAACTATTCGGACCCTTTCCGACCCGTAGGAATCTGTTACGAACTTATACAACTGCGTTCAGACAATGATAGGGCATTCCACATAATTCAAGATAGTAATCCGACTTTTTCACTTTTCGTGTCGTATCGCTGTCTGATCTCAAACGGGAGCAAAAATCGGTAATGTGTGAACCCCGCATTAGTACAGGCATTTACTTATATAGAAAATGGAATATTAAAGCCTGGTTTTATAGCTATAGCTAAACATCAGTAATGCGTTTGTAAAAGTCAAGTTTCATCAATGTTTTTTAAGCATTTACCTGAAACAGAATGGAAATAATCTATGTTACCTAGAAGCTTAGAATATATTTATGAAAGTGGTTGACACAAACATACTGATGATTTTATGAGTTATCTTCCTTTAACCTAGGTCTACCTCCTTAACATGTTCTCTCTTTCTCTTTACAGAATGTCCAAACGGTCTTAAACAACAGCAGTGTCCACGAAACACATGTCGATTTAAGAGATGTTTAACAGATGCTGACACTTTCTGCAGGTAAGTGTTCATTGAATTCTCAGTTGTATTATTTTATTTTTTTAATTCTTCGAAGCATCAAATATATAAAAATGTCAGTTAACAAGAGATGTCTGAAACACAAAGTTTTGGTAATCAATTCGAATGGAAAACTTCTTGTAAGATGAAAAACATATATTTGATAAACCGTCAAATAACTTCCAATTAGATACAACATAAAGCTTTTGAAGACAACAAAATCTGCCGCGTAGATGAAAACAAATCTTTGGTAAACAAACAATATCCCAACGTTTTCGGGTACGCGTTTGAAAATATTACACAGAATGCATTAAATTCTGAAACGGCCAATTTAATTGATGAAATTCATAAAGACTGCAAATGAAAATAAGTAGTAACGCCAATACTTAACATTTTTTTTTATTTTCCAGAATAAATAACTGTGGAGGTTGTTATGCTGAGTACGTGAACACAAAGAATGAAATTGTTGCTTGTGAAGGATGGTGGACTACATATGAAACTAAGAAGCCAAAAGAACTCACTCAAGTGGAAGATTCTTCAACCAGTATAACTTCTGCATCGACCGGTTTACCTAAACCATCGACCAAAGCGGACGAGGCAATGACCGAGGCTAAGAAGCAAATGGAGATTGATGCCTTATTTGGAAATCTAGGACTTGAGGTTCCATCAAATTCAAAAATAGTTTCAAGTTCGGTCAAGTCTAATCCAATGGGTAACAATCCATGGGAGACAACTGATACTAAACAAAGGGCAGCAACCCAAAACAATGTCGATCTTATCTCTAAACAAACTGCCGATACCGCAAGACCTTTTGTGACGTCATCACAAACTCTACATGCAACGAATATAAACAGAGACACAATAATAAAATCACCAAAAATTGTTCCTGAAAGGAAAACAGAAGAAATAAATATACCGAAACAAATTGATGAAAATAAACAACAAATACCATCAAAAACTTGGGGAAATGACAAAGTGAAAACTTCTCAAAGTGGACCGAAACCCGTTACTAGAAGTTCCAGAACTAGAGAACCATCAAGACCTTTGAGTAGAAATTCCGGAAACGTAGAACCGTCAAAACCCATTACTAGAAATACCGGAAACAAAAAACAGTCAAAATCCTTGACGAGTGACGCCGGAAACAGAGAACCGTCACCAATGGATTTGTTCAGATCAATTGCTATCCCTCTTGATTCTCTCAACAAAGGTTCTAATTTTAGACCAGGGGTACCTATAGGAGGATTTAGATTTACACGGCGATGAAAGGTATGTTAAATTTTGTTTAATATTACAAACACAAGTGTGACGACATTACTTCCTTTAGTACAATGTATATATGCAGTAGATAATTAATCTGCCATAACCGGTTGAGTCAGTCTGTTAGAGCGTTGTCTTGTTACATAGTAGTACCGGTTTCGACTCCCGCAGGAGACAAAGTGATTTTGTTATAGGGTACACATTCAAATGAAAACTCAACATATAAGAACCGTTTCGCATTTGATACATCAAGTACAGAATTAGAGAGAAATGAATATCGCCTCACGATTCTGATGTTTTTTTAAACATTCCAAAACCCCTTTTTTATCATTTTTTTCTCTAAATTACTCTCGAGATACGTTATGTCATGTTATTTTGTTCATTTCTGAATGCGTCGTCTATAATTATTCTTGTAGAAATATGGGAGAGAAATTTAGTGTTAAAAACGTAGCTCAACCAAGACACGTGTGTCTCAATAAATTCATACAGTTGTGTCTCATTAAAGTCATACAGTTGTGTCTCATTAATTCATACAGTTGTGTCCCTTTTGTTCATACAGTTTTTGACTTAATAATTAATATATGTTTTGTTTTTAATTTCAGAACTGGAATATAACAATATTTATTCTACAAACCAAGAAATCCAAAGAGAGTGTTGAATGTTGTTTCGACTATGTTGTCTAGCAGTCTAGGTTCTTTTAAATGTTGTTTCGATTATGATGTCCAGCAGTCTAGATTATGTTAAATGTTGTTTCGACCGTTTTGTACTTCAGTCTTGTGCTATGTTGTATACCATTTCAATTATTGGACAACTCTTTATCGCATGATTAGTTGTACATCCGTATCACGTGATAAGACACAACTAGACCAAAATGTGCAAAAAAAATGCCAAATTGAAAATATCATGATGTATATTGTTTGAATATGATTTTTTTACGACCTGTTTAAGGAATGACTGTAATATTTTTTTTTGTCTTTGAAGAAATAACATAAAAAATTTGGTGCACACTGAATTACGCGCGTAGCGGGTTATTTAACAGTGTGCACCACATTTTTTATGTTATTTCGAAGACAGAAAAAAAATTACAGTCATTTCTTATAATTCAATTCTAAATTCCATTTTAAACCGTAGAAAACCATGAAAAAACGTTGATGACTTCACGGTCACATGACTAAATTATGTCTATGGGGTGATAACAAAATAACGTCAACCAATCAGAAGACGCGTTACATCCAAAATTAAATTATTCATGCATGTATTAAAATTTTTAGTTTTTCTTTATTCGTCAGATTCGTATTTAGCTGGACTAATCAAGTCCACCTCTTTTTCTCAAATAAAAATCCGTTAACAAATGATTATTTTGCAGAAAAACAAACAACGACTATGTTTCAACAATTTTATCATTTTGTAATGTCCTTTTAACAGTAAGGTTTTAATAATTTATAACCTTTGTAATTATTGCGCTATACGTTATGATTTTTACGTTGTACGTTGTAATTATTGTGGTATACGTTGTAATTATTGTGGTATACGTTGTAATTATTGCACTATTCGTTGTAATTATTGTGGTATATGTTGTAGTTATTGCGTTATACGTTGTAGTTATTGCGTTATACGTTGTAATTTTTGCGCTATACGTTGTCTCATTTTTCACGTTTATTTGTAAATAAAACTATACTATTTAATTAAATTTTCTATTACTTAATGTAGTTGATATACTGTATAAAATTCGCAAGGTTTGAAGCTTAAAACAAAGAGTGAGAAACTACCAACGGGATACTCAAAAATCATAAATCGAATGAGAACAAGAAAGATTACACAATCGACAAAAAGACAAAAAGATAAACAAGAATCAACAAATCTCTTCATTGCAAGTAACAATTTAGCAACACCTAGTTCAAACAGACAAAATAGTATGATCGCAGGTGGTCATGAATAGTCTGCTGTTCCTGCTCTATAACAAACACCCGTCACTAAAGTTTCGATATGCTGACGAATGTTATCAAATGACATTATATGAAGTCTTTCCGAAACTTAAGACACTTCAAATTCAGAAATTCTTAGTACAGGTTTTAAAATGCATTATCTATTAATGTTGACCGAATTTACAAACTCAAGTGCACTCACCTTTTTACACTTAGTTGCACACACAAAGAATGGTACCAAAAAGAAAAAAACTAAAATCTGGAAAAATTAAAAAATAAAGCACATAATAATTCGCTAAAAACTAAAGCAACTCGTATTATATCAGTACTGATCATCTTTTGTATTAGGAAGATTGATAGGCAATGAAAAGAAATCAGTTGTGTATAAACGCTCAGAACTTTCCAAGTTCCAACTGTTTAGTAACACAAAACTCATAATATAAAAGACTCATCAGTGAAAATTGGATCAAACAAGGTTTTGGTCAGTGAAGATGGAATTATAAATACAAATGGACAGAAAATAACGCATGTCTAGTGAGCTGAAATTTCTAGTTTTTCATCCTTTTTTTTTATTATATGAGTTGTAAGGGTCAAGCTCAAATGAAACAACAGCCACATATATATACTCTCTAACTATATGGCACACGAGTGGTGAACGTCATGCTTTCCACGAAGTTTCATCATCCATATATATATTTTCTCATTTTATAATTATCAAAGGTACCAGGGTTATAATTTAATACGCCAGACGCGCGTTTCGTCTACATAAGACTCATCAGTGACGCTCAGATCAAAATAGTTATCAAGGCAAACAAGTACAAAGTTGAAGAGCATTGAGGACCCGAAATTTCCCAAAGGTGTGGCAAATACGGCTAGTCTATTCCTTGGATAAGAAAATCCTTGGTTTTTCGAAGAAAAAAAAATTGTCAACAGGAAATTTTATAAAATCAACATATAATTGATATGCATGTCAACACCAAAGTGCTGACTACTGGGCTTGATAAGAGGATGATACCCTTATAATGTATTGTTTTGCCTTTTTTGTTTTGTAGCATTTATATCTCACACTCCAAGTACCAACTTTAGTAACATAAAAACTCACAATACAAAAGACTCGGGTGAAAATTGGAATAAACAAGGTTTTGGTCAAGTGGCTTTCGAGAAGATTGAACTATAAATGCAAATGGACAGAAAATACCGCATCTCTAGTGAGCTGCCATTTCTAGTTATATAGTTATCAAAGGTACCAGGATTATAATTCAATACGCCAGACGTGCGTTTCGTCTACATAAGACCCATCAGTGACGCTCAGATCAAAATAGTTGTACAGCCAAATAAGTTAAAAGTTGAAGAGCATTGAGGACCCAAAATTTCTAAACGTTGTGCCAAATACAGCTAAGGTAATCTATTCATTTGGTTTTCTATTATACGACACGAAATTTAAGGATCAAGCCTCAAATGAAACAACATTCACATATATGTACTATCTACTTATATCGCAAACGTGTTTCAAACGTAAAACTTTCCACGAAATTTCATCACTCAGGGTACAGGTATCTTTTTTTTTTTTTTTTTGGTGCTATCGACTTGTTGCATTAGATCGATATATTTTATGTCGACTTGTGTGGCAATACAGCAATAAGTTTTGAAAAATACTGCGAAATATTGTGTTTAATCAAAACAATGCGATATAAAAAATATTGACTTGAAGTAAATGTCAATATATTTATGTCGATACAAATTATAATCGAAGTTATTTATATCGATCAAAAGTGACAATCATTTTTTTCAATATATTTATCTCAATATTTCGAGATTAATACCATTATATGTTTCTTATATTACGATATATCGATATACTGGAAATGATTTGCTACTTAATTTTGACATATATCGATTTTAATATATAGAATGATTGACACCTGCGCGCTTGATACGGTGCTTTTAGTCCGGGATTTGCATTTTGTCCGCTTTTGATCTTTTATATCTGGGCGTCACTGGTGAGTCTTGTGTGGACGAGGCGCGTTTTTGGCGTATTGGATTTTAAACCTGATGCTTTTTGTTATTCATTAATCATGTGTTTCTTTGTCTAATACGTTTTCCTATTTATTTGTATTGTAGTCCTGTAATATTATGTTGTCATTTCTATGTTATATTTAACATTGCCATTAAAGTGCGAGGTTTGGCATGCCACAAAACCAGGTTCAACCCATCATTTTTTCCTTTAAAAATGTCCTGTACCAAGTCAGGAATATGGCCATTGTTATATTATAGTTCGTTTCTGTGTGTGTTACAATTTAACTTTGCGTCGTTTGTAAGACGTGTCACGGTACTTGTCTATCCCAAATTCATGTATTTGGTTTTGATGTTATATTTGTTATTCTCGTGGGATTTTGTCTGATGCTTGGTCCGTTTCTGTGTGTGTTAGTTACATTGTAGTGTTGTGTCGTTGTTCTCCTCTTATATTTATGCGTTTCCCTCAGTTTTAGTTTGTTACCCCGATTTTGTTTTTTGTCCATGGATTTATGAGTTTGAACAGCGGTATACTACTGTTGCCTTTATTTTGCATTTTGTCCGATAATTTTGCTTTTTGTCCGCCACTTTTGCTTTTGGTTCGTCTTACTTTTGTCAGATAATTTTGCTTTTTGTCCGATTATTTCGCTTTTAGTCCAACACTTTTGTATTTTGCTCATTGTTGAAAGACATACGTTGCCCTATCGTTGTTAATGTCTGTGTCATTTAGTCTCATGTGCAGAGTTGTCGCATAGGCAATCATACCACATTTTCTTTTTATATGTAATATGATATTTGAAGAATCTCTGCAAAAAGAGAACAATTAAGAAGTCAAGGCAAAGACCCGATTGGTGTGTCTGATACATGTGACATGTTGGTTTTTTTTTTATCGAATTAGTAATGAGTCTAAGGTTGTCATTTTGTTGTTACTTTTTGCTGACGTAGTTATCTTTAAAGCAAACCATTTAATCATTTGATAAATTAATATAACAAAACCAACCACGAAAACATATTTTATTAAAAAATATCAATAGATCATCAAAAAGTAAAATAACAAAAATACAACAGAAAAACTTTTTAAAAAATACAAACAAAATAAAACAGAAAGTCCTTACAAAATCTCAAAATAAAAAGCTCAAACACTTCTAAAAATAAAAAAAAAATGATCAACACTTGGGGTACATGATTATTAATGTTGATTGATGTACCCCAAGTGTTGACATTTTTACCTATGCATGTCTGTTGTGCTCATACACTGTTGTCAAAATAATAGAATTTGATGCGACAGTCATACAAGTGAGGGTTTATCCATCATTTTCTACATACGGAAATGCCTGTGTCACGTGAGGAATATGACAGTTGTTTTTTTTTCATTTTTAGAAGTGTTTGGGCTTTTTATTTTGTAAGGACTTTCTGTTTTATTTTGTTGGTATTTTGGTAATAAGCACATAAGAAAAATTGAAAGACAAGAATTCCAAATGGACCATTGTACAATAGCACAATATCGTGATGTATAAATACCCAGCCACGTAAACAGTACAGTAAAAGTTAAAAAAAATAAATATACAAGGACCAAACGCAGTGGAACTTTTAACACATAATAAAGTTAATAACACACACAAACAAATATCTTGTTACATTCACTCACATTGTAAATAAATTTTTAAAAACATGTCAGAAATGATACATGAATTTATACTGTTTAATCAGAATCTCTTTTTCGAATTTCAAAAGACCTACTCCAAAATTTAACATCTTTGGCTTGGTCTCAAATTGCTAGATTTTATAGATTCACGATGTCAACTGTATCATTATAAGATTAAGGTTTAAACTATTTTTACTGCAGGGGAAAACACAGATTCAGGTAAACAACACTTTAGTTCGACTGAAAAATTATTTATATCAGTTATTTTTATCACATCTTTTCGTTGCAATTCCTTAACTTAAACTTTGCCATAACTTCGTTAACCAGCATTAAGACTATTTTTTATAAAAATGAGGGGATGTGATTGATTTGTATGATCGACTGTCAATGAGACAACGATCCACGAGATATAAAATAAAGTGGATGTAAGCAATTATAGACAACCGTACAGCGTTCATTATAGTCCTGAATATGCATTTATTAATTAATTTGCCACTGAACGTTAAACAGCCATTCATTCGTCCACTTTAAGTGCGTGTTTAACAGAAGAATGGGAGGAGCCAAAAGTCAACTAATGTTATACAACTGATCGAGCGGAGCCTACGTTTCTTATTTGCAAAAGGACATTCTATTTGAAGATGTGTGTGATAAGGATGTTGACCGTTATAATTATAATTGATTTCTTATCACCGAACAGTGCCATTAAAAACTGATATACAAATGAACTGAGCGTATGATGATCTATTATTAGGGACGAATTAGCGGACACTTCATTGATGAGTTCATCCCGAAGTACCTGTCTAAAAATGAACTGGCCTCAAATAAGCGAATCAGTCAAGTGAAATAAATCAATTAATATTTGTCATCGACTTGATGTTTACGTTTGTCTTACTGTGTTATTTTATTACTTTTTAAACTTATTGTGGTGATCTAATGGCCGAACTCTGAAATGGGCAAGATAGAAATGGGATGCTATAATAAGGATTAATCAAAAAAGTCATCTTCACAATCGCGCTCTGGAAATATAATTATAAACATAAAAAGTTCGATTAGCCATGAAGTACATTTTTCAGTGGTTAAATATAAGTATTTCCTGACTAATCGAAATAGAGGTGAAAGTAATCCATAACTGTTAGCGTTTCTACACGAAACTTGTATATTACTTAACGAAAAATTATCAAGGACGATAAACTGGCCAATCACATCGTTGCCCTGGAGTTGTTTCTTAGACGAAAAAATGAAAGTTTTTTGTCCTTCAATTTCGTCGGCCATAATTTTTACTGTTACCATATTCATTTCAAAATTATAGCGGAGGTCAAGTGTTAGATGGCTACCATTCACCACACTAGGTTGTAACTTGGTGTCGTCAGTGAAAAAACAGAACCGTGATAATACAGATTGTATTTCCTTATCAATCAGACAAATTTCAGCAGTAAAGTGGCCAACAACTCTGTACTTTGTGTCAATTTGTCCTATTTTTAGTTTAAACAGTAACTGTTCTTCTGCAATTTCAAAATGTTGTGGGTAAACTATATCTAAATCAATAATGTGGTGCAAATATTTTGTGTTTTCCGTATACTTTAGAACACCATACGGCGATTTCGTCTTCTTTACATCCGCAAATACTTCTATAGGTGTGTTTGACACGGTCTTATTGTCAGGTGATAATTCAAGATGGCGATGGAGCGTTGAAACATTAAAACCGAGAAAGTCTATTTCGGAATTTATAGTCATTGAAGTAACGACACTATCTGATTCATACAATGCAAACACTGGAGTAACACTATATTCTGTCTGAGGTTGATGAAATGCTCTGATTTGAGAGCTCGTCACAAAGAAGTTAACATTTGTATTAATCAACCTTCCATCAACACTGTATTTATAATTAATAAGATTTGGCGGGAAATCATTTCTTTCATCGAAACATATACCATGTTCGTTTACACAGACATATGCTGTAATCGACCATATCTTTCCATTATACGAGTTTTCCATATAATTTGAGCTTATGGAGCTCTGCGTCAACCCTATTTCAAATAATATTTTATTTTTAGGATATTTTTTCTTATCCTTATATTTTTTTCTCAATTCAACTTTAACATCAAAATTAAGATTTTTCTCCGAAACATCGAAAGTTGTGTTTGCATAAACTCCTTTGTATTTATACATATTTTGTGCTGAACCACAAATAGTTGCTTCTGGCATGGGATCCATTGACACTGTCTGGTGGTCAGCTGATCTGCATTTAAACTGACCATTTGTTGAAGATAGAAATTTATATTCTGGAACTGAAAACAAAATATGTATTATAACTTTTATAGTAATGAATTTTGTAATACATATATATTCAATTTGATTTAATAATTAGTTAATCAAATAATCAAGTTTCAGGCAAAATCATAACAAACAAATAACTAATGTGGAAATAACGGCCACAGTTCACTTAGAATGACGAGGTCTGACATGATTACAGAATGTCGACATGATTGATTTTACTGACAAATCTGTGCACCATTGGTAGAAATGGATGCTCAAGTTCCTCAAGGTTCAGCCAAAAGAGAACGAGGGTTATGATCCCCAAATACGTCGGGTCTTATTCGCATCACCCCCTGGTTTCAGGGGAGTAAAAATTAACAGTTTCTATATCATAAAACTCTATATGCACGCTGAATACATAGGCCATACTATGTATCATAAAACAGTCAAGCTCGAACTGGTACCAATTCAGAACCGGCCACTCAGGGTAGACATGAGATGGTCTCAACAGAACTTCCTGCGGTACCGCAGGAAAGTAAAAACCTAATATGATCCGACGTACAATTACGGGAAACGATCATAACCCCTTAATCTTGCCACTTGAGTGTGTCTATACACACTCATCAGAATTCCTCCCCTTTCCACAACCTAAAGGTCCATTCAAGTGAACTAGCTAAGGCATTAGTCTTTGTTAATACGTTTGAATCTTGGACAATCATATTTTCCTTTTGTAATACCTTTGTTATCATGGGGGCCAGGGGCTGTTATCCTTCCATGATATCCCCTTAGCAAGATTTTTTTTTGGACGATATCACTTCTTTTGTTTTTATTATTCATGTTATATATATATTTAAATCATCATAAAAACGAAATATGTTATAGTTATTGACCAAGCAAGTCGGTATATGAGATTTAATCTGCACAGCACGAGATGACCCAATAACCCGAACGACGTAGGAGTTCGGGTTATTGGGTCATCTCGTGCTGTGCAGATGAAATTTCATATACCGATTTGATTGGCCAATAACTGTTTTAACACATGACGCAATCAATTTACGTGAACGTTTTAGAAATATTGACGCCATTCCGCAATACACGGATCCTAGGAAAGCCTTTCTTGTAGGGTGAAGAAAGGGGGAAATACGACTTTGGTAAGTTTAAAATTAATAAATTTTTTTATATTTAGACTCATTCTAAAATTGCGATTTTAATGGTATATTTTTTTTTTATCGTTTCCGTTAAATTTATTCCCAATTTTTATTTAATTGGTGACGATTAAGACTTTGACAAACTGTGTACTTTTAAATCGGTGTATGAATAAAAAAAACATAACTGCAAGGGTTATTGAGTTTAAATTAGATTAATTGCTTTTGAATTTTTTTCCCTCAATGATATGCTTAGAGAAAAAAAGAACCGAGGAAGATATTATATTACCAAAATTTAAAATGTTAAATAAACAGAAAAAAACGTTTCTCTTTCAAAACCTTTTACTCCCCGCACCCCCCCCCCTCATTTTTTTTATCTACTGTATTACTTTTTAAGGGCATACGATACAGTTTTGAACCTGTATTTACAAGTTGATGAAAATTTGCATATCGGCTATGTCTTACCTGATTAAATCAAATATGTAATAAAAAATATACCTTCATGTGCTACTTTTTGAGTAAAATGAGGTCGAAATTTTGTATATTTGCTCAAAATTCAGATTTATGGCCGTATTTTCTTTTTCGAAAGAGAGACATAACTTTTTTGTTTTAAAAGATAAACACAAATTGTTTTTTGTTAAATAATCGGTAATTTCTGTATTTTATAATTATCATTAAAAATTATGCAATTTTTATTCAAAAATAACTCATATTTATCAAATGTTAATGAACAGGGGAAAAGACGTCATTTTTTCCTGCATGTTTATCAAAATTGAAAAAATTGCGCTATTTACAGTTTTATAAAATTTGGGTCACATAATCTCCTTGCAAAATGAAACAAATTGCCGTTTTAAAAAATAGGGGTCCATGCACTCGTTTTCAAATTAAATCAGTCGCGAAAATAACATTTTACGTTAGCAACGTCATTACCTCCCCTGTAACTGTATCGTATGCCCTTAAGACACGTCCATCTTAATGAAGTCTGATTGATCTCCAGTTAATCCCCCTGTTTTAAAACAAACTTAAATATGGTCCTCATTAAATTCGATCCAAAAATAGTCTCTTTATAGAAGAGATATTCAAAAAGTCGTTATAAATTCCATTGAGTCTGAAACTAATCAGATTTCTTTTATTCGGATATTCTTAGGTACAATTCTTTTTTGGCAGAAATTATCAAAAAATGTTTTAACTATCTTTTTAACTTTAAAACACTGATTTAGATTTACGTTGTACACAAAATTTAATAAAATAGTTTATATCCCAGCTTAGATAAATCAAATAATGGAATGAGAAACCTTTCTTTTTCCTATTTTGAAACTACGATGTTTGTACGAAGTTCAACTTTGTCGTAATTTCAAGGCAGATGGCAGATTCAGGGGTGGGGCGAACAGGTCGTTAACCCTTGGATTTTACAAAGTATCGTGGTTTAGCTTAAAATCGTCAATATTTTTTTTTAGTCTCGCTACACTCGGGGATATTTTTTTTTAATTTTGATAGAATAACGCCCCTTTCAAAATCCAAGAACCGCCCCTAAAGGTAAAAATAGATTTGAACTGTGCAGTATATCTGAGGTAGTTAATGCACACCTTAGCTGTGCATTATCCAGATTATAGCACAGTAAGAACAAAGAGATTTTACTCTTGCCATGTGTTAATTTAGCATAATACATCCACTGAAAAACCGCTCATGAATTATCATTGTTAACTAAAAAATTATCTCGCCTTAACCGGCTTAGTTGAACAAATTTATATATATATAACACATATATTTGGTACTTGTTAAAATATTTCTAATATATATAATGCGATAAATCAGGAAGTTTTCTTATAGAGATAAACATTCTTATCAATAAAATTGAACATCTGTGTACAAATTCGGAGATTTGGGTAACAACTAGACTGATTGGTCACTGCAAAAGTACAATGCAAGATGGTGGTATACCATGAATCTACCTAATTGCTTTGTTAATCTGTAATACGCACTAATATTAGTTTTCCATTCTCAATTTTATTATCCTCTACAAAGTTTACGAAAATACATTACCTGTATATATAATTTATGCTATTCTAGGCACCCCTTCGAAGTCGAGAACATTTGTATATTTTTATTTTCAACAAACAACGTGACCAATATTTTAAAACCCAGAGTATATAACGTACACTTTTAAAAATTAATTTATTCGTATCAATCAATATATAGAAAGTACCACACTTCCTGTACTAAGTCGGCAACCACATGCATTCCTAGTGTTCCTGAAAATTTGGATACAGCTAAGCAGTCTGTGCAGCTTTTTGGAAAGTTCAAACTTGAATAGTTTTACGTCGAATATATTTTGTGACCTAAAAGGTGCTATAAAGTGAAATTCCATGTGGGTGTATATAGATGCATAGTTGATTAATTCCGACTAGAATTAAAAAGATTGTGTCCATCAGCTCTGTATATAGATGAGAATGCTAAATGTTCCTTTTAATAGAAGGAAATAGATCAAGAATATTTGAAATAGATTTAAAAATTCATTGAGTCTCCCATCTAGATAATATGCATGTTTGTCTGTAAAAGTCCTTAACATGCAGTATATACCACATATTTGTATTGTTTCTAAAAATAGTTGTGGGAAAGCCCATAGTTCGTGCTGACATGTAAAAAGAAATGCGATAGTAAAATACAAAGGTATAATCCTCAGTGTTCACATATCCGTGTTAGATGATGATGACAATCAAAAATATTATAAACAATACATGTAAATATACAACATTATCGCACTTCAAAGTAAATTGTGTACCATGCTCTGTCTGCTACTTCGTGAGTTTATAAAGTAATTTAATAATTGTGTCAAAAGGGCACATAATTCCCTTATTTGCTCTAAGTTGACTTGTTGGTAAACTAATAGTCCTGTCCATGAGCTTTAGTGAGCTATATGAATAACCTATACCAATAGTAATAACAGATCATATGTTGAGGTTGAAAATATCAACTCAGCTTTGCTTGTATAACTATATTTGCTTGTATAACTATATCAACTCTATTTGCATAAGTCAGAAAATTTAGGGTCGGGTATGATTTGTATGATTCAACAACGTAAACATGAGCTCTGTAGATCTCTCAAGTTCAACTGACTTGATATTTAATACAAAAATCAAATATGAAATTATAAGCATATCACATGACAAGAATTACACATGCATAAAGTAAATAGCTAGGCAAACATGCATAGATTAAAGCAAGCAAGCTAACAAGAAAAGAAACGCAAATTAAAAAGTATATATATATACATGTAACTGAGTAACTCACTCATGTAAAAAAGAATTGGTATGAATCAATGAGACAACTCTTCACAGTAGACCAAAAGGCAAAGAAATCAATAACAATAAGTCATCGTACTGCCTTCAACAATGAGCAGGGCCAATACCGCATTAATAACTATAAGTCTTTTTACTGCCTTCAACAATGAGCAGATCCCATGCCGCATTAATAACAATACGTCACTTTACTGCTTTCAACAATGAACAGGGCCCATACTGCATTAACAAAAATAAGTCATTGTACTGCCTTCAACAATGAGCAGAGCCCATACCGCATTAGTGAGTAATTAGAAACCCCAAAAGAAAAAAGTTACACATGTTAAACAAGTCAAACGAGAATACTGTAGGCATAAATTATGTACATCTTTTTTTTTATAGTAATGCCGATTTAAGTGTATCAAACAATATTAGGAAATATTTAAGACTGATCAAATAATTTGCACGTGTAAATACTTTTATCGAAGCCATCGTCTGATTGGATTTATTCTAAAGCTATATATAGCGTCATCCGCCACAAAATTTATTATTTGTCTTCTAACTCTCATGAAGTGTATTTCATTTACACGTCAGCTGAGCCATCTAACGCATAGTATAAAATTGTGTATAATTAGTGGTATAAGGTTATTATTAAAATTGTGATTAAGGTTGACGAATTAGCACTTATTGCCCTCGTTGTATCGTGTGTGTACTAGCGCTATATGTGCGTCTTCCAAACGACTGCCTGCATGGTTATACAAGATATTGTACATTAAACATGTTAAAGCAGAGACATGTAAACTAAAGGCTCTAAAGAGCCTGTGTCGCTCACCTTGGTCTATGTGAATATTAAACAATGGACACAGATGGATTCATGACAAAATTGTGTTTTGGTGATAGTGATGTGTTTGAAGATCTTACTTTACTAAACATTCTTGCTGCTTACAATTATCTCTATCTATAACAGTACTTTCTGTGGAAAATGTTATTGAAAATCTTCAAATTTTAAGAAAATTGTTAAAAATTGACTATGAAGGGCAATAACTCCTTAGGGGGTCAATTGACTATTTTGGTCATAGTGACTTATTTTTAGTTCTTACTTTGCTGTACATTATTGCTGTTTACAGTTTATCTCTATCTATAATAATATTCAAGATAACAAAAAAACAGCAAAATTTCCTCAAAATTACCAATTCAGGGGCAGCAACCTAACAACCGATTATCTGATTCATCTGAAAATTCCAGGACAGATAGATCGTGACCTGATCAACAATTTAACTTCCTGTCAGATTTGCTCTTAATGCTTTGGTTTTTGAGTTATAAGCCAAAAACTGCATTTTACCCCCATGTTCTATTTTTTAGCCATGGCGGCCATCTTGGTTTGTTGGCCGAGTTACCGGACACATTTTTTTAACTAGATACCCCAATGATGATTATGGCTAAGTTTGGTTAAATTTGGCCCAGTAGTTTCAGAGGAGAAGATTTTTCTAAAAGATTACTAAGATTTACGAAAAATGGTTAAAAATTGACTATAAAGGGCAATAACTCCTAAAGTGGTCAACTGACCATTTTGGTCATGATGACTTATTTGTAGATCTTACTTTGCTGAACATTATTGCTGTTTACAGTTTATCTCTATCTATAATAATATTCAAGATAATAACCAAAAACAGCAAAATGTCCTTAAAATTACCATTTCAGGGGCAGCAACCCAACAACGGAATGTCTGATTCATCTGAAAATTTCAGGGCAGATAGATCTTGACCTGATCAACAATTTTACACCTGTCAGATTGGCTCTAAATGCTTTGGTTTTTGAGTTATAAGCCAAAAACTGCATTTTACCCCTATGTTCTTTTTTAGCCATGGCGGCCATCTTGGTTGGTTGGGCGGGTCATTGGACACATTTTTTAAACTAGATACCCCAATGATGATTGTGGCCAAGTTTGGTTAAATTTGGCCCAGTAGTTTCAGAGGAGAACATTTTTGTAAAAGTTAACGCAGGACGACGACGGACGACGACGACGACGACGGACGACGACGACGGACGACGACGGACGACGACGGACGCCGGACGCCAAGTGATGAGAAAAGCTCACTTGGCCTTTCGGCCAGGTGAGCTAAAAAGGCCACAGTGCGATCATATTGCTCATGTGAAATTCAAATTAAATATATGACATCAAATTATAATAATACATAATCCTTTAAGTAAATCTTATCTTTATCACTATCATATTAATCTTATTCATTATGTCTAAGATAATTATCAATTAGAATAATTATACGCCACAAAACATAACCTTTTTTATAAATTATAAACATACCAAGATTAATGTTTGACAAAATCTGCAAACCAATGAATTCTTTGGATCAGTGGTTCTCCTTATTTTGAATCGTGTTTTTCTTGTGCATCTTGTGCCGTGTGGAATTCTAAACGGGGGCTCCTGGTGTGAAGATTTTGTTCTGCCATTAAATTGATCACCGGTCAATGAGCCACTGACAAATTGGAAGCTGACCCTGTCATTCGTGCATTGTATACGTTTTATGGCGAAGATTCATTAATTAAGTAGTTTAATGATCTTTACACATGCAAACATGTCGAAAGAAGCTGGATGTGTTCCTCGTGTTGATGGCATCGGATCGTGTGGTGACAGTTCGGTTTACCTTTTAATTTCGTCATTTGCTGGCTCTTGCAAATGAAAATCCTTTCTTGTTGTTTACCTTGACTCTTCGATAGCTTCATATCAAAATATTGGAATATGATATGCGGATGTCAAGGGTTTTTTGCGATTACATTTTTTGAAACTTTTACATATCTAGCTACAAGAGTGGCTAGTGCAATGTAATGCTGACGAGTCATGTGACGTTGATTGGCGGGAAACAAAAACCGGATCCGTATGATGCAGTAATCATTTCTCTTTAATTAAATTAGTTTATCTTATAAATGAGATATTAAAACCGTATTATTACGGCTCAGACACCCATGTGGTAACATTGTTACCATACATTTGTTTGCTGAAATACACAAAGAAAAACATATTGGACATACACACGTCGTGACGTAATATCAGATATATCAATACCCATACTTACATGATTTGTAAAACAATAATATGTTTACTGGCACCACTAGAATTACAGCGATGACAAGAAGAAAGGCGAATACAAGTGATCTATGAAAACCTGCAAAATATAATCGAAAGTAAAGGATTTATGGTACTTCTTATCATTCTAGCAAATGTTGAAAAATTACAGTTATAATTGGAACTTACTTTAAATGACCAGAAAACATTTTGGCAATATTAATTTTGATAAAATACCCCAAAAATGTTTGTTATAGTGCAAACATGATTGAGTGTTGGTTTGCTTGACGTCCAGTGGCAAATATTTCATGAATGTTCGAGATGTTGTTTGTTATAGTGCAAACATGATTGTTTGTTGGTTTGTTTGACGTCCAGTGGCAAATATTTCACGAATATTCGAGATGTTGTTTGTTATAGTGCAAACATGATTGATTGTTGGTTTGCTTGGCGTCCAGTGGCAAATATTTCATGAATGTTCTGGATGTTGTTTGTTATAGTGCAAACATGATTTATTGTTGGTTTGCTTTGCGTCCAGTGGCAAATTTTTCATGAATGTTCGGGAGGCAAATATTTCATGAATGTTCGGGATGTTGTTTGTTATAGTGCAAACATGATTGATTGTTGGTTTGTTTAACGTCCAGTGGCAAATATTTCACGAATGTTCGGGATGTTGTTTGTTATAGTGCAAACAAGATTGATTGTTGGTTTGTTTGTCGTCCAGTGGCAAATATTTCATGAATGTTCAGAATGAACCCACACGAGGATGAAATACACAAAAGTTTAATAAGGATTAGAAAACTTTGAACAGTTCGTATTGTGAAATAAATTAACTTCTAGCTGATGGTAAGTACTGAAAAATTACTGAATAGCAACTGATTCAAACATATTATAAAACTTGCCTTCCATTTAGAGTACACACGACTTGATAAATCTAAAAAAACAAAACATCATAATTTTATTTTCAAATATGAAAAGACAATGTCATTTTAATTATATAAGTAAATGGACAACAGTTCAAAGTTAGGTTTGGTTCTTGCGTAGCCAGACGTCTACGTTACATGTACTAGTATAAAGATGTTATTTTTATAACCTAAAAATACTAAATATAAAATAATTCAAACGAGAAAACTAACGCCCTAATTTGGGTACAAAATATTAACGAAAACAAACATGTAACACATAAACAAACGACAACCTCTCAATTACAGGCTCCTGACTTAGGACAGGTACATACATACGGAATGTGGTGGGGTTAAACATGTAATGGGAATTCCAACCCTCCCCTAACCTGGGACAGTGGTGTAACAGTACAACGTCAGAACGAACTATAAAAATCAGTTGAAAAAGTTTTCACTCATGAGATGGATACACATAGAAGTACTACACTGAGTGGACGTGGCCGGATACTTGTATATTCCAACTCATCAGATGGACCAGCTATAACTTACCAGCTTCTATAGCAAAGAGCTGACACAACAGAATAAATAACCCTAACCCTAACCCTGGACCAGCTATAACTTACCACCTTCTATAGCAAAGAGCTGACACAACAGAATAAATAACTCTAACCCTAACCCTGGACCAGCTATAACTTACCAGCTTCTATAGCAAAGAGCTGACACAGCAGAATAAATAACCCTAACCCTAACCCTTGACCAGCTATAACTTACCACCTTCTATAGCAAAGAGCTGACACAACAGAATAAATAACTCTAACCCTAACCCTGGACCAGCTATAACTTACCACCTTCTATAGCAAAGAGCTGACACAACAGAATAAATAACTCTAACCCTAACCCTGGACCAGCTATAACTTACCACCTTCTATAGCAAAGAGCTGACACAACAGAATAAATAACTCTAACCCTAACCCTGGACCAGCTATAACTTACCAGCTTCTATAGCAAAGAGCTGACACAACAGAATAAATAACCCTAACCCTAACCCTGGACCAGCTATAACTTACCACCTTCTATAGCAAAGAGCTGACACAACAGAATAAATAACCCTAACCCTAACCCTGGACCAGCTATAACTTACCACCTTCTATAGCAAAGAGCTGACACAACAGAATAAATAACCCTAACCCTGGACCAGCTATAACTTACCACCTTCTATAGCAAAGAGCTGACACAACAGAATAAATAACCCTAACCCTAACCCTTGACCAGCTATAACTTACCAGCTTCTATAGCAAAGAGCTGACGCAACAGAATAAATAACCCTAACCCTAACCCTTGACCAGCTATAACTTACCAGCTTCTATAGCAAAGAGCTGACACAACAGAATAAATAACCCTAACCCTAACCCTGGACCAGCTATAACTTACCAGCTTCTATAGCAAAGAGCTGACACAACAGAATAAATAACTCTAACCCTAACCCTGGACCAGCTATAACTTACCAGCTTCTATAGCAAAGAGCTGACACAACAGAATAAATAACCCTAACCCTAACCCTGGACCAGCTATAATTTACCACCTTCTATAGCAAAGAGCTGACACAACAGAATAAATAACCCTAACCCTAACTCTAATACCAGGTACATAAAATCAAAGTTACATGTAACAACAGGGTAGAAGCAAGACACTCAATTCTAGAATGACCAGCTTAGAACCAACGTTATAAAATACTGTTTTAATTTTTTTTTAAAGCCGCCATGGGACCTTTTTTTTGCATAAAAATGATTATGGATAGTCGTAGTTGTTGGTTCATGTAATACAGATTTTTTGCATGATTGATACGTGTATGCAAAATGTCCATTGGCAAACAGTAGAACTATTTTCAAACTTGGCCACACTCATCATTAGGGTATTTAGTTTTACAAATGTGTCATATGAGCAGACCTCGACTGACAACAAGGATGGTCGACGTAGCTAAAAATAGATGTGCCTTATTTTAGCCTGGATTTTTAGTATTGATATTGTCATCTGATAAAGTCATGCTGATTATAAGATGCACAATTTTCTCTGCTTTCAAAATCTTTCTATTCGAACCCTTCGGCCTGGAACTTATCAATTATTGGTAATATTAATTATTTAATTGGAAAACAAAAAAGCCTGGAATGGAGTAAATTTTAATCAACAGCATTGTCCTATATTAGTTATAAATAAAGTTAAAAAATTGAGAATGGAAATGGGGAATGTGTCAAAGAGACAACAACCCGACCGTAGAGCAGACAACAGCCGAAAGCCACCAATGGGTCTTCAATGCAGCGAGAAACTCCCACACCCGAAGGAGTCCTTTAGGTGGTATATGTTACAGTGAGTTACTTCGGACTTTTATTCAGTTTGTGAGTTAATCGCCCCGGTTTACACATCAATAACCTCTAGAAAAATGTGTTTAATCCTTATAATTCTTCAGCCAAACATACGCGATTATTAATTTACATTATTTGTTTGATGTTCAGGTTTGATGGCTGCTATATTTACCATCAAAAGCACAATGGCATGTCGTAACTAAGGAGTATGACCGCCATCTCAAAGTTGACTTTCAAAAAACAATAAATGTCCGACAAATGCAACAGAATCTAAAATGAAATAGCACCTACCTAAAAAAAAAATCATTTTAATTGAATATTATCCGAATTTGAAGCGTACAGTCACGTAACGAAATAGTCTTTCCCTTGAACATTTTCATTCGTATGACGTTGTGTTTTGCCATGACATAAATTCGCCAAATCCTTCATGAAATTTCGCGGAATTTTATTTAAATTTAATTTTTATATATTTTCGAAGCTTTTGTGCATGCAATTGTTGTATAATCTCAATTTGCTGAAAATCCCGGTATCCCTGCAAGCCTGAATGAGTATCGCGCATGAATAGATTACGAAAGTAGTTTCGGAAACATGGTTTATCGAAGTGTAAACCAAGAGAAAAAATTTAATTGACTAATCCAATTCAAGTATTTATAGATATGCAAATGATATAAGAATTATTATGAAATGAATTTCTGTTAACACATCAACGCATTATAAACGATGTTATTTCTCCTGTTTGTGTAATGTGTTGCTTTCGTAGATTTTATCGGTAATGTTCATAATTCATAAGTTATCTAATGTTCAACAGATATATCATGTTAAGGAGGGGTATTTGCGAAAAATACCAGTCGAGGGAATGTTAAATTTCGCGAGCCGTAAGGCGAGGGAAATTCATTCTCAAGACTGGTATTTTTCGCAAATACCCCTGAAGAACATGATATATAAGAAAGGGACGAAAGATACCAAAGGGACAGTCAAACTCATAAATCTAAAACAAACTGACAACGCCATGGCTAAAAATGAAAAAGACAAACAGAAAAACAATAGCACACACGACACAACATAGAAAACTAAAGAATAAACAACACGAACCCCACCAAAAATTAGGGGTGATCTCAGGTGCTCCGGAAGGGTAAGCAGATCCTGCTCCACATGTGGCACCCGTCGTGTTGCTTAGGTAGCAATACACAGTTAGGAGTTTAGTTTCGCATTTTGGCCCCTGTGGATTTTTCAAATAGGAAAGTTATTGTGTAATAAAATTCATTTTTAGACAGCTGAGTACTAATTTAGCCTTCAAAGATGGTTTATAAGAGCATCAAGATTGATTTTAACATGTTTTATGGGCTATTTTCTGTTTGACAATCCGTATTTTCATAGCTTGACCGGCCATCGGTCCAGAAATTAATGTAATGTTAACAAACACTTTTTTTCTACACGAAGTTTTTGACGCAATTTTACAAAAAAATGAGACGAAAGACATATGATTTTCATTGGATCTACTGAATGATATATGTACACAGTTTCAGAAAAGGTATTACTTCAAGCGATTGAAATTCTACTTTTAGCCAAATTTTGGGGAAATATGTGACATCTTTTCCCCCCTTTTTGCAATATTTTATAGCAAATAAGTGTAGATTGTTGCCATGGATACACCCAAAAGAAATTATATTTTACCATTTTATATACTGGATATAAAATCTATGGAAGATTCTGATTACATACATATGCACATATATGACACAAACAGTAAGCTTAGTATTGCAAGAAACCAATGAAAAGGGCATGGTAAAATTTATGAGGGCAAATTTTAATATTTTTTCCTAACTGTTTATTGCTACCTTATGTGATTACAAATCCGGTAAATAGTCTAATTCGGTAGGTCACATTCATGAAAGGGAAGGGGATTGTAGTTACGACGTAAGGAACATATCCGATATCATTTGTGAAACGGTTATTCCATAACGGTCAACCAACTCGTGATGGCGTCCGTAAAATTTACGAAGGGATGATATCAACTTCACCATTTGGAACTCTTGGTTTAATAGCTTCCTTGTGAGCAGTAACCCTCTATCAAGAAAATCATGATAGGAAATGCAAGCACGGGAATATCGTATCAATTGGGAGATATATACCCCGTATGCAGGTGCTGCTGGAATGTTGCTACTTAGAAATGGAAAGTTCACAATTGGAAAGCTGAAATCATCTCTTTTGTCGTAAAGTTTTGTTTTCAACCGACCCTCATTGTCAATTTCTAGATGTAAGTCAAGATATGAAGCCGACTTAACTGTATCTGTAGTATCCTTTATCTCCAATTCGATGGGATAGATGCGTTCCACATAGTCACCAAATTTTGAATTGTTTAGTGAAAGAACGTCATCTATATAGCGGAAAGTAGAGTTAAAGGATATTGCTAACTTCTTATCTTTCTTCCTAAGAAGTTCCTGCATGAAGTCAGCCTCATAATAATAAAGAAACAAGTCGGCAAGTAGAGGGGCACAGTTTGTATCTGTTTAATTACACCGAATGTTAATGTTCAAAAACGCATTGATGATCGTGACGTTACAAGCGTCCAGTCGGATGGAGTATTTTTTGGCAAATACCACGGCAGAGAGGGTAAAAAGGGCATATCCTTTTGGCAAATACCCCGGCGGCGTTAAAAAAGGAACGATATTCATTTGATAACAGTCAATTGGTGAAAAATACACTGGCTATCGACCAGTCAAAATCCAGGATTCTTACATAAGGTGAAATTATATAAGATATTTCTACAGAATTACAGAAGATATGATGACTATTAAATCATTTCTGTTGTCACCTGATCTCAGAAAGTGCTAATTAATATTTAAACTGTTAACCCAGCCGGAAACGACAGAAAACATGATATTGATGACAATCAATAGATTTGGTTATATAGCAGAACCAAAAGGAGGAGGATGTTAACTCCATCAGGTTATCATACCACGCCTTTGTCAATGAGTAAATCTTATACCGTTAAGTAAGCTATACAAAGTCCCGGCATGTAAAACAATTCTAACAACAGAAATCATCAGCCTTATTAATGCAAATGTGGTCAAACTTGTTTTGTCAGCGCTCTACGCCTTCCTTACTTGGACCAGTAAGTTAAGTAAGTTGATTCAAGACAAAGCTAGGGAGCTACCATTTGATTTTTATGGGGGGGGCTAGGATGAAAAATTTTGTCCTGCATTTTTTTTTAGCTGTAATCTCTGTCCTGCCTTTTTATTTTTCACTCTGTTCGGTCCTGCTTTTTTTTTTTTAGTTTATCCTGACTTATTTTTACCTAAATTGTCGTCCTGCCTTCTTTTTTTTTGCAAGTGTCTCATCCTGCCTTTTTTTTTACTCAAAACCACTGTCCTGCCTATTTTTTTCAAATTTCATCCTAGCCCCCCCCATAAAAATCAAATGGTAGCTCCCCTATATGTTTGTCCATCTGATGAGTTAAGCCTTTTTCAACTGATTTTTATACATGCAGTAGT
Source organism: Mytilus galloprovincialis (assembly GCA_037788925.1). Classification (NCBI taxonomy): domain Eukaryota; kingdom Metazoa; phylum Mollusca; class Bivalvia; order Mytilida; family Mytilidae; genus Mytilus; species Mytilus galloprovincialis. Next base: position 46,143 of record CM075338.1, on the reverse strand, counting down.
TCGTTCTTATGTTGTACTGTTATACCACTGTCCCAGGTTAGGGGGAGGGTTGGGATCACGCTAACATGTTTAACCCCGCCACATTATTTATGTATGTGCCTGTCCCAAGTCAGGAGCCTGTAATTCAGTGGTTGTTGTTTGTTTATGTGTTACATATTTGTTTTTCGTTCATTTTTTTTTACATAAATAAGGCCGATAGTTTTCTCGTTTGAATTGTTTTACATTGTCTTATCGGGGCCTTTAGCATAGCTGACCATGCGGTATGGGCTTTGCTCATTGTTGAAGGCCGTACGATGACATATAGTTGTTAATGTCTGTGTCATTTTGGTCTTTTGTGGATAGATGTCTCATTGGCAATCATACCACATCTTCTTTTTTATATGTTGATAGCTTACCGTTACAGGTTAAGTAAATTGAAATATAGACAGAGATAATTTGATGATTAACTGTCACAAAAACTTTAATACTTGAAAGACATGCGGAAGGCACTGAAATGATTTTGTAACGTATACTTGTATACAAAATAAGTCGAAAACGATGTGACAATATCATGGCAGAAAAAAACCGACAAAAATAAACAAATATGTTTATAATGTACAAAACAGAAGTCTAGTTAGGTAGGTCCCATTCGAGAGATATGTACAAAACAGAAGTCTAGTTCGGTAGGTCCCATTCGAGAGATATGTACAAAACAGAAGTCTAGTTAGGTAGGTCCCATTCGAGAGATATGTACAAAACAGAAGTCTAGTTCGGTAAGTCCCATTCGAGAGATATGTACAAAACAGAAGTCTAGTTCGGTAGGTCCCATTCGAGAGATATGTACAAAACAGAAGTCTAGTTCGGTAGGCCCCATTCGAGAGATATGTACAAAACAGAAGTCTAGTTCGGTAGGTCCCATTCGAGAGATATGTACAAAACAGAAGTCTAGTTCGGTAGGTCCCATTCCAGAGAAAGAGAATATGACTTTTTTTTATAATACATAATCGTGTTTAACAAACTGCCGCATTTATGGCCCTGTCCTAAGGCAGGAGTTTATTTTCTACCTATAAACTAGTACATTTATGTTAAGGAACCAGCTGAAACCCGCCTCCGGGTGCGGAATTTTCCCTATGTGTGGACGACCATTTTGGTAATTTAACTTAAAGGGTGTTTTCTGCTATTTGGTCGGGTTGTCGTCTTTCCGACACATTTCCCGTTTTCATTCTCAATTTCATTTTAAGGTTGTTGTTCTTAAATATAGTGCATATTCATATATCGTATTTATGTTATCGTCCTTCCTTAGGCTTAGGCTCCGTAATTCTCGCATCACATATTTTTGTTTGGATCGCGGCTTATATTTTACGATATCAATGTGTAGAAAACCCGATAATCTATACTTTAGTCAAGCGTGAAACTGTCTTAGGGAAGTAGAAAAGACCAGTAATGGAACGATAAACAGATAATCGGATTTTCTTCATAAAGATATCGTAAAAGATCAGCAGCTTGACACAATGCAAAGCTTTTTCGCTCGTTTGCTGAGTTCAATCGGCAAAATTTTTCCCATTGTGACTCGCGCTTGATATTTAACGATATCAATGTGTAAAAAAAACGATAATTATCGTCCTGAATATCAATGCAATATTTGCCACGAGACATTATCCAAACACCCATCAATAAACATCATAAAAGAGGTACGAAAGATACCAAAGGGAGAGTCAAACTCATAAATCTAAAACAAACTGACAACGCCATGGCTAAAAATGAAAAAGACAAACAAACAACAGCACACACGACACAACATAGAAAACTAAAGAATAAACAACGCGAACCCCACCAAAAAACTAGGGGTGATCTCAGGTGCTCCGGAATATATTACAATAACCAACAAGTGCTACCATATCTTGTTCAAATTGGTTTGTAGAGAAGCATGAACAAAGGGCGTTCAAAAACACATGGCCTGCTTTTTATCTGTTCATAATTTATATTGTTTGATCAATGCTGGTCATTCAAAAAATTAGTAGCAAACATTCAACTGATTCCAGATATAAAAAAACCGAAGTGATTACGGAAAATTGGTGATAAAAATAGGTCTTAAAAAGTGTCTTGTATATACATGATATACATATAGTGTCGGTTTAAATAAATCAATATTCATTATTGTATAAATATACATGTAGTTACAAACAAAAAATGGAAAATTTGCAAAATTCCCCGATGTAAGTATATACATGTAACATCAGCGCTAAATATGTATTTTGTAGTTTTACTTCCTTATTCAATTATTGATTTTGCTTCGATTTACGTAAAGTATTGGTAAGTAATAAAAGTAGTGACACTTAAAGATGTAGGTTTAGTTTTTAAAAGGCAGTAATATTTGTCTCGTTAAAGTAAAAATACTGATTGATTGGTCTTAAACGCCACTAGCTTTCGGTATTATTGTGCTATTTCGTGATGGTTAGTTTTTTATTGGTGGAGGAAGAAGGAGTGCCAGGAGAAATCACCGAGCTTCGGTATGAAAACTTACAATCCTATTTAAGTAAGATTGCAGTGGAGCGCATCTGCGAGTTTAAATCTGGCTCGGTGAGAATAGGAACTAGGGTACAAAGGGTTAACTCGAGGGGTCCAAGTAAACTCGTGTTGTTGAAACCCGAGTAATTAAAGTTAACGCGAAGGGTTCAAGTGTTTACGGCTAGTGATATATTAGTTCGACTTCTTATAGGGAAAACGGTACTATTTATTCTGCCATAGGCGACAATGTTAACATTTTCTAAATCTACCACTTTTTAAGATAAAAACCTGGATAAAACAGTTATATGTTGTGTTAGTACTTTATTATTCTGTTTTAAAAAATAAAGCCAAATAGTATCATGACCAACTTCCAACGGAGCTTGTTTATGTTATCCATGCCCACCGTCATTTTGCACCAAATTTATGAAATTTTGCAAGTCTTTTCGAATAATTCTCTAGAAAATATTTCAATAGGTTTTAAAATTTATATTGTAAATATACACACTGCAGTTATTCATAGATAAATAAAAATATATTGTACCCTTACATCCAATCACAGCGCTCCTAATTTGACTTCCTTCACCTGCCTTGGGTACACAAAAGGCCAACATAATGCTGGGGAAAAAAATATCGTTGTGAAAAGTTTTCATTAATTTGATTAAAAGTTTTTATATACGTTAACCGTCAGTTTGTTTAAACACGAACTTCATCTTAGATTCAGTAATCTGAGAAAGATTTACATAAATGTCTATTTTATCTCATAAATTTCGGTGGCAAAAATCGAAGGGGCATTTGTGTACTTGTGACACATTCTTGTTTCCACTGCTTCGGGGATACTACACTAGTGGTTATTCCAAAACCGAATTTGGCCTTGATCAGTTGTCAGACAACACGACACGCAAACACATGTATATGTTTCTTATTTCTAACGAAATGTCTTATCATATATTTGATTTTTTTTTTTTATAGATTTATCAAGTCGTGTTTCCATGGCAGGCAAGTTAAATTTATAATGTGTTTAAATCAGTTTCTTACTAGAAAGTTTTTATTAGTCCAAGTGTTTGTCCTAAACAAACTTGAAATGTTGGCCACTTGACGTTTCGCATCCTCCAATCAATCACATGTTTTACTTTAAGGTACTAACTCACTTTTTGGCGGATATTATCAAATATTACCAAACGTTTAAAAACTAATTTGTTTTCAAATTATGAATGTTCTAGAATATTATTTTAATATGCAGCTAGAATGATTATCCTCCCCAAAAGCAATAAGTTAATACATTCTTAATCAAAACCAAAATACTAACTTACATAAATTTGTGAATTGTTATGCCCAACCTACGATAGTAGAGGGGCATTATGTTTTCTGGTCTGTGCGTCCGTTCGTTCGTTCGTTCGTCCGTCCGTCTGTCCCGCGTCAGGTTAAAGTTTTTGGTCAAGGTAGTTTTTGATGAAGTTGAAGTCCAATCGACTTCAAACTTAGTACACATGTTTCATATGATATGATCTTTTTAATGTTAATGCCAAATTAGAGTTTTTATCCCAATGTCACGGTCCACTGAACATAGAAAATTATAGTGCGAGTGGGGCATTCGTGTACTGGGGACACATTCTTCTTTTTATATACAATTTGATTAACGTTTGTTAAAGATGACCTTTTTGTGCCCTTTAAGATTTTAAAACAAATCCACTAAACCTACAAGGCATATCGAGAGCCTGATATGAATAGTAAGATGTGTGCCACTGAGACAACTCTCCATCCAAGTAACAATGTGTTAAAGTAAACAAGTATAGACCAATGTACGACCATCAGCACGAAACCTTGGCTCACACCGAACAACAAGCTACAAATGGCAAAAAAAAATTACTTGTATACTTGTAGCATTTAACAATTTAAGAAAGAAACTTTCTAATCTATATAAAAAACGAGAAACGAGAAACGAGAAACATTTAAGAACCACACAAAAACCTCTGAACAACAGATTCCTGACTTAGGACAGGTGTCGTGGGCCTCAATCCTTTTTGTTGTCTGGGGGGACTATGGGATTGAAGTCACGCTTTTCGTTTTCCAAATTTTATTTTACTGCCATCTAACACAACTCATGGGTGACAGACGACACTAACTGTTCGCCGCCGACAAGCATAAAAAGGTATACAGTCCCGTAAAATACAATAAACAGTATAAATTATGTCCTACATTTCCGGTAACCAGAAATACCAAATAGAGGTATATAACATCCCCCGCCCAAATATAAAATTTGAAAAATTTTGGTCTGGTCACTGGAAATGCAGACGGCAATATGACATAATACAATAATAATAATAATAAAAAACGTTTCAAATTTGTATACACCCTTTCTCACTCTGGCATTACTAACTCCGTACATGGACACAGTTTTGTTTGTACTTGCATATATACTATATCATATATAAGATGAATATAACTTTCATACAGTTGACTCAACTCTTAAGTTTGCTATATATTGGTTACAATTTGTGCTCTAATCACAGTGCTGCTAGCAGAGACCAGAAACTCTTAATATAATTATTTTAAATAACACAATCTAGTATAACACTATCACACACACACTTATAAAGTAGCCAGAAGTTTCATGAAAATAATTTTGATAGACATATATACATACACTCTCAGCCTCAATAAACAATGTTATAGAAAATATACAGGTTTTCACTCCAGCAGACACTAACACTCTGTACACCGTTATATATTCAACTGAGAAAAACTTTCGCAAGTATTTGAAAAACTTTTCAATTCTGTTGCATGTAACACATCTAGTTCAATTAATGCCTTTTCTAGCTTCATGATATATATACCTTTTGAATGAAACATTTGATAGAAATGCATATCTTTAAGAAAAATCAAAACAATCAATCGTAATATCATACGAAAATAACAGTAAATAAAAGTACATTAGTGCAATTCAATTAAAGCGATGCTATCATCACCAAAAACGTCACAAATCAAGAAGATTATGTCCTTCTGTATAGTCCATAGCTGAAAATCAGGGTATGACTGTAACTGCTCACATCTCGCGATCTAAGGTATGTAAGTTTAGCGATGCAATCATCACCAAAACAGCAGAACAAAAGTCCAACCATGGGTATTGCTTAACGGAGTGTAAATAAATTGAGCGATGCAATCATCACCAAAAAAAAGGTCACAAATCAAGAAGATTATGTCCTTCTGCATAGTTCATATAAACTGTGTAAATCCCGCAATCGAATGTTATGTTAGTTTAGCGATGCAATCATCACCAAAACAACAATATACATATATATTTATCTTCCTCAAAAGTCCAACCATAGGTATTGCTTAACGAAGTGTAAATAAATTGAGCGATGCAATCATCACTTTAAAAAGGTCGCAACTAAATTTTGTAAGACATCCAATCAATGCTATTTTTAAACGAAGTGTATAATTTCAGTTAAGCGATGCAATCATCACTTTACAACGCACGCATTTTCTGTTTAGCGATGCAATCATCACCAAAACAAGGAATTAAACCGATTTCTGAAATTTCATCTACGGCACTCTGATTGTTTCATTGGAATAACTTTTCAATATATGACATATTTGACTTGAGCTAATCGTTTGGCGATGCAATCATCACCATGCGAAATTTTACTAAAAATATAACTACTGAATCAACGGCGGTGGTCTTGAAAGTAGCAAGGTTTGTGCTTTGGGTGGTAATTTTGATAAAGGGAGCCAAATTGCATTCTGTGCTGGTTCTCCTACTTTCTGAATCAAGTAAACGAAATTTGCACCGTCTTTTCGCTTGGCAAGAATACGTTTTACTTTCAATTGATTGTTTTCGCATGAATCCACTATTTTATCGGGGTCTATATAGTTATCATCACGGTACCGCACAGGCTTCTGAATATTCCTTCTTGGTCTATTTAAATTTGTAGTATCATGTTGAGAAACCACATCTGTATCCGGGGCGTCACTTTCTGTCGTAACATTTGTAGAAATAGACTTAGAATTCTCCGAGGTGTCTCTGTCAACGGAGCTAGAACTAATATCCGACTTACTGCTAGAATTTTCACTTTCATCGGTTTGTAGGTTAAAATAAGGTGCTGGTAAGGGCACCCGTATATGTGCAAGCTTTAATCTATTGATGTGCACGGGACGGCGAAAATTTCTCTTTCCTGTTGGATCTCTTAAAAAAACTAGATGTGCACTCGGAAGACATGTTACAGTAAACGGTCCATCATAAATATGCTGAAATTTCCTGCCTTGTCCAACGGGCTCTCTGGATAAATAAACATTGTCGCCTACGGTCAAATCTAGTTCATGTGCATTTTTATTTTCGGTCTCTACCATTTTCCGTTGAGCAACAAGGGTATTCAATTTTATATGCTCTCGAATAATGTTCAAACGGGCATCCAAAGTCTCAATATATGTTTTTACATCTTTCGGAATGTCTTTAAAATCAACTATGTAAGAAGGCGATAACGGAAAATTTGGCCTTTTCCCGTAGACTATTTCAAAAGCAGAGTATTTTGATCCTGAATTTACACAACTATTGATTGAGAATACTATTCCAGGAAGCATTTCTTCCCATTGTTTATTGTCTAAAACATAAGGCGTTAAACGCTCCGCTAAGGTACGATGTGTACGTTCACAGCGACCCAAACAGTGATGCATCATACTAGGTGTAAATTCTTGCTCTACATTCAACATTTTGCAAACTTCCATTGTACATTTGGCAATAAATTCTGATCCTTGGTCTGAAATAACCGTGCTACACACACCAAAATTACAGAAAAAATTGAAAATTGCCTGAGAAACTGATATTGCATCGTTATTTCGTAATGGCACAGCAAACAAGAAATTACTGAAAGCATCAACTGCTGTAAAAACGTATGTATTGGCATTATTTGATGAAACAAGTGGTCCAAAAATGTCCATTTGCCATACTTGAAATGGTTCACTAGGCGTAGGATAAGCTACTATTTTTGCTTTCGTTTTTAAATTGCTAACTTTACGTGACTGGCACTCATGGCAAGACTGCACGTATTCACTGATTATTTTACCCATTTGCGCAAAATAATAACGCTCTCTAACAGAGTCTAAAGTATTCTGAATTCCACTGTGTCCACCTAATGGGGAGTCATGAGTAATTTTTAAAATTTGCGAAATCAATTGCTTAGGAATAACAAGTTGAAATTCACTCATGTTCTTTGTCCTTTCTGATTTTGCCTTTCTACGGTGATATAACACATCGTCAACTAAAATGAAATCACACAACTCCAATAAAATACGGCGAGATTCTTTTTGTGAATCTGGCAAAACATCATCTTCTAAATATGCAATGATTTTCTTTAAATCGCTATCTTTCCGTTGTAACTTTTTGATGTTAGAGGTATTTGCACCAACTTGAAAATCGCGCAAAGTATTAGCAAGTTGTTCAACGTTCTGATTATTTCTGCCAAATTTCTTTTTGCGATTATGTACATAAGAGTCTGACTCGTCCGTATCGGCATCATATGGATCATTTAGCGAGTCATGCTCGTCAGTTTCTACACTGTATAAATCGATGTGCTTGTCAGCTACTATGTCTATAGCCTGTACAACAACGTCGGTATTATCATTCGATTCAAATAAATCAACAAATTTCACTCCACCGGGTAAACGTATTTCTCCTGTATTTTCTGTTACCAAGGGGAAAAACGGATCATCTTCTGCAGGGCTTTCGATCGGAATGTTTTGGGGATTTTCACATCTTGAGAGCGCATCAGCGACTTTCATTTGTTCTGCAGGCTTATATTGAATTTCAAATGTAAATTGCTGGAGAATGGCAAGCCAACGCTCATAAATAGCTCCTTTGAATTGCTTCATAAACAATGGTTGGAGTGCTTGGTGGTCGCACTCCACGATAAATTGTGTACCCCTTAAATAGTCCGCACAGTCAAGAATACTAGTGACCATTCCCAACAACTCTAATTTCGTAGGACCATACGACTGCTGCCATCGTGATAAAGACTTTGATCCGAAACGAATGATATTTGGTTTTTCCTTTGTTGGGTCCTTCTGATAAAGCATGTACCCTATTCCTTTTGATAAAGTATCCACAGCCAATATAAACGGTAAATCGAAACGGGGGAAACTGAGATTATCGGTATTTACAAGATGAGTTTTAAGATTTTGAAATGCTGTAGATTGTTCAATTTTCCATTCAAATTTTTGATTTTTCTTCAGAAGTTTAGTGAGTGGACTAATTATAGCACTGAAATTTGGTATAAACTTTTTAAACCAGTTAAATAATCCAATTGTGCGACGAAGTTGTTTTATATTCTGTGGTGCTGGAAAGTCGACAATAGCCTTCACTCGATCTTTTGGGGGTCTTATCCCATGTTTAGAAATCTCGTGTCCAAGAAAAATACACGTCTCACTTGCAAAATGGCATTTTTTCTGTCCAAGTTTTAGTCCTGCATCTCGAAATCGTTTAAAGATTTCTTTTATATCGTCTAAATGCTTTTCAAAGGTTTCAGAGCAGATCAATACGTCATCTAAATAGCACAAACAAGTTCTGAATTTTAGACCAAGCAGTACCTTGTCCATTAGAAGCTGAAATGTGTTAGGTGCCGTCTTTAACCCCATTGGCAGCCTTAAAAACTTGTACGTTCCAAAACATGTGTTGAAAGCGGTATATCTTGAAGATTCGGCGGATATGCCCATCTGAAAAAATCCGGAAGATAAATCTATCGAAGTTATATAATTTGGTACTATTTCAGCAAAGGATTCCGTCAGTTCCTGTAAGTTTGGTATAACATATTTAAAATCTTCTGTTTGCGCGTTTAAATGTCTAAAATCACAAACAAACCTATAACTTTGAGTTGAAGTCTTACTATTCGACGCTTCATTTCGCTTTGTGACTAATACTATCGGACTTGTAATGGGTAGCTCCTCTTGTTCACTAACTGGCACAACTATTCCTTGTTCAAGCAAGTTATCCAGTTGCTCACGCAAAACCTCACGTTTGTAAGGGGGTAACCTGTACGGCTTATGATGTTTACCAACAGCATTCGGCTTCAGATGTATTTTATGCTCCACTAAATGAGTATATCCAAGGTTTGGATTTTCTTTCGTCACAAATAAATCAAGATTATCCAACAAACATTCAGCTAATTCTGATTTTTGATCGTGTGTTAAATGATCGGATAAATCAAAATCTGTCTTAATCTTGGTCAAAATTTCTTGCCTGTCGGGACTGTCTGTAATGTCACATTGCTGTTCGGAATTATCGGTCCGCAGTCCATTTTCATTAGCAACCAACTGAATATTCTGCACTTCGGGTATCTCGGGTTTTTCAGACATTGCAACATAGGTGTACTCATTCGATAATGTTGAAAATTCAGCAATATTTTTGCCTTTTGGAATCGTTATTTTCACATTACTAGCATTCAATAATTTAATCGGAACTTTGCGATTGACAGGAACGACAACTAAATATTTGGCAACTAAAAACTTGTGGTTAACTGAAAATTTGCTGTTTACGCATATCCCTTGCAATCCGACTATAACGTAATTTGGTAACTTCCCAAAAGTCAAGTATTCTGTATTCGGTTCAAGTTCTATCCTCTTAACTGTTTTAACTGGCACAGTCTTCTGATTACAACTAAAATCACTAAAATCTAAAACAATTTTATTTTGTCGTAAATATTCAGTACCGAGAATCAAAGGATGAGATGTTTTGGGAATGATATATGTTTCAATAATTTCATTTTTCTGATGAATTGTGGCTTGAAGTTTGGATATTCCGTTAATTCTGATTTTATCGTTGTTGGCTAATCGAATTTCCGATTCACTTAGTTGTTCAAAATAAAGTTTATGACGATCGGATATCGAATCATACAAAGATTTAGAAATGACATTGATAGAGCTCCCTGTATCAACTAATGCAGCTATTCTTAGATCACCAAATAAAACAGTTATGTACAAAAATTTATCTTTAGTTGAATTTTTATCAAAATCGGCACCAATAGACGAAGTTAACCCGGACGATTGTGCCCCACACCCGGGTTGGTTCTGTTTCCCTGTGCATAAAACTCCAGTTTGGTACAAGATTGAGCAATGTGGCCATTCTGATTACACAGTTGGCATTGATCAGACGGTTGAAATTGACCATACCCGTTCCAGTTACAAACTCTTTGAAAATGACCGAGACCTTTGCATCTCCTACATTCAGCTGAGTCAAAACGAGACGTATTTGCATTATTCGTGCTTGTATTTTCAGGTCTTTGTGGTTCTTTGTGGGGTACTTCCCTGACTGCCATACTAGTTATCAGACCGCTTAACTGTCCGATTTGATCCCTAATGTCATGAACATCAGAACGTGATGGTTCACTCTGAACATGCTCCTTGCGTTTACCCTGAACTAAGTCGGTAAGAATAGCAACCTGATTTTGTAAATCACGGATAACCTCGCTCTGGTTGGAATCAGTACTGTTTGATTTTCCTGGCAACTGCCGAGGTGCATGTTTATTTTCATGTTTAAGAGCATTTATAGAGTCTCCGTGTTGTCTATACCCACAGGCTTCCGCCATTTTTGCAGAAGTTAAGGCATGGTGTGCATCGACTGGTTGACCAGCACGTACAAAAAACGACATTTTTTCGGGCAACCCACTTATAAATTTTGCTACTAACTCGTGGTCATGCTTTCTTAATATTTGAGCTTTTTCCGACAGCTGACTGAAATAATCTTCTAACGACTGACCCGGAGATAATACCATGTTTTGGAAAATTGCACTTTCCATTATAACTGTTGCGCTTTGCCAACTAAAATTTATATATTTTTCCTTGAACAAAACACAAATTGTTATCCACGAACTTTTAGACTCGTCACTCAAAGAATTGTACCAAGTTAACGCAGGCCCCTTTAGATGTAAATGAAATGCTGCAATGCGTCTTTTGTCTGTTTCTGGCAATTCATGGAGAAGTGCGTAAGATTCAAATTCACTGAAAAATCCTTTCGCATTATCTTAGGGGTATCCTGAAAATTCACGACACCTGACTAATTTGCTCATTATTGAAGTAGTCTGAATCTTAATAGGTAGATCAACCGATTCTGTGGGGATTTCTGTTACATTTAACGGTTGAGGGGTAGATGTAATTGGACTTGCCTCGGCTAATAACACATTTATTTCTGGTTCAAAATTTGCAGTGTTGTCTGGAGAATTAACATCACCTACATTTTGTAAATCAAACTCTGTTACATGTAGTCCTACAATTTCGTTATCCTCAAGGAATCCGTCACTTAATAATGATCTAGAAGATAAACTTTGTATGTTACTGTCCGTTTCTGAATCGCTTTGATATTCGTTGTGTTCTATAGAAGGCTCGGAATTTTCATCTGACATAATCACCATTTACCGGTACAAACTTTGTGTTCATGTTAATAGAATGGATACAATAGGCACTACTTGAAACTCATTGGCGATACAAATATCACCAAACAAGTATTAATTGGAACATCGAAAATATTATATGTCTACACACGTATTCAAAACTGTTTACTGCACATTTATTTAATTTGGAATGCAATATTATAATACTGGCGATACTATTATCACCCTGTCTATGCATGCATCATTTTTCCTTCCTAAATAAACGAAAACGGATAATATCGGATTGCTGAGTTGTTGAGACATGCACTGGCGATACTTTATCACCAAATAATTATGAGATACTAATCAAAATATGTAGCTGACTTGTCGCTGACAAAATTGTCCACTTCCACGTGTTCGCAAAAAAAATAATGTGCACCAAAAATTATATCACAATTAAAAGCAATATTTACGCTAAAAGCCTTTTTAAGTCCTCCACCATGTCGTGGGCCTCAATCCTTTTTGTTGTCTGGGGGGACTATGGGATTGAAGTCACGCTTTTCGTTTTCCAAATTTTATTTTACTGCCATCTAACACAACACATGGGTGACAGACGACACTAACTGTTCGCCGCCGACAAGCATAAAAAGGTATACAGTCCCGTAAAATACAATAAACAGTATAAATTATGTCCTACATTTCCGGTAACCAGAAATACCAAATAGAGGTATATAACACAGGTGGATATACATGCAGCGGGTTTAAGCATTAAAATAGATATGATCTAACTCAAACAAATAAAAATACACTGAATAACTTTGATCTTGACACAATCTTGTAAAGTACATGTTATGCACCAAGTGTTTTACAACATTATTTTTTAAAATAAATTTCACATCGAAGGAACCAACATTTAAATGATTTTAAACTGTTGACCAATATTAAAAGCAGCTTCTAAAAGGTATTGAAATTTTATTACATTTTATTACATTTTATTACATTTTATTACATTTTTACATTTTATTACATTTTATTACATTTTATTACATTTTCTAGAATGATTTATTATAGTTCTTGATTTGCTAACTTTCTGCAATATTTTTAGGTATATGCAAATTGCTTGTACTTACCGGCCTGTACGTCATCATTGTTATACTTCTGATGCCAGTACACATGCTTTCATTTTACAAATCATGTAAGTAGGAATATAGCAATATCTTAAATTACTTCACGTATGCATTTTACGTTATATTTTGTATGATATTTTACACACAGCTTTGTGATTGCATTTCTCCCTCTTAAATCCTTATTTGGCAGTTCATTCTAAATTTTAAGTTCAGACGTGTTCATAATAAGATATACGACTTTGAAACCCAGAGAGAAGAATCGGCTCCCATGCATTTATTTTAAAACATAAACCTCTGAACAACAGATTCCTGAATTTGTATCTGAAAATATCACAGGTATACATCTGAATGATGTAAAGGTTGTAACTTTGAATATTTTCTAAAACAATTTTGATTATATAAGTTATTCGCGATTCATTTTATATTTTACATGTTAGTTTTTTACAATATATAGTGACAATATTTTTGCAGGTAAACATAAGTCTCTGGTAAACGCTTTTCTTCTTATCATCGCTGTTATACTGTTGGTGCCAGTGAATATATTAATGTTTTACAAATCATGTAAGTAGGACATATCTGACATTACTTCACGTGTCCGTGTACCGATGTATTTTGTAAATGAGATATTTCAGCACAGCTTTGTTTATTTGCCTTTTTTTTTCTTAAAAACTTTATAAAGCAAATGCAAGGATGTAGTTCAAGAGAAAGGTGCAATAAAATAAGGAGAAGAGGTATAATTGCCAATGATACCAAATGACGTGGGTTTGTGTCACCGTATAGCCATTAACAATGAACAAAACAGAAACCATTAGCTATATCAAATGGGTCTGACATGTACAAATGCGAAGCAATTCATTTGAGAAACCCAAAGGCCTTGTTTATACGGAAACAAAAAAAAAACGAATAACAAATATTACTGACATCCACTGAGTTACAGGCACCTGACTTGGGTCGAGGTTATTACAATTTGGCAAAAACAATATCGTTTTCTGAACATGTAGCCTCGTTGAATTGTCTGACTCATTAACATGTATCACAAATCTCTTTTTGTTCAACATTAAAAAATGCTTAAAATGTACGGAAGCCGGTTAGTGCCAGGTTGTAGTTTTACTTTTAAGTCGTTATAACGACTTAGCTAACTTGTTCAAACAACTAAGATAGCCAATTGACACATAAATTACTAACTATAGGTCAACGGAAGGCCTTCAACAATGAGCAAAGCCAATACCGCATAGTCAGCTACAAAAGGCACCGAAATCACAAATGCAAAACAATTCAAAGTAGAAAAATAATATATATAGGAAGATATGGTATGAGTGTCAATAAGAAAACTCTCCTTTCAAGTAACAATTTATAATAGTAAACCATTATGAGTCAAGGTACGGCTTTCAACACGGAGCCTTGTCTCACACCGAACAGCAAGCTATAAAGGGCCCCAAAAATTACTAGTGTAAAACCAATCAAAAGGGAACACCAACGATCTAATCTATATAAAGCATGTATTGACTGTATGATTCTAAGAAGGGAAAACCCACCAATGCGTAATTATAACAATAAAAAGCGTGAGTGCAGCCTGGAAATAAACCACGAACATTTAGATGCATGGTAATACTGTTATTAGAACTATCTTCGAACCATAATAACTAATTGCCTTTGTCTACAATTTGTTTATATTACTTTAGTTCATTCGTATTACAATGGCAAAATTGCTTTCAGTTCCAGAATATGAATTTCTTTCTTCAACAAATGGTCAGTTCAACTGCAGGTCAACTGACCACCAAACTGTTTCAATGGATCCCATGCCAGAAGCTACTATTTGTGGTTCAACACAACATATGTTTAAATACAAAGGAGTTTATGCAAACAAAACTTTTGATTGTTCTGAGAAACGCCATAACTTTGATGTTAAAGTTGAATTGAGAAAGAAATTTAGAGAAAAGAAATATTATGAAAACAAAATATTGTTTGAAATAGGGTTGACGCAGAATTCCATAAGCTCAAATTATATGCGAGACATGTATGATGGAAAGATATGGTCAGTTACAGCAATTGTCTGTGAAAACGAACATGGTATATGTTTTCAAGAAAGGAATGATTTCCCGCCAAATATTGTTAGCCATACATACAGTGTTAGTGGCAGTTTAATTAATACAAATGTAGAACTCTCTGTAGAATGTCATGATGGTCAACCTCAGATAGACAGTAGGGTTACTCCAGTTTTTGCATTGTACGAACCGGATATTATCACTATTTCAATGACAATAAACTTCAAAACAGACTTTCTTGGTTTTAATGGGTCTACACTTCATCGCCATCTTGACATATCACCTGACAATAAGACCGTTTCCAACACACCTGCAGAAATATTTGCGGGAGTAAAAAAGTCGAAATCACCATATGCTGTTCTGAAGTATATTGAGAATACAAAATATTTGCACCACATTATTGCTTTAGATATAGACTACCAACGAAATGTAGAAATTACCGAGGACCTATTTGAACTAAATATAGGACAAATTGACACAGAGTACAGAGTTGTAGGCCACTTTACTGCTGAAGTTTGTCCGATTGATAACGGTATACAATCTGCATTATCACGGTTTTGTTTTTTCACTGACGACACTCAGTTCGAACCTAGCGTGGTGTATGGCAGTCATCTCACACTTGATCTTAGCTACAATTTTGATGTAAATATGGTAACGGTTAAAATATTGACCGACGAAATAGAAGGGCTAGACACTTTCATTTTTGGACCCGAGGAACAACTCCATGGCAACGATGTGATTGGCCAGTTTGTCGTCCTTGATCACGTTTCAGTCGATAATATGCAAGTCTCGTGTAGAAACGCGTACAATTATAGATTGATATCATCTCTTTTTCGATTGGTGGGGAAAATTGTATATTTTATCACTGACCCTTGTTGTTCAATCTTTATGACGATTTTTAATTTCTTTTACAATTTGTACAGCGTTTCGTCTAATTATGGTATAACCATTGTAGTAATCATAATTCTATCTTGTCCATTTTGTTATTCTAGCATTCGACCATGGGATGACCAATACTAATTTTAAAAAGTTATGAAATATAAATGAGACGAACGAAGTCATTAAGTCTATGACAGATACCCCAAGGGTTGACCGTGGTTAAGTAATATGCCCATCGCCCGTGTGAATAAAGTTCTAAAGTTAAGATTTGTTCCGAACGGACGGATTTTTCTACATGTCCTACGATAAATTAGTACTACGATTTGATATCTTAACTTCAGAAGTTTTAAACATATATATCAGCCTCTGGCCTACTCCCATTCTTCTGAACATTAAACATGTTTTAACAGAATATGTTAATTTTTTCCGATTTTTGCAGAGAATATTTCAAAGGAAATTATTTGTATGCTTTATTCAACAGTATTTTTGTTCAAAAAATCTCATTTAATAAGAAAAACTGAATATATTTCTAAATATGAACAAGTTGTTGTTAAAAAGTAAGAAATTATTTTAACTTTTTATCACATAATCTTAGTGTTCAATTTTATGTGTATGCATACGTAATTTCGCTTTAAATATAATAAAAGATGCGGTAGGATTGTCAATGAGACAACTCTCAACAAAAGACCAATTGACTCATAATTTAACAGCTATAGGTCACCATACGGCCTTCAACAATGAGCACAGCCCATATCGCATAGTCAGCGGTATGGGATCTACATAAAGTGAAAGTAAATGGACAGTTTGTCTACTTTTTAAAATTGTTTTTTTTTTAACATAATTTTTGAAATAGCTGTCGCCGCCTTTTTGTGCTGATGCTGCTTACAGCAACAATCAATCTGTAAAGCTCAGAATATAAAGCAGCGACCATTACACTGTTCGGGATACATAAATACACCGCCACATCAATTCGCCGTTTCAGAATCTATTGCATTCTGGGTAATATTTTCAAAAGTGTACACCACAACGTCCTGATTGGTTGAAAATGTCATAAACAATGGAAATTTAACCAATGACGTGGCGTTATTTTCATTTTGGGGTACGAACAATGAAATTACCCATGATTCTTTAGATTCTGAAACGGCTAATTAAGGACAGCAATTACAGTTTGAGTTACGTAAACTTATGAGTGCTTATCTTATTTGATAGTTTTGTTTATTTTCTTAGATGAGATATTTTTAATTGTGAATGTGATGTTACTGTACCTTATAATTATGTTCTGACTGAATAAAATTCACTTATTCTAACTTACTTATGTTTTTACTAAGGTAAAGGTGATAGAATAGATCTATTTTCAAAATCACAGTTGTTTGGCCTCCTTTTTTATTTCTTTTCAATACAATGTGATACGCCTTCTTTTCAAACGAAATTTTTCATTGTCAACTGTATTGTCAGCTTGACATATTTCAATAAAACAAATTTTTTTCTATACATTTTTTTTTAATTTAATTGATATTCAGAATCAGTCAAATCTTAACTGTTAGAGTTACGTGTTGTTGCATTTTTTAATATCCATTTTTAAATTGTTTTTTCCTACTCTCGTTCGACCTTAAAAGTGAGGCGAAAGATACCAGAGGGACAGTCAAACTCATAGATCGAAAAATAAACTGACAACGCCATGGCTGAAAAAAAACCTAACAAATAATAGTACACAATATAGTACACAATATAGAAGACAAAAGACTATATAAGCAACACGAACCCCACCAAAAACTGGGATTGATCTCAGGTGCTCTGGAAGGGTAAGCAGATCCGGCTCCACACGTGACACCCGTCGTTTTGCTCATGTTATTTCAATGCCGGCAAATAGTCTAATTCTTTATGTCATATCGTGATGAAAAGGGGAGAAGATTGTAGTTACGACGTAAGGAATGTAAATCGTTGTATCTTTTTTTTCTTCTTGTAAATGTTTATAGCATTCATAAATACTAGTAGGTCAAGGTGCGAGCATTGTTGTTTTGTTTTGTTTACATCTTCCATTTTATTATCCTCTACAATGTCACAACAAATGTATTCATTTACACCAGCTAGGTTTTTATGTGAAAGTTGTCCACTCCATTTCTATACGAATGCTGAAAGTCTTTTAATAATGACCTTTTAACATTTTTACAGCCTATGAGTTAAAGACCATTTTCATCTTTTAGGTGGATTTTTTGCGGGCGGAATATTTATTTTTGCAACTCGTCTTTATATCCGACATTACGTTAATAATTTGGGTCACGATTATTTATTTTCGGTTGTAAATGAACGGAATCATAAAGACGATAAATAGTCACCGTACGGCCTTCAGTAATGAGCAAAGCATATACCTTATAGTCAGCTATAAAAAAAAAAAAGGTCCCGGCATGAGAAAATGTGAAATGAATCTAACGAGAAAATGTGAAATAAATCTAACGAGAAAATGTGAAATAAATCTAACTAGAAAATCGACGGCTTGATTCATGCTAACGGGTTTTGCTCATTGCATAAACGGTGACCTATAGTTATTAACTTCTTTGGCATTTTTTCCCTGGTAGGGAGTTGTCTCATTTGAAGTCATACCTTTCTCAATTTTATACCACATCTCTTTTTTTTAAACACAACTACGACAGACAGAAACCGAATACTACTGAATAACAAGTTCAGGACTCAATACAAGCACATGTGATAGGGTTAAACGTGATTGTGAGCGCCAAACCCCTTACTTATTGTGTATAGTTTAAACACAAGGACAAACTGCAAACATCAGTTAGACAGGGTTAGAAGTAATTAAGTTAAGTAATTTGACTATAGACAACGCTGATCAAATGGTTTACTTTTACAAGTCAAGTAGGTGTACTAACGATTTTACTTATTTGATGGTTGTAAACTGTTAAAAGTTGAGAAAGTTGATTAACGACAAATCTTATGTAATGTTTAACTGTTAAGAGTAAAGTGGGTTGATTTACAAGTTAAGTAAGTTGAATAATAACAAAGCCTATTCATTTGTAGATTTTTGCAACATGGTATACCGCCATCTTGGATTGTACGATCACAGTACAACATCGGTCTAGTTATTCGCCTAAATCTGCAAATTTGGAGACAGATTTGCAATTTAATGGTTAGACTGTTAAAATAATTTTAAACCCCATCAAAACATTGGTGATCTCAAAAACTCTGTGGGTAGGGAGATCCTCATCCACTTGTGGTATCCGTCGTGTTGCTAAATAGAAAAGTAATTATAAAATTGGTTACAAGAAAAACACGGTAGATCATTATCGAGGGAAAAGGACGGAAAATGGAACATACCTGTCGTGATATATATGAAACTTATATTCAATATCAGTCAACCAACTCTTGTTTTACAAACTATGATTTTTATCCCTCCCTGTGTGTATCTACGTTGACCATTCTTTTTATGAAAAAGGCATTTTTTTTAAAGTCTTCTAGAATGAGGAATTATATCTGTGTAAACGATAGTAAAGTCGAATGTGTTGATATTATGACAAGAGGAAATAGATTTGAATTGGATATATAAAACCACTTTAATTAAGACATACAATCGTAGAACTATATTTTCGTTTGACATATAGAAAAATACGTCCGTTTGGAACTAATCTGAACTAATTGCTTCATGTATACGGTCCATGACCTATGATAATCCTATGTGTGCCGTTTGAGGATGTGTTGAGTTTCCAGGTGAAGTGTCAAGTCTTAAATCCATTATAAAGCAGTTTTCGTAATGTGATATTCACATACTAGGAGGCCAAAATATTTTGGTTTGCCCAAATCCTCACCCCCCCCCCCCCCCCCCCCCCCCCCCCCGACGATTGGTCACTTTTCCCTTTTCCGATTTGTAGATAAACGTTTTTCTTATGGGACAAGCTGTCACAAACTGACCTCAACAAATGTATTTATAGTAACCGCTTTTTAACCATACATAGGTCATTACAATATATCCGGGAATAGAAATACATGTACATTTTTGTGCCTGTCCCAAGTAAAGAGTCTCTGGCCTTTGATAGTCTCGTGGGATTTTTAATTTAAGTTCATTAATATATTTTGGAGTTTAGTATGACGTTCATTTTTGTTAAGGATCCAGCCGAAGCATGCCTTCGGATGTGGGATTTTCTCTCTGTATTGAAGACCCTTTGCTGGCCTTTGGCTGTTTTCTGCTGGTCGGGTTGTTGTCTCTTTGACATATTCCCCATTGCCATTCTCAATTTTGTAGGTCATTACAATATTTCCAGGAACAGAAATAATTAGAAGTGTAGTATGACGTCTATTATCACTGAACTAGTACACATATTTATTTAGAGGGCCAGCTAAAGCACGCCTCCGGGTGCGTGATTTTCACGCTGTGTTGAAGACCCTTTGGTGACCTTCGGCTGTATTCTCCACTTTGGTCGGGTTGTTGTCTCTTTGACGCATTCTATAATTTGACGCATTCCCCATTTCAATTCTCACTTTTTATTATCAATAGTTATCGCTTTTTAGCCACACATATGTCATTACAATATGGTCAAGAATAGAAATACATGTCTCTTATATCTAATGGATCCATACAGTTTCCGTTAAAAAAAAAAAGGACGTTGCGTCACGAGCACCCAGAGATTTCACATGATGAATAATGAACAATGTTTTCATTATATCTAACATGATCCATGCTTAAAATAGACGTCAGTTAAGGTACATAAAACCCGTGGTTACTATATGTGATCTTTTTGATGGAGCATAAAACTGTCTCATCTAGACAGCTAAGACCAGTTCGTAACAAAAATCATACATTTTTCATCATAAAATTTGTCATATTGTCACGTGGTTTCATCTGTGTATTTGGTTGAATCAGGACAAATGAAATACTAGACTATTTTCTGTATCAGGGACTCAACATTTCAAAACAGAATGGCGGAATTTAAAATTGCAATTTTGAGCTTAGTCCTTCTAGGTAAGTCTACCATAATCAGTCTTTTTATATATATTTTGATTCGTTTTTTTATTATTCTTATTCTTAGGAAAGTTATATAAATTGTACAGTATCTGAATTAATCTAACTTAATGTATAAAATTGTATGTACTATTTCCTGGAAAATGCAAATTTAACTCCGCAGCATATATTTCTGTTCCAAATTAGGAACCTCGTCCGTGGTTGTCTATTTTAAATCATTTAGATCATTAGGTTTTGAGAGCAGATCTGTGTTAATTTCTGTTTAATTTATTCATTTTTTTTGGTAGACTCCAGACGATGTTGTGCTTGACATATTGTATTTTGTTAATGGTTGTAGTTTGTCATTTGAATTTTAAGAAATTCAACATGTATTCAAATAAACTTTTATTTGTATTAGATTCGGGAATATTACTTACAAGTCTGTTCGAATGGTTAATTTGTTTTTGTTACGATATATAAATTCATAATTTCCCAATACGGACATGCTTCCTTGGTTTTATGATGTTCCAGGAAAGCCTTTACTAGAACTAATGTTTAAAGCTTTTCTTGTCTTTCCTTAAGAAAAATACAATTATAGCAAATATAAATTCGGGTTCGAAAACAGGAATAAAAATAATCATATGAACCCCA
Source organism: Mytilus galloprovincialis (assembly GCA_037788925.1). NCBI lineage: Eukaryota > Metazoa > Mollusca > Bivalvia > Mytilida > Mytilidae > Mytilus > Mytilus galloprovincialis. The sequence goes on along the minus strand of CM075338.1, from coordinate 24,656 downwards.
AAAAGTTGTGAAAAAAACGAACTCTTATGAGATAGGACTAAAATATTGGTGTATATTTTATTTTCATAAAAAGACTATTATGACATTACTTTTCTGCCTTTTTTGTGTAATTCTAAGCCTTGGAAATACATATCTATTAGTTGTTATAAAAGGTTTGTTTTTTCTATTTTACAGTCATCGCATCAGTTGAAGGTAAGTGATATTTTATTCTACGTCAAAGAATTTTATGTTTTCGTGAATGTGAGATAAATATTATTTTTTTGGCAGGTGACATGTTATATAACTCGTTGTTTTCACCGTGACTTTTTTGCTTAATCAGCCTCATGACCTCATATCTTCTGTTTCATAGTTGATCACTTATAGTACTGTTTATGTTTGTTCCTGGTGATACCCCTTGACTTTGCACGTTTCATTTTTTTTTTACGATAAACCTTGAACTATTTATAAAAAAAGAAGATATGATAGGATTTCGTATGAGAAATATCTCTACATAGGATAAAATTACACAGAAATTAACAATTCTAGGTCACCATACGACCTTCAACAATGAGCAAAACCCACAACGTATAGTCAGGTATTTATTTCCCCAAGACTTTGTTTTTTTTGTTGTATGTTAAACCAGTATTTTTTTACTGTTGTGTTTATAAGGAGTTATGGTTTTTTTTGGGCTATATGGAAGCCATCATATAGCATTATAATATAATTAGGGATACAAAATCAGTTTTATCAAGTACAGTACAATAAAAAATATATAAAACTTTTGCAGTGTTCGAATTGGTAGATCAAGTTCCTCTTATGCAAATCGACAGAAATAGAATATGTCAGAACGTTGTGAATAATGGGTTACTTAATCACAAAAGGCCATAAAACATTGACGGTTTTATCTCTCGTTTAGTACCAAGACAGAAGTTAGGCACATAGTGTACATATTCATGTTCTTATTCATATTTTCGGTTCACTTCCGGTAAAGCCGAACAGGATGCACCCTGTCTGATAAATTCGTGCACCCTTTATTTTAATAGCTTTTTGGAATATTTTGGAATGCTGAATAAGTTTCCGCATTTTTGTAACCGAATGGCATAAAAACTTGCTTTATTATATAAGTCTTTAATGTTGTTGTAATGTCAGAATGAATTGATTGATATTCAGCCATCCATAAAGTCATGCATGATAAGAAGTTACAAAGCAAGTCTGTGTTTGCTTCAAAATACTAGTTTTTCGGAAGATATACTTTTCATTCTTTAGAATATAGGTAATCTTTGATTAAATATATCCTTATTTAAACTAAAAGGGCCTTTAGTTCGCTCGTCCTTACAGTTTACGACACTCCTTTGTAGAATGCTAATTAAACAGGTTTTTTTTTCTATAATGCCAAAATCGATTAGGTGTTTGGTATGTTATAACATCATAAGAATTCTAATACCATTTCAATCACTCCTATCAGTCCTTAGGTAGCAACCATTTGATTTTTAGGGGGGGCTAGGATGAAATTTGAAAAAATAGGCAGGACAGGAGTTTTGAGTAAAAAAAGAAGGCAGGATGAGACACTTGCAAAAAATAAAAAAAGTCAGGACGACAATTTAGGTAAAAAAAGGTCAGGATAAACTAAAAAAAAAAAAAAGGCAGGACCGCACAGAGTGAAAAATGAAAAGGCAGGACAGAGATTACAGCTAAAAAAAAAATGCAAGACAAAATTTTTCATCCTAGCCCCCCCCCCCCCCCCCCCCCCCCCCCCCCTAAAAATTAAATGGTAGCTCCCTTACCCAAAGATAAAACAACCGATACATCACTTCCTTCTCTAGTTGTTCAAATGTTTCAAATCCAGAAACAATTCGTCTTGTCAGAACCTGAAGGACTATGGGTAAATTTGATTGAAAACTTGTCTATTTTCAGCCAACAACAGACACAAGCGACAAGCATGGGGTACGTACATATGATTTTTATTTACTTATGTTTCTAAAATTCTTCTCAAAGTCATCTAAATTTCTTCTCTATGCCATCTGATAAAGAAAGTTCTTTGTAAAATTTGAATTGAATGTAAAACATTATCCCAAACCTAGTTGAGAAAAGATAGATCAATATATTTGGATAAAGGAAAGACTTTATTATGCCGAGAAGAAGAAAAGAGTATGGGAAGTTAGTAAATTCAACAACAGAGCTTTGCCCATCCATAATAAGTCTTTCTTAAAGTCAGATTTTTAAAAGAGGTCTACCAAATGATTATGAAACTGAATTGAATTATAAAAATAAGGGGAAAGTTCAAACACCTGAATATGTTGCACAATTACAGAGGACTGCTCGAACTACTTTGAACTTTCTTTACAGTGTCTGAGAAGTAAATCTGCGCGCATTAATCTCACATATTAAAATTGTTAGCATGTTAAATTTTGTATTCGTCGTAGAAGATTATTACAAATCATTCACTTTCTGTTTTATAGCATGTGTGCACAATTCGCCGTTTCAGAATCTAATGCATCCTGGGTAATATTTTCAAAAGCGTACACCAAAGCGTTTTGATTGGTTTAAAACATAATAAACAATGCAAATTCAACCAATAACGTAACGTTATTTTCACTTTGGGGTACGAACAATGAAATTGCCCATGATGCTTTAGATTCTGAAGAGGCCAATTATGTATTGGATAAAATGTAATAATGAAATATAAATGATAACTTATATTATATTGTCGTCATAATCATCTATCGTCGCTGGGCTTCTGAAATGATGTATATGACAATTTTTTCAAAAAAAAAATATCTAACAAACAGACTTTGAAAATTTTGGCAAAATGCATGCTTCCAAAATGTCGTATGTGAACTTGAACATTTTTGTAAATACCAGTAAAATTAAAAATTTGAAATTTCTGGATTATCCAAGAACTTAAATTATGTTCACAGAAATAAAGAAATGTACAATTATATTTTGACCAAAGTCATTCTACAACGATTTTCAAGTTTTCATACAACTTTTTGGAAGCAAACTTTACAAACAACTGACATTGGCAATTTTGTAATATGTCTTTTTTCACACATTTTGATTAGTTTAACTGTATGCTACTTTGTAATACCAAAGATTTCCTCCCTCCCAGACCATAGGTCTCAAAAAGTATTTTTGGCCAAAAAAGTCATATACGACATTTTAGAAGCCCAGCGACGCTATGTGTCGAACCTGCAATTTCTGAGCCTTTGAAGATATCATTGTGTACGCATTGTTTCAAATTTTCATTGGTAATGTAGAATCAGAGGAAAGAGCTTACTCTTCTGGATTTACAGCAAACACATATTAAATGAAAGTGAAAACATACAAGCATGCATATTGATGATATCGAAAAAATACATTCTGAAATTTAAAATAATACATGTTGGGTTCAACCCGTAATGATTTAGCAATTTCTATTTTTAATTTTGATATACGAATTTTGACGTCATATTAGAAGAAATAAAATGGAGAACAAAACATGACTTTTTTTAAAGTTACAAAAGCAGATTCAAATGTACTTCTTTAAGTCTGGTTTAATTTGTTTACACGAAATACCTTTAAAACAAAATTCTTGTTAAGGTGGAAAATTTGATAAAGAAAAAAAAGTATGTTATGTTAGAAGGTACACACATAAGATTTGTCATTACACTTAATGCAAGTGACAAGGACGGCGATATTTTACGACATTGAAGAGTTAATTTATGGCAGAAATCGTAACGGCCGTAACACATTATGTTTATTTTGTGACATACTCCTCACATTTTATGACATTCATATTTATATGTTAGTATGATAGTTTACGGGTCATTTATCGTAGTGTTCTAAAAGGGATACTGAGAAAAAAATACTATCTTTTTATCTGAAACTTGCTTCTTACATTTTAATTAACAAAGGAAACGTTCGACTTAAAAGAGAGAGAAAAGATTTAATAAATATACTGACCGACTTTAGAAACGCAACACTAGATTATTCCTTGTAATTCCTATTTTCAGATATTCATTTTTTTGTAAACAAAATTATATAGAACTAACAAAACCTTTAAATAGACTTATTAATTGTTAGTTCATTAAAGATTGCATATTTTGGCGTTAGTATTGATTCACTAATAGGGTCTTAATTTGCAAATTTTGTATATGATGAAATTATAATCTTTCAATCAGTTTAATTGAGTCTGGAGCTGGCACTAGTAGTCTGTTGTTATTTATGTATTGATGTCGTTTTGTTTATTTTCTTCTGACATCAGACTCGTACTTCTCTTGAACTGAAATTTAAATGTGCGTATTGTTATGCGTTTACTTTTCTACATTTGCTAGAGGTATAGGGGGAGGGTTGATAAACATGTTTAACCCCGCCGCATTTTTGAGACGGTCCCAAGTCAGGAGCCTATGGCCTTTGTTAGTTTTGTATTATTTTAATTTTAGTTTCTTGTGTACAATGTGGAAATTAGTATGGCGTTCATTACATGAATCACTGAACTAGTATATATTTGTTTAGGGGCCATCTGAAGGACTCCTCCGGGTGCGGAAATTTCTCGCTACATTGAAGACCTGTTGGTGACCTTCTGCTTTTGTTTTTTCTATGGTCGGGACTCGGGTTGTTGTCTCTTTGACACATTCCCCATTTCCATTCTCAATTTTATTTTTAATGAACAGAAAAAATCTTTAATACTTTAATGTTTAAAGCAAATTCCTAGTTGAATTGATTACGTCATTGCATCGTTCAAATATTGTGCTATACACTGAAACCCTGGTTTTCCCCTTAACAACTAACGTGTAACCGTCAGAATCAACGAATTCTGTTCAGCACGTTTTGGGTAATGTTTTTCACTTTCTGATTTTACCGTTGTTTAGCCCATTACAATGGGTTTTGGCAGTTATGCGGTTGAAACTTTAAGGCTTTAAATGTTTTACTGCAGTAGATCTCTGGCAGTTCAGTTAATGGGAAACCTTCATTGTAAAATCTGTGCAAAATGGCATTCAGCAATCTGACGTATGTCTGTCTCGCAAATGACGTTGAGTAATCAAATTATTTTGACGTTGCATTGTCACTACATCTTGATCTGGTCATTGATGGTCTTCAACAAATCGCTTCTACCAGTATCATTGTCGAAAGGACAGTAAGACGAGTTTCTGACGTCAAATTGTCTGGTTGCAGCACATGCACGTTTTCCTGTTTGCAGTAATCTAATGGGTTGATTCAGTTTTTTGCAGTATGGTGATGCAACATTTTAAACTGATTTAAGTGTGGCCAAGGATTGAAAGAACTATTTCACAAAGAAATAAAAAGATTTTTTTATTGGCTCGAAATTTCGCATTCTCAAAATCGTGCGATCTCAATAATTCGGTATGTTTAATAACCATAGGTAAGTCAGATTTTGATTTTTCCGAAAAAGAAAGAATTATGATAAGCATGAATAGAAGTTGTATGAGGATTAAACATGAATAGTTAAAAAAAATCTACAAAATGAGTGCTGCGTTTCTAAAGTCAGTCAGTATAATTCACTTTGTCCGAATTCATAATAATTCATAATAATTGAATTTGAGATGTGACACGTCTTCTGATTGGCTCACGTTATTTTGTTATGAGCCCATAGACATAATTTAGTCATGTGACCGTGACGTCATCAACGTTTATTCATGGTTTTCTACGGTTTAAAATGGAATTTAGAATTAAATTATAAGAAATGACTGTAATATTTTTTTCTGTCTATTCAAAATAACACAAAAAATGTGGTGCACACTGTAAAATAACCCGCTATGCGCGTTATTCAATGTGCACCGATTTTTTTTATGTTATTTCTTCATAGACAGAAAAAAAATATTACAGTCATTCTTTAAATAATTGAAATCGTGTTTGAAAATTTAAAAAAACAATCCAAAAAAATAAGATATGTGAGTTTGTATATATCTTTTTTTTTTAATCTTTCCTTCATCTGGAGAATGTTTTAGTTCACAGGTACCTGTATCTAATAATTTTACGTATTTTGTATGAAACTAATCTGTTGGACAATAATCTGTTGTGACAGTCACATTATGATAAACTATATTCGGATGTTAATGTATCAATGTCATTGCTATATATAGTTTGTGACACTATATGACATTTCAAAGTTTTTGATTTATTAAATATTTCTGGGTCTAAATGGTTCAGTATTGAAATTCAACATTCAAGCGCCCCATATTAACCACTATCGGTATTGCAGCTGCAACAGGTAACGCAGATTACACTGATCTGCAATGGCAGTCGTAACAGCTGCCAAAAATCTATAATATTAGTTGTAGGCCTTCATATCTGAGAGACTTTAGCGATCCGCATTTGATTCATGTTGATTTGGACAGAAAATAAACGTACAAAATTAATTGCAGGATGAAGACAAAAACTATGCTCGAAACAGGGGTAATTTTATAGCTCACTGAAGCTCGCAGTACATCTATTTCTGAGCTTCGTACAAATACAAATGATATTTTAAGACGCAGAACAGTTATTGTCTATGTCTTTCGTGCAAATAGGCGACAATACTGTGGTCTAATCAAGTTTCAATTTATAAATGAGGATTTAATCATCTTTGCGTGGTAAATATTAAAAATTTCATTTTTCTTACATATTGCAAACCACATTAGCATGTCAATTAGATTATGGAACTATGATTACTGTGACATTATACTAGACACATTGTTGTAGGAACTGGCCCCAGTTTTCGCATAACTGATGGAGTCCCTGTCAACCACCAGAGCCCGCCTAGCAAAAAAGATCCACCACCACCGCCACCAAAACCCTCCTCCCCCAAAAAAGGTGACCTCTCAATTTATGCAACCACACCAAACTTCCCTTATATAAGCATGACTTAATGTGTTACTAATATGTCTGCTACCATGGTGATGGCTTACTATTTTTTGTTTTAAATCTGAAAAGGAAATTAATAGATGTGAACAAAACGATACTCTAAATATCTCTTATAAATAAAAGGATATACAAGGATTATAACGTCAATAACATTACATAAACTATCGAGGGTTATATTTAAATACGCTAGACTCAACGTTAACAGTATGTCTATGACCTGAATATATTTGAATTAATTACTAGTAAAAATGACTATCAAAAATCATCTACCACAATAAAGGTAACAACTGAAAGATCCTTCTCCTTGACACTGACACATTAAAACATGTGTTGTTTATATTTTGTTTCTCTTAGTTTAAATTTATATTTACTTAAAGTTTTTACTGTATTATATAAGAAAGCTATGTACACTAAACGATAAAGCCATTTTAGTTGACGTCATAACTATATCGTATAAAACCTTGGTCCTGGCATTTATTACTACATATATATTACACCTTAGTGTGTGACGCCTTTGTTAGATTAATTTGTATAATTTTTAGATATTTTAGTCAGTTGTGGTGTTTGTCTGTGATGTTTGTTTACATGATTTAGACTGCAAGATACCAAGTATAGTCACATTAATCTATTAAGTCTGTTTGGGTTGCTTACCTATTTTTTCAATGTAACTGAACTATAAACAACTTAGATTCAAGCGGAACGTTTAGCTAGAATAATATCCCTTTTCTTGTAAAAAATATATGTTAAAAGTCAGAAACAAGGTACTTGGTTTTTTAATGATTGATAGTGTTTGGATTTTTTTTATAGACTCCCCCGTTTTGCTTTGTCTTGGAGTTAGGTATTTATGTTGAATGTACCCCAATGAGTAGCAAAGTACAATGCAAAATACAAATAAATAGTTTAGTTGTTTTATTCGTTGTTAGTTCTTAGCTGGTTCAAATAGTGAGCTACATAATAGACTTTGAAATGAACTAATATATTCTATATTTTTTGTTATATTAGAAATCAGATATTTCTCTTATGCCCTATTGAAATTAATTTAAAAAAAAATAAAATAACCAATCACCTCCAGACATCAAATTAATGAAGAGATATCAAAGTAATATTTTGATTATTATGGTTATTGTCTTTTGGGGTTAAATGCTTCTTTCCGTTACACGTACTAATTCAATCTACTAAAATTGAAATTATCAAATAACCGCCTTGCATAGCGCACCCAACCCAGCTTTGTGCATGCCATTCTGTATAAAATACCTGGCGGCTACTGCAAATATTATTATCTTTTACCTTATATCATATGTTTTACCTGTTTGTCATAAGGTGTCGGTGTCAGTACTCTCAGCGTTCAATTCTAAAAAAAAAAGTTTTTAGACTCCATTTATAAATTAGACATGTTTAAGTCTTAATTCTTTAATTGAATGTTTTTTTCCTTATATTTGTGAAATACTTTGATAGTGGATCTTATTTTTTTTGTATCAGGTAATGGCATTGTTGGTAAAACTTAATGTTAAATGAGTAAACCATAATTTAAACTTGTTAATTGTTTGAGCTACACATTGAAAATGATAATTGTTATTAACTATACCACGATCGAATTAAAATTGTTTAAATTTTATCATTGGCACGATACATGTTTAGGCTTTTCATCTGATAATAATAAACATACACATTTAATGTTGTTTATCTGGTTTCAATCACCATTACTGGTTATGGTATCGTCCCGTTTCGCTTCTAATTATTGTTTTTTTTTTTTAAATAGGTCAACAAAATCCATGGATGACCGGAAGTGGAACCGGTAACAATGGCATGGACCTTATGAACAGTAAGTTAACAACAGTTCGAAAAGTTAATAAATAAACTCATCATAGATACCAGGACCAAATTTTATATATACGCCAGACGCGCGTTGCGTCTACTAAGGACTCATCAGTGACGCTCGAATAAAAAAAAAGTTAAAAAAAGGACCAAATAAAGTACGAAGTTGAAGAGCATTGCGATCCAAAATGCTTCAGAAAAAAGATTCTCAATAGTGACTCAACATGCTACACCAAATGAATATGAAATGGTTTTTCCAGCAGCATGTAATCTTGCTACATTGCATTGTCGTACAACATATTTAATGGCAGTAACGAGTAAAATTAATCGGCGATAATTACGTGTACCATGTGTATCATCATTTGATATTGCCAATTGATTAGGGATTTTTCTTTTTGAATTTTCCTCGGAGCTCAGTATTTTTGATAATCTACTTCTTTTCATACATTTTTATTACCATCTTTCCAGATGCTTTATTTCTAAAAGTTAATAAGTTGTCTCTTTAAAAAAATATGTTGATAAGCAGTTCAATATAACATTTACTTTTAACAAAACTTGGAATTGTTGTGAATTCAACATATTTTTTATACAAGGAAAAGATTACCTTAGCTCTATTCGGCAAAACGATTCGGAAATTTGAGTCCCAAATTCGTAATTTATTTGGTCTTTTAACTACTTCTTTATGAAACTATACGCATATTTTTCTTGCTCGTGAGAATACGCAGATTAGAAAGACACAGTTAGTTCTGATAGAAAGACAAATCTCATTGAAGGAATGATTCGATTGTTTGACTTAGGGACGACATCAAAAGTTCAATGAAGGATAAAAAAAACTTAATTCACATAGTTTTTCACTGCCCCCCCTTTCTTAACTTAATTTGGGAAAAATTGATTGACCAATAGGGATATATGTAAAATCGATTTTCGATTAACAAAACTTGAAACAATGTTGACCCCCCACCCCCAAACTATTTGATTTAAGTTTTTTATCCTACATCGATCTTTTGATGTCGTCCCTTAAAACAATGAGTATTTGAATTGTCTAATATTATTGTCTAATTTTAGTGCTCCATGTATTTATGATTTCATTTCCTCGTTTCACGATTCTGTACTCACACATAAGAATTAAACATATATGTAACACATTTTATTAGTTATAATTAAGGCATCTTAACATCAGAAACGAATGGACAAGAACTGTCATATTCCTGACTTGGTACAGGCATGTAAAATGTAGAAAATGGTGGATTAAACCTGGTTCTATAGCGCTAATCCTCTCACGTTAATGACAGTCTCATCAAAATTCCGTTATATTTACATTGATGTGTTTTGTTATTTGATTTTGCTATGTGATTATGGACTTTCCGAATTGAATTTCGTCTAAGTTCAGTATTTTTTGTGATTTTACTTTTTTCCTATTTTGTTTCATTCTATTTTTCAGTGATGGGAGGAGGAGGAGGCATGAACTTTGGTGGAGGACGTAACACTGGCATGGGCGGCTCTGGAGCAGGACGAGGTAATACAGGGTCTCAAAACAGGTGGGATCACCCACCGCCACCAGGGCAACATCCGCCGCCGCCGCCTCAAAATCATAGGAATTCACAACCACCACCACCGCTGCCACAACAGAATTGGAATCACCCTCCGCCACCTCAAAACCATTGGAATCATCCCCCACCCCCTCAAAATTGGCACCATCCACCTCCCCCTCTCCCAGTAAATCCTGCCCCGAAAAAACCAGCTGCCGATGTTGCAGGTAAATAGTCTAAAGAAAATATGCTTGGTACCCCGTAGTTTTCAAAAACCCTTACCTTAACTACCTGAATACTCTCTTATGTACACCTTTTTGATGCAACACATCTTCTTTCTAATGTTCACGTGTTTTTGGAACCCACCTTCCCTCTGTTGTGCATGTATTTGGTGGGACACGCCTTCCTGTAGTGTACACGTGCTTTTTTGGAACAAATCTTCCCTCTAAGACTAATGTGCATGTATTTGGTGGGACACGCCTTCCTGTAGTGTACAAGTGTTTTTTTGGAACACATCTTCCCTCTAATGGACACGTATTTGGTGGAACACAGATTACTTATAATGTTCACATGTGTGGACGAATACATATTCCCTGTAATGAACACGGTTGGTGACCTTTATATAATGGGTTGGTTGTCACACTTATTTTCCAGTTCGTTACCTATTATCTTTTTGTAAAGGTATACCTAATTGGCCGTTTCAGAATCTAAAGGACTATGGGTCATTTCATTGTTCGTACACCAAAATGAAAATAACGTTATGTCATTACTTGAATTTCCATTGTTCAGGACGTGTTTAACCAATCACGACGTTTTGGTGTACACTTTTGAAAATATTACCCAGAATGCATTAGATTCTGAAAAGGCGAATTAACCTCCTATGTCATATAATGATTTACACATGCAATCTGGTATATAACTGTCTTTGTTCTACTAATCTGTTATACAAGCATTCGGACAACGCAGCATCTTTAGTTATATTATTTTTGTTACCATAGAGTCATGAGTAATGTTACCATAGAGTCATGAGTAATGTTACCATAGAGTCATGAGTAATGTTACCATAGAGTCATGAGTAATGTTACCATAGAGTCATGAGTAATGTTCTTTTTTTAAAGTTGATTGGAAGTTTTCTACTGATATTGTATTAATGCTCAATATATTATCAAAATCTAGTTATAATTTGATGAATATAAAGTAATTTCAATATAATATTTTCTGTATGCATAAAGAAAAATCATTTTTCAGTTACATTTTAAAATATATTTCCGTTCAGTTTGCGTCTTATCTTTATATGTTTATCAAGGAGCATAATTTCAATTTATTTTAAATTCAGATAATGGGCGATTATTGTAACAAACTGGCGATTGCATTTGTTATATTGATTTAAGGTGGTACCTAACACTTTAACTAAAATTAATTTGGCTCGTATAATTTACTTAAAATTTTGACAAAGTATTTACTTTGACCCTTTGACAAAAATATAAAAATTTCAAAAAATTTGAACCAACGGTATACTCAGAAAAAATACACTGGTTATATAGCAGTTTGACAAATACCAATTTTTATCATTGAGAAGCTTAATATTCCTTTTACAACACAACCTTATTAAAACGTTTCACTGACTTTACAGAGTTATCTCCCTGTAGTAATAGGTACCACCTTAAATGCAATATTTGTGTTCTAGTCGATATTTGATATAAGCGTTTTGTTATTTGATTTTGCCATGTGATTATGGACTTTCCGAATTTATTTTCCTCTAAGTTCAGTATTTTTGTGATTTTACTTTTTAATGCATTTTAAAACGTAAAAAAATGCATTAAATTCTAAAATTTAAGTAATTCTCTTTTAAAATAAATGAATTTTAATTGATAATTTTATTGTAGCGATACTCATTTAACATTAAGACCATCTTTAATTTATCTAGACTTACATTGTTGTAAATTGATTTAAGGAGGTAGACCTCGGCTAAGGGAAATAACTCTTAAAATCATTAGTACGTTTGTGTCAAACATTTTCATCAATACATTCTAAGCTTCTAGGTTACATAGATTATTTCCAATCTGTTTCAGGTAAATGCTTAAAATACATTGATGATACTTGACTTTTACAAACGCATAACTGATTTAAAGAGTTATCTCCCTGAACCAAGGTTTACCCCCTTAACTGACATATTGAATGATTAAGCCTTCGGAAATACACAGACTACATTAAATATTTCTTGTATGTATACTACATAATAGCCGTTGGCTAGTTTGTTGTGGGAATTTTATTTTTTTCGATTATTTGGCATCTTTAAGATGCACATTCTTTTTTATATGTTTTACATGATATGTAAAAAAAAAAAAAGTCTATTGGACCCAGAAATTCATTGATTACATGCATAGATGGTAATATTTTCATTTCAAATATAATGTGTCCGAGATAGCTATGACGTTTGACGGTGTTTTATGACTTGTGATTGGTTGTGAGATTTCAAAACATAGTTCTTACGGGAAAAAGAAAATTGCCCAGATTTGGAGCAGCTAGTATTTGAAATGGTAAAAGATTCCGTTTGAAGTAGATAAATCCTTCATTATTCGATTCTCTATCAAATTGTGAAATACATAACTATTATCCACGTTTAAGGTGGTACCTAACACTACAGGGAGATAACTCTGTAAAGTCAGCTAAACGTTTTAATTACGTTGTGTTGTAAAGGGTATATTAAGCTTCTGAATGATCAAAATTGATGTTTGTAAAACTGCTATATAACCAGTGTATTTGACAAAACGGTTGGTTCAAAATTTTTGATTATTTTTATATTTTTGTTAAAGGATCAAAGTAAATACTCTGTCAAAATTTTATGAAAATTAAACGAGCCAAATTAATTTTAGTGAAAGTGTTACCACCTTAAAACAAACGAACGTTGTATTTTCATCATCCAACTTATTTCAGCGACGCACGCAATCAAATGTTGTTCAAGTGAATGTAATTTGAATTTAACGTGAAATTTACATGATAAAATTTCAAGTGCAATTCACACGAAATTTTGTTGATTCTTTTTACTTATATTTTGACGTGAAATTCACATGATAAAATTTTAAGTGCAATTCACATGAAATTTTCTTGATTTTTTTTTACTTATATTTTGACGTGAAATTCACATGATAAAATTTCAAGTGCAATTCATTTGAAATTTTCTTGATTTTTTTTAATTATATTTTGACGTGAAATTCACATGATAAAATTTCAAGTGCAATTCACATGATAAAATTATGTTGATTTTTTTTTAATTATATTGTCTAACTTAACAGGTACTTTGGCTGCATTACGACGACAATTAATGATGGGAATTGGTATAGGTAAGTCGAGGATGTTGATTAAGATAATTAATGATGGGAATTGGTGTAGGTAAGTCGAGGATGTTGATTAAGACAATTAATGATGGGAATTGGTGTAGGTTAGTCGAGGATGTTGATTAAGACAATTAATGATGGGTATTGGTGTAGGTAAGTCGAGGATGTTGATTAAGATGGTCGTTTCATGATAATGTGGATTCATTTATTTTCGTGGGCGCCAATTTTCTTTGACGGGTAACATTTACATTTTGGTAGATATTTAATTTTTGTAGGTTTGCAAAATTCTGCATACAGGCCTATACACACTATGTAATTCGTGGAACATTTAAATTCATGGCTCACCTTTACCAACAAAAATTGATATCCCACGATTAATAATGAATTCACAGTAGTTTTAATACTTAGTAAACTCCTGACTCCTTTGTCTTAGCTATGAACTGAATATTTTATTTATAAAGATGGCAAACGATACCAAAAGGATATTCAATCTCTCACGATGAAAAAGAAATAAAAATGTTATTATAATAAAACGAAAAACGGAGAAAAGACAAGCGGAGGTATACAAAACACAACATAGAAATCAAGACTGAACACCACACACCATTTATAACCGGTGAAAATCTCAGGTATACCAGAAGGTTAAGCAGATTGTGTTCCAAATATGGCAATCGTCCAGTTGCTATTGGAACTATATACCCTGTGATGTGTCCTAATCGGTGTGTCAAATTTCCCTACTATTCCATGGAGTAAATAAACTTACATATATACCAGGACTAAATTTAGTATATACGCCAGACGCGCGTCTCGTTTACAAAAGACTCATCAGTGACGCTCGAATCCAAAAAAGTTGAAAAGGCCAAATAAAGTACAAAGTTGAAGAGCATTGAGAACCAACATTCCTAAAAGTTTGGCCAAATACAGCTAAGGTGATCTATGCCTGAGCCTTCTATTTTTTTATGAAATATGTTTGTTCTTTGTTTAACCAACTTGACGGAGATGAACAATATTCTAATGTTTTAATAATTCATTTATTTAATAGATACACCAGACCACAAGAAGGGATTTAATCCAGGTATTCTTATCTGTATAACACATGTATACATAAAAACAATGAAATGTCGTTTAAATGCAGATATTTACTGTATTGATTTAAATCAAATCTCATTAACATTTTTTACTAGCTACACTCAAACTTTAAACCTATAACTATTCAAGATAAACAAAAAGATATATTGTGAGCTTTATAAAGTAATCCTTAGAACTTTTAAAACTGAGGTCCACGTCGGTCAATTATATATATTCTTATATGATAATTCACTTGACTCGTTTAGAAAAATTTTAACATTAAGTGTTGTAATTTCATAATTAGATTACTTATAAAATTAAGCTGGAATTTGTGTTTTAATACAAGATAAGTCTAGATTATGAAGATATTTTCATTAATAATTCAGTTTTTAAATGCCTTTTAAAACATTTACACTCCAATATATATTTAGTCAAAACATAGCTCTATTTGGGTTCTTCTTGTCAAAGAAAAATAATAAGAACTTTTAAAATCTTTTGTTTTCCAGCTCCAGTAGAACTTCTCCACTATGGTATGTATACGTCTAAATAATTTAATTTTGGATGTAACGCGTCTTCTGATTGGCTGACGTTATTTTGTTATCAGCCCATAGACATAATTTAGTCATGTGACCGTGACGTCATCAACGTTTTTTCATGGTTTTCTACGGTTTAAAATTGAATTTAGAATTAAATTATAAGTAATGACTGTAATATTTTTTCTGTCTATTCATAATAACATAAAAAAAAATATGTTATTTCTTCATAGACAGAAAAAATATTACAGTCATTCCTTAAAATATAGTTGTCAAACATGAAAACAACGTGTTATAAATTCATGCGTCTAAAGCGCTTTATTTGGATTTAACTTCATCAGAAAAGCTCCAAACGAATATGTGTAAGCCAATGATGCATGATAACAGAAACAATTGGCCGTTTCAGAATCTAAAGCATCATGGGTAATTTCATTGTTCGTATCCCAAAGTGAAAACAACGTTACGTCATTGGTTGAATTTCCATTGTTTATATAGAGAATAATACATGGCAAAATCCGTATCATATGTCGTATCATCCCGAGACATCAATATCAGCCCAAGGGCCTTTAGGCCCGAGGTATGATATTGGTCGAGGGTGATACGGCATGTGATACGGATTTTGCCATGTATTATACGCTTTATCATACATTTCAACAGAAGAGTATTATATTATATGAACTGTTTTCTGATCTATAGATTAGCACTGAGTTACCTTCAGTTCTGCTTTTGTCTTGTTTCAAAGCCTTAAAATAACTGCTTATACATAGCATCTGGGTTACCTTAACCATTTGCCTGCTGATGTTTTAAAAATATTTTGTTTATTATTGTATTTATTTGAGTGTTTTGTATTTTTTATAGTTGCATTTAGTGTGCCAAAAAATATGCAAACTTGATGTTTGTGACGTCACATACAATATGAAAACTTGACGTTCGTGACGTAACATACAATGTGAAAACTTGACGTTCGTGACGTTACATACCAAACAATGACGTCATTAAAAAAAATGACCTATTTTGAGGAAATTTTTTCTTAAGCAAAAAAACACTAAAAACTTACTTTATGTAAAAAAAAAAAAAGGTATGCGATACGGGTTTTACCATGCGATACGGGGTATGCGATACGGGTTTAGCTATGCGATACGGGGTATGCGATACAGGGTAGGTGATACAGACTGGAAAAACAACCTTTATTAGATATACAAATAGCTGTATTTTGTACTAAATATATGATAAAACGTTTTAAACCAATCAAAACGCTTTGGTGAATGCTTTCGAAAATATTACCCAGGATGCATTAGATTCTGATACGGCCAATTGAAGAGATATCTGCATGTTCATGCATAGCAATTGTATATTATTCTGATAAAGACTCATCAGTGTACCGCTGTTCAAAGGTCAAACATTCGATGTCCACTTTGTACATTTCAAATGAAGGACATCCCCTATGTAGCAAATCATAATTTCATAGTTAAAAACCACAAACGTTTTCAAAGATGTCAAACTGGGATACCCTATACATTTTATTGTTGATAATCAATGTAGCTATGTTTTCTAGTGATACGAGTAATTATACTTTTCTTATATTATAGGATGTCCACATGAACTACCTGTCCAGCAGTGCGTTGTAAATCCATGCCCAATAAGATGTAAAAGATTTCCAATGGCAAAATGCTAGTAAGTAAAAGATTCCCAATGGCAAAATGCTAGTAGGTAAAAGATTCCCAATGACCAAATGCTAGTAAGTAAAAGATTCCCAATCGCCAAATGCTAGTAAGTAAAAGATTTCCAATGGCAAAATGCTAGTAAGTAAAAGATTCCCAATGACAATAAGTAAAAGATTCCCAATGACAATAATTAAAAGATTCCCAATGGTCAAATGCTAGTAAGTAAAAGATACCCAATGGCCAAATGCTGGTAAGTAAAAGATTCCCAATGGCAAAATGCTAGTAGGTAAAAGATTCCCAATGGCCAAATGCTAGTAAGTAAAAGATTCCCAATGGCCAAATGCTAGTAAGTAAAAGATTCCCAATGGCCAAATGCTAGTAAGTAAAAGATTCCTAATGGCCAAATGTTAGTAAGTAAAAGATACCCAATGGCCAAATGCTAGTAAGTAAAAGATTCCCAATGACAATATGCTAGTAAGTAAAAGATTCCCAATGGTCAAATGCTAGTAAGTAAAAGATTCTCAATGGTCAAATGCTAGTAAGTAAAAGATTCCCAATGGCCAAAATGCTAGTAAGTAAAAAATTCCTAATGGCCAAATGCTAGTAAGTTAAAGATTCTCAATTACCAAATGCTAGTAAGTGAAAGATTCCCAATGGCCAAATGTTAGTAAGTAAAAGATTCTAAATGGTCAAATTCTAGTAAGTAAAAGATTCACAATAGCCAAATGCTAGTAAGTAAAAGATTCACAATAGCCAAATGCTAGTAAGTAAAATAATGAAAAGAAGATGCAATGTACCGAGATATACTTAAGGAAGTTCGCAACTCAGTTTCAAAATAAATAGCTTTTCATAAATTTAATATATTATGATAGGGGATTAATTAAGGAATCAAAAACGCCAAAACTATGTCAATGTGCTTATTTTCGAGAATTAAGCGTTTGAAATTTTGGCGGGAAAATGTTCTCTCTTGACTTTTATATCATTGACAAGTTAAAGTTCTCAAAAACTATTTTTTTAAAATAAGAATTTATAAGAATTTTACAAATGGCTTATAATTATACATGCAAAAGATTTATAAAAAGAAAAATGGGCAACATTTGTAAGGCATTTAAATGAATTAAACCAGAGGATTCCGAAAATCTAACAAAATTTCTAAGACTTGACAAGCAAACAACCTTAAAATGTATTTTGTATATTTTTGTTTCGCATGGTAAAAGATTGCGAATGGCCAAATGCTAGTAAAAAGTAAAATCACAAAAATACCGAACTCAGAGGAAAATCAATAAGTCCATAATCACATGGCAAAATCAAATAACAAAACGCATCAAAAACGAATAGACAAGAACTGTCATATTCCTGACTTGATTCCCAATGGCAAAATGCTAGTTGGTAAAATAATGAAAAGAGGATGCAATGTACCGAATGTTCACAAAGGTATCATGATTGATGGTAATACCAAGTTTTCATAAAGATAAAATTGAGAATGGAAACGGGGAATGTATCAAAGAGACAACAACCCGACCATAGAAAAAAAAAACATCAGCAGCAGAAGTTCACCAACAGGTCTTAAATGTTGCAAGAAATTCCCGCACCCAGAGGCGTCCTTCAGCTGGCCCCTGAACAAATATATACTGGTTCAGTGATAATGAACGCCTATTTTATAGCATACATTATGATCAGTATAGATATACTTAAGGAAGTTCGCAACTCAGTTTTAAAATAAATAGCTTTTCATAAAACTAGTATATAATGATAGGGGATTAATTAAGGAATCAAAAACGCCAAAACTATATAGAGGTCAATGTGCTTGTTTTCGAGATATTAGCGTTTGAAATTTTGGCGGGAAAATGTTCTCTCTTGACTTTTCGTAGCTATATCATGACAAGTTTAAGTTCTCAAAAACTATTTTTAAAAAAATAGAATTTATAAGACTTTTACAAATGGCTTATAATTTAACATGCAAAAGATTTATAAAAAGAAAAATTGGGGATAATGGGCAAAATTGTTGAAGGCATTTAAATTGATATAACCAGAGGATCCCGAAAATCTAACATAATTTCCAAAACATGACAAGCAAACAACCTTACAATGTATTTTGTATATTTTTGTTTCGCATGGTTGGTGAACAGATATGACATACATGTATTTTATTTCTGTATTGTTTATTTTCCAGCACAAATGCTTGCGGAGGCTGTGCACCAGAATGGATACAGAATGGCATGAAAATTATTGACTGTGATTAAAGTATGAGTCCTATATAAAAAGTATGTTAGTTTAAACATATTAATTTATAGTGGATGGGGAAAAAGTTTTTGTAACTTATATTAATCCCTTTCCACTTTGCGGGTGCGAGTGCTGCCTTGTAGCGGCATTAGCCTACTCTTTTTCGAAATCTACAAGGGTGTCTTTAACCTGCAAGAGATATGGCTGTCTCTTAACACGGGTAAGCCATGTATCGTCCCCTTCCGACGGACTATTATCGTTTCCTTAAGACCATACTCGCAAATTGTGTCAAGGGAGAGCCGAAAATGAGTTCCTGAAATTTTCATCCCGAACGGGAATCGAACCAGGAACCTTTGTGTTAGTAGTCCGATGCACTAACCACTACACCACGGCTCTCTTATAAATGTTGTGGAACTTTATTTGCTGATTCTGAGTATATAATCCTGCAATTGAATTTCAAGAGAGATACCAAGGATATTATTAAAACATTGCTTTTCTAAATTTTTCCATTACTACAGTTTTACCCATAGAGATTAACCACGAAAGACATAAAACACCGAGGAAACTAAATATTGAGTTACACAAACAAACAAATATAGTATGTAGCTTCCGAAGGGCAAGCAAACAAATCATTGTGGCGTCCGTAAAACTTTTGAAAAAAAAATATATCAACTTAAAGTTACTTCTTAAAGAAGATTCACCGTATACCGCCATCTTGGATTGTACAATATCAGTAAACAATCGGTCTACTTCTTTTTCTAATCTTTAAATTTTGGAGATAGATTTGTAAGTTTTACTTTCTTATTTCAGATGATTTTGACTGTCAGTGCGGAATGGTGGACACAAAAAACAATTAAAGTGCGAATGTTTTGTTTGTTCAGTCTCCAGACTGTGTCATGTAGTTGTGTTTAAACAACTATCCACGTTTTGTTACCCGATGAAATATTTTATTATATTTTGTATCCAAAAAAAATAGAGAAATTATAATTTTTTACAGTATCTTTAACATGGTTGATATGCGACAGCATGCTTCTGACTTTCTAAATATTCAAAATCAATACGAGAAATATGAAATTAAAACCACTGGATCTTTCTTCTTTATTTCTATCCAATGTTTGAATATATTATTTATATATTTATATATTTTCTATATTTAATACTGGGGAGATTATGTAATTCACTCAAGGCGTATATATGTACATAAACATGTATTTCTTTAACGGTTTGTTATGTGATTTATTTATTACTACTATGGGCCAAGTGGTCTAAGTAGTTCTACTACTGTTATTATTAGGTTTTCTCCTGGTACTTCGGCTTCCAATACAATCTGACCGCCACGACATAGCCCAAAATGAGCGCTTAAAAGTGGCGTTATAATGGTTAACTTGACCTATAACGGTTTACTTTTATATATTGTTATTTGGATGGAGAGTTGTGTCATTGGCACTCATACCACATCTACCTATATCTAACTAAACACCAACAATCAATCAATCATGTCTTACTACCAGTCTTTTAATTGACTGTCATTTGGCCTATTTAACTTTTTTGGATTCGAGCGTCACTTATGGTTCTTTTGTAGACGAAACGGGCGTCGGGCGTATATAATTTTTTTTAGTACTGGTATCTATGATGAGTTTGTTGTATACACAACAGTAACAAGTATTTTAGAATAAATTGAAATCGACAATTTTTAGATTATAAATTATTTTAGATTTAGTCTAATTAGTGCTTTCTTTTTCTTTTTATTCTGTGGTGTTACACCACTCTCTCAAAACAGTATCACTCCGTGCTCCGGAAGGGTTAACAATCATGCTTCACACGTGATCTTAATCGTGTTACTCCTATAAAATGCAAGCATCATGCAATAACGGATTGGCATTTGACATTTACAAACCATCGGATATAGAAGTTTGTAATACACAATTTTATGAAATGCAAATCCCATGCCAAAACAATATTCAAATTTGCAGTTTTCTGATAAAGATGTACACTAGACCCATAAATCGTAATATGACCAGCAAAAGAAAAACAAAAAATGTCCGACAGCAACCAACGAGCATAATTTCTATAACAAAATTTCTATTTGAAAGCGGAATCATCAAGTCGTGTCAAACCATTGCTCGATTTCGGTCTGACGACATCCGCCAAAAACAATAACGACGAAAGATTCAGATTTAATTCTTTTGCTGGTCATAAATCCGGTCGTTAGTTTTCTCTTTTGTATTGGTTTCGAAATCCCTGGTAACTGTTTAGGAATGGATTGTTTTCAGTTTTTTAATTTGTATGGTTACTTGATTTCTCTGTTCTCAGTGTTAAAGTTTGTAAAGTTAGTTGCTAACTCTTCTTTCCAATGTTAGTGTTTGTATGGTTAGTTGCTTACTGTGTTCTCAATGTTAAAGTTTGTATAGTTAGTTGCTAACTCTTCTTCTCAGTGTTGAAGTTTGTATAGTTAGTTGCTAACTCTTCTTCTCGATGTGAAAGTTTGTATAGTTAGTTGCTAACTCTTCTTCTCGATGTGAAAGTTTGTATAGTTAGTTGCTTACTCTTCTTCTCAGTGTTAAAGTTTTGTATAGTTAGTATCAAACGGAACGCGACATATACTTACAGTACCACAGGGAAGGGGATAGATACTTATAGTACCAAAGGGAACGCAACACATACTTACAGTATCACAGGGAAGGGGATAGATACTTATAGTACCAAAGGGAACGTGACACATACTTACAGTACCACTGAGAAGGGGATAGATACGTATAGTATCAAAGAGAACGCAACACATACTTACAGTATCAAAGGGAACGCAACTGATACTTACAGTACCACAGGGATTGGGATTGATACTTATAGTATCAAAAGGAACGTGACACATACTTTGAGTACCACAAAGATGGGGATATATACATAGGGTATCAAATGGAGCGCTACACTTACTTACAGTACCACAAAGATAGGGATATATACATATTGTATCAAAAGGAACGCAACACATACTTACAGTACCACAGGGATGGGGATATATACTTATAGTATCAAAAAGAATGCGACAAATACTAACAGTATTACAGGGAAGGTGTTGATACTTAAAGAATTAAAGGGAACGCAACACCTACTTACAGTACCACAGAGAAGGGGATAGATACATATTCTATTTAAAGGAACGCGACACATACTTACAGTTTCACAGGGAAGGGAATATATACTTCTAGTGTCAAAAGGAACGCGAAACCTACTTACAGTACCACAGAAAAGGGGATAGATACTTATAGTACCAAAGGGAACGCAACACATACTTACAGTACCACAGGGATTGGGATAGATACATATTGTATCAAAAGGAACGGGACACATACTTACAGTACCACAGAAAAGGGAATAGATACATATAGTATCAAAGGGAACGCGACACATACTTACAGTACTGCGAAAAGGGAATAGACACTTATAGTAGTAAAAGGGACGCGACACCTACTTACAGTACCACAGAGAAGGGGATAGATACATATTCTATTTAAAGGAACGCGACACATACTTACAGTTTCACAGGGAAGGGAATAGATACTTCTAGTGTCAAAAGGAACGCGAAACCTACTTACAGTACCACAGAAAAGGGGATAGATACTTATAGTACCAAAGGGAACGCAACACATACTTACAGTACCACAGGGATTGGGATAGATACATATTGTATCAAAAGGAACGGGACACATACTTACAGTACCACAGAAAAGGGAATAGATACATATAGTATCAAAGGGAACGCGACACATACTTACAGTACCGCGAAAAGGGAATAGACACTTATAGTAGTAAAAGGGACGCGACACATACTTACAGTACCACAGGGAAGAGAATAGAGACTTATTGTATCAAAAGGATCGCGAAACATATTTACAGTACCACAGTGAAGGGGATAGATACTTATAGTATTAAAAGGATCGTGACACATACTTATATTACCACAGTGAAGGGGGTAGATACTTATAGTATCAAAAGGAACTCGACTTATACTTACAGTACCACAGGGAAGGACATAGATACATATAGTATCAAAATGATCGCGACACATACTTACAGTATCACAGGGAAGGGCACAGATACTTATAGTATCAAAGGAATACGACACATACTTACAGTACCACAGAGACGGGGTAGATACTTATAGTATCAAATGGAATGCGACACATACTTATAGTATCACAGTAAAGGGGACAGATACTTATAGTATCAAAGGAATACGACACATACTTACAGTACCACAGAGACGGGGTAGATACTTATAGTATCAAATGGAATGCGACACATACTTATAATACCACAGAGACGGGGTAGATACTTATAGTATCAAATGGAATGCGACACATACTTATAGTATCACAGTAAAGGGGACAGATACTTATAGTATCATAGGGAACGCGACACATACTTACAGTACCACAGAGATGGAGATAGATACATATAGAATCAAAGGGAACGCGACACATACTTACAGCACCACAGGGAATGGGATAGATACATATAGTATCAAAAGAACACAGCACATACTTATAGTACCACAGCGAAGGGTTAAGATACATATAGTATCAAAGGTATCGCGACACATACTAACAGTACCACGAAAAGGGAATAGATACTAAAAGTATCACACAGAACGCGACACATACTTACAGTACCACAAGGAAGGGGATAGATACTAAAAGTATCAAACGGAACGCGACACATTCTTACAGTACCACAGGAAAGGGAATAAAGACTTATAGTATCAAAAGGAACGGGACACATACTTACAGTACCACAAAGAAGGGAATAGAGACTTATAGTGTCAAAAGGAACGGGACACATACTTACAGTACCACAGGGAAGGGAATAGATACATATAATATCAAAGGGAACGAGACACATACTTACAGTACCGGGAAAAGGAAATACTAGTAGATCCGTATAAGTATCAAACGGAACGGGACACATACTTACAGTACCACAGGGAAGGGAATAGATACATATAATATCAAAGGGAACGAGACACATACTTACAGTACCGCGAAAAGGGAATAGATCCGTATAAGTATCAAAGGAATACGACACATACTTACAGTACCACGAGGAAGGGGATATTTACTTAAAGTATCAAAGGGAACGCGACACATGCTTACAGTACCACATAAAAGGGGAAAGATACTTATAGTATCAAAGGGAAGATTGATTGATTGTTGGTTGCTTAACGTCCAGTGGCAAATATTTCATGCATATTCAGGACGAGAACAAGTTCACAATAAAATACAATAGGTAGGTTGTTGTAATAGAGGCCATCTAGGATGATGGTCGGGGAAATTTGGACTGCCACTGGAAAATGAGGGTGTATTGGATAGGGACAGAAATTTTGCCTTGCAACAGGCCACCTACGGACCCCTCAAAGAGTTGTTGCAAGGGTTTTTAACGTGCAAAGAGCGTTCAAAGGGAAGATGACACATACTTATAGTACTACAGGGAAAGGAATAGATACTTATAGTGTCAAAGGAAAACACGACACCTACTAACAGTACAACAGGGAAGAGTATAGATACGTATAGTATCAAAAGTAAGGCGACACATACTTATAGTAGCACAGGGAAGAGGGTATATACATATAGTATCAAAGGGAACGCGACACATACTAACAGTACA